>VZTJ01003594.1:0-23541 GCA_013397795.1 Orthonyx spaldingii
CAGTATCACTAGCTACATACAGTAGACATGCTTCTACATCACAAAATGGCACAGGACAAAGCTTCAAGCACCCACAGCCACAGCGATGAAGTCTTTCTGGTGCTGCAAATCCTACAGGAAAAGCTGCCGTCACACATCCATAGGTATTTATAACTTTTATTTGCAATACTTTAGGTCCAAGTTTCAAACTGCAATATTTTTACACTCAAGACACAGTCATGCACAATCCATATTTCAATTTCCTATTGCTTCAACCACAATTTAAAATAACTTAATATTGGAAACAAAACCTAAAATCTTTAAAAAAAGGATGCTGAGGTCAGTAAGATGGATCCATGCCATCAGCACATTTACAAAGTAAATAACTTAGTTCTCTTTTTAAAAAGATCAGTTACCTCTTAATCCAAAGTTACAGAAGATTTTTCACTACACATTTGTTTTTTGTTTTTCTCTTTCATGTTTTCTGTTTTTTCTTTTCTTTTTTCTTTTTCTTTTTTTTTTAAACAGATAACACGTCCTAAAAAAGGAATGTACAGCAAAATGAGATACATTTCTGATAAACAATGAAAATGTAGGTTCCTCCTCTGTTTACTTTTGTCTGGATACCCTGAAGAAAAAAATCTAGCAGACACCAGCATGGGTGTAAACCGGTTGCTTTGGGCTAAACTGGAGTTTAGCACTGGTGACATCCTGATCCAGTCAAGAGTTGCAGAATTCTTTTGCAGATCTCCAACCATGTGTTTGCAGGCACAGCACCTGCAGCACTGACACACCAGTGCATGAGAATAACTCTGTTATTCCGCCACAGAAGGGGAGGTGCTACAGTCCTTTGCTCCTTGTTCTTGTGTGGAGCAGCTCCCTTCCGTCTGGCTGATCTGCTCAGGCAGAGCCCAGCAGCTCCTCAGACTGAAGGGCTGAGGCCTTTCCCCCTTGCTCTACTACAGATGGATTTAGCAACACTGCTTAACACGGGGACACACAGAGGAACCAAAAGCAGTTGCCTTTGTACACCTTAAGCTCAAAGGCCAAAAATCTCAAGAGACAAGGATGGAAGAGACTCACAAGCTCCCTGTTTGCTGTGCTGACCCACTTGTGACTGGCACAGCTTTGTGTGAAGCAGAGTGAGAACAAGGGGCAGCTCCTTCCTACCCAGGCAGCCAAGGAACCCCTCTAGCCCTGGGGCACTGTCAGCACCTGCTGCTTCAGCGACCGGTTCTGCTGGCATTGAAAGCAACAACCAAATTCTCACTGACTCCAGAGGGAGCAGAAGCAGTGCTTGAATCTGATCCCTCAGCCTCGGGCAGGACTGGACATACACAGTGTGCACGAGCAAATAAACATTTCAAAACAACCTCCTGCCACTATTCCCTCCCATTTGCAGTGGTGTCACAGCAGCCTGAAGTATCTCAGAGCCTTCAATGCACTGACTTCAGATGGCAGGCCCTGGGCTCCTGGAGGTTTTGCAAGGAACGGAGGTGGGGATTCCCTCCCTACATCAAGCTTCCAGACTGAAAAGGCTGCTGTGACCAGGCAGCTCAAAGGACAGAGAAATGAGGGTCTTGACCTATAACACCAGGGAGTTGTGATTCAAAGGTGTGTACACACATGCCTGATAGCTCTTCTGACCTGCATTCATGGCTGCCAACCCAGGCCATGGTGCCCAACCATGCTCCTTTTAGCTTTGCACCTAAGTTGGGCAAGGCAGGTGTGAAGATGGTGCTATCAAACAGAGCAGAAGGTACCTGACACACAAGTGCTGAAGCTGATGTGTGGTCTGCTGGAAAACTCTGCAGGGCAAAGCCACTGTGATCACAGGCTATTAAATCAATTAGCAGTTTTCAATATTATGAACTTTAACTAATGATATTGCCCCCAGTTTCCTCACTCAGGGTCAGATTCTTGCAGAACTCAAGTGCTTGCCTGGGGGAATTGCTAAGCAGCAACAACAAAGTTTGCAGGCTTGTGCTCATGTGGCAGCCCAAAGGACACCCATGAAGAGCATACGGGCATCCCTCCTCCTCTTTACTATAAGACCATTTTTTCTTTGGAGATGACTCTTGTAACCAAAGGTACATGCAACTGTTGGTAGGCTCAGGCCAGTGATGCAGGCACGTTGCACATCTAGGATTATGGCAATCAGCTCTAAACTGCATCCAAAGAGAGATGGATCAGTGAGATTCTGCAAGTTTTAGTCAGAAAAATAAAACTACCCTGTCAGCTCAAGGACAGACACAAGCAAAGAGAAGTTTTAAACATCCCTGAAGTGCAAATCATACTCAAAAAAAGCTTGGATAGTATTTCTCTTGAAAGACAAAGGTTATCCTTTGTCTGCTTCCTGATAATTTGGGATAAAATTGAAGATATTTACCTGGTATGGGGGGAGAAGAGGGGGGAAAAGAAAGGAGATGAACACTTAGAGGTCTTCATCAACCCATCATTAAGTTGCTGCACATCTGGGCATGAATGAATGGTCCACCAGGAAGGTATATTGACCACTGACTTGGTAGCACTTAGCAAGGCAAAGCTGGCACTAAGAGTGCATGCCCTGGATGTCAAGAAAAGAAACACTGGCTCCTGCCTTTAATGGTAGATGTCACAGGGCTTTCTCTGGCTTTTTGCTCACTGGATTTGCTCAGGACTGGACTAAGAAATACAAATATTTACACACACAGTGTGAGGAATATTCAGTAGCTACACCAAGGATTATATATTGGAAATAACTGCCGTATGGACAACAGAGTACGGTGACATTTCCTATAACTATAGGACAGGAGACAGGTACTTACGTCCCTTGTTGTGGTAACTGGAATGTGCTTCATTTTTGGTGGCAGGACATAGGGAAAGACCGACTCAAAGTCCTGCCAAAGTGCAGCCACTGCCCTCAAAAGAAACTCAGCACAAATCCTTGAGTTCTTCTGTGTGTAGTGGAGTGGCCAACCAGTAGCCAAAGATGAAGAATAAATACACATTTATTTACAAAAGCACTGGACACAAGAAGTGAGAACGTAACCCCAGCCCAAGTTTGGCATCCAACCCTGAGAGCACTGTAAGATCCACCCCTGTGCAGGTTCCCAGGAGTGCATGCAGGAGCTGTATGGAATTTTACATAGGTATGGTTATCTTTTTTTTTCTTTTTTCTTAAATAAATAAACTTGTCTGTGCTTCTCAAACTTCCCTGACTTTACTGCTATCATGCTTCTGTCCCTAAACACATTTAAACCACAGTGAGCTATTGGGTCATTTTCACATATCTTCATTGCAGGGATGGGAATCATAGTCAAGCTCTTGGATAGGGTATTTCACTGTTTAATTTAAAAATGAAGACAACCAATCTTTTAAAACCTTGGAATGAAAGTGTCTGAAACTTTTAGTTTTCATTTTGCAACAGAAACAGCCTATTTCTAATACTTCAAAAATATATATAACTAATTGCTTGATCTGAGGATAGCAGTCAGAAAACCTGAGGTGGCTCCAGAGATTTTACAGTATTTGTCTTTTTCCTTTCTGCAAGGTCAATGCTATTGTCAGTCCTAATATACTCTGTGAGCCTGTAAATAATGTACAAGACTTGACCCCGTCAGGACTGGATTTTTGCAGTTTTGTGTTGTTGGGTTTTTAAAAAATGTTTGTGTCTTTTCTACATTTAATATCCAGGTTGGGAGGATATAAACACAGCTGCCATCTTTCAGCATCTAGTGAGTGAGAATTAGCACCAGAGACTGTCCCAAGCACAGAGCCACAGGGATACTGGAGGTATGTTTCCCTGCATGTCACACAGCCTCAGCTGGGCAAGTACAGTCCATGCTGAAAACAGCCACTGGCAGAGATTATTTCTGCTGAATCTTGTCTGCCTCCCAGGAACTGGTTTTAGAAGAAAAATCTCTAGATTTGCTGATGCAAAGAAAAATAAATATAATATTTAATAAAATAAAAAGCAAGGCCTCCTAGGACAGCGGTTGTGTTTAAAAAGTCAGTGCCAACAATATTCTGTATGCTGAGGCATACACTGATTAGGAAACAAAAGCTACCGTTTGATTTCCCTATTTTTCGTACCTGCTGTCTTCTGGAAAGTTGTGGTGGTGGGTTTTTTTTTTAAAGTAGAGACGCTGAAACACTTATAGGTAAAGGAAATAAATAGGAAATTCCCCCCTTCCCCAATCAAATAGTGTAGTTTGTCAACGTAAGTATTTAGACTGTATGTCCAGCAAATGTGTGCCATTACAAAGTGCTTTCCTTTTAAAGGACGGCTGTCTGTTCTTTTGTGGATAGGAAAAAATAAAAGATATACTGGAAACAGAAACTGTCACTCATTTCTTCACTTCTTACAGGAATACAAACGTGTTTCATCCTGATGAATGCTTTACACATTGAGGGCAGCCCATCTCCAGCCCGAATTACTCTTTCGCAAGGAAGCTTCTCCTACAGACACAAATGTTGAGCTGACAGACAAAAATGGGACCGCACAAGAGAAACAAAGTCTTCTAAACAGAACAGGTTGGCAAAAGACTTCTGAGCTCATCGAGTCCAACCGTCAACCCAGCACTGCCAAGTCCAGCACTAAATCTGTCCCCAAGTGCCACATCTACACATCTTTTAAATCCCTCCAGAGATGGTGACTCAACCACTGCCCTGCGCAGCCCGTTCCAATGCTTGACCACCCTTCTGGTGAATAAATTTTCCCTATATCCAATCTAAACCTTCCCTGTCGCAACTTGCAGCTATTTCCTCTCGTCCCATCGCTTGTTATCTGGGAGAAGAGACTGATTCCCCCATTGCTCCAACCTCTTTTCAGGTAGTTGTACACTGCTGGCTCATGTTCAGCTGCTCTCAGCCAGCACTCCCAGGTTCTTTCCCACCTGGCATTTTCCAACCACTCTGTCCCAACCCTGGAGCACTGCAGTGGGTCATTGTGACCCAAGCACAGGATCCGACCCTTTGCCTTGTTGAACCTCATCCAGCTAGCCTTGGACCATCAATCCAGGCTGTCCAGACCCCTCTGCAGAGCCTTTGTGTCCTCCAGCAGATCAACACTGCAATCCAGCTTGGTGTTATCTGACTGAGGGTGCCCTTGATCACTTGGTGTTATCTGACTGAGGGTGCCCNTGATACAGATACTGAACACAACTGGCCCCAGCACCAGCCCTGGTGCACCACTGGTGACAGCCCCAGCTGGATGTAACTCCATTCCCCACCACTCTCTGGGCCCAGCCATCCAGACCGTTTTTTACCTGGAGAACAGTGTACCCATCCAAGCCATGAGTTTCTCCAGGAGAAAGCTGTGGGAAACAGTGACAAAGGCTTTACTAAATTCCAGGTAGATGCATCAATAGCCTTTCTCCTCATGCCCTAACCAGGTCATGCTGTCACAAAAGGAGATCAGGCTGGTCAGGCAGCACCTGCCTTTCACAAACCCACACTAGCTGGGCCTGATCCCGTGGTTGTTCTGTATGTGCTGTGTGATGGCACTCCAGATGATCTGCTCCATGATTTTTCCCAGAACTGAGGTCAGGCTTACAGACCTGTAGTTCCCCAGATCCTCCTTCCAGGTCCTGTAGATCAATGTCACATTTGCCATCTTCCAATCACCTGTGACCTCCCCTTAGCCAGGACTGCTGGTAAATGATGGAAAGGGGCTCGGTGAGCTCGGATACTCCTGCCTATATTTGCCTCCTGCTGCAGCTCTTGCCTAAAGTGGAGGAGTTCCTCTCCCTGGGCACATGTCCCACAGCTATATTCATGCTGCTGCCACCAGGACTGACCTAAGAGCAGGGCACAGCCTGCAGCTGACACCTGGCTGGCAGCACGATCCCACCGGAGCTCTGCCTGGGCCATTGCGTGGGTCGTGGTGGGTGCAGAGCTTAGAGAAACCATGGCTTTCCACTGGGTGGACACCACTGCTCCCTGGTCAAGCTGGCAGGGCTTCAGCACCTTCCTGCATGCCATTCTGCACCACCTGCTGTGCTATGGCTTGTTTGCCTGTCCTGGGCACTCCCACTCCCAAGGGGCTCCTTTTATGGGGGGAAAGCTTGGCAGCCATTGCTCCAGGTCCTGTCAGCCACTGTTGCTCCAGCTGTGGGGTCCTGGCGGCTCCTTCAGCTCCTCCTGATGTTCCCCCAGTTCAGGAAACCAGAGCTCCTTGCCTCAACATGTTATTTGACCATCTGAAAAATCAGACCTGTTGTGCTCCCCAGAAGTTGAAGAAAAGTTAATTCCTACTTAGCTGTGGTAACTCAAGGAGGGTTGCCTCTGCCTGCTACCTCTGCCAAGGACACTGAGACAGCCAGCGCGAGCGAGGGTAGCAGCAGTAAGGACACTTGCCACACAAAGACTGCAACTAAACAGGACACCAAAGCCAGACAAGCTCCTGGCCTGATTCAAGAAAAGCCCAAGCATCCTTTGTTCCTGCTGGCCAGACATGAAGGCGGTGAGTGCCTTAAAAGCTACTTAACCCTTTGCAGGACTAGGTCAACATGAAGATCTATAGCAGAAAGTCACTTTTACTTTGGGGGTTTTTTTGCTCACTGGGTGTGTGTTGCTTCAGTTGCTGTTTTAAAGGTCTTGCATGAGTTGTACTCCTAAAATACAGCAACAGATATGCCGTGCAAATGCTTTTACTGAATGAAGCCACACTGTTTCAGAAACGAATAAATAGAACACAAATTGCATACTGAAACTATTCTGCTCCCTTCCAAATCCGCTCACTAGTCAAGGACAATCCTCAGGCACATGACCAATTCCCTCTCTTGCAGCAACTCAGAGCTTCATTGCGCAGTGCTTGCCATATGTAGGCCAGCTGAAAGCAGGCTGGCCTGATGTCTCCAAGTAATTCTGCAATCCACTCTGCATTTCATACATTTGCTCTTGGTCAGTGCACATCTCCAGGTTTTAAGGTGCTTTCTTCCAGAGCTGGCTGCTGCACTGGCTCCTGCAGATCTGAACTGTGCAGGTTGTCCCTTGGTCAGCCTCAGTTCCCAGGGCAGAACTCCGGTGCCAAAAGGATGTTCAGGAGCCTGCAGAGCAGCCCAGCTCCCTCCCCCTCTGCTGAGAATTCCGCAGACACTACGAACCTTTCCCAGGAGCTACAAGACAGCTGAGAGACCAACAGGCACCCTCAGAAGCACCACCACCACTCCGCTCTGTTTGCCCTTCCCTACTCCTGCAGAGACTCAGGACAGCCAATCCCACCAGGCTGCACATTTCACAGCATGGCAGTGATTCCCCTCAGCAGCAGCCCACACCCAGTTTGGCTCTGAGACAGGAGGATTAGTCCTGTCCCAGGAAGAAGCACCCAGGGCCAGGCTACTGCCACTTGTCACTAACAGTGCCTCTTTCCATTCTGGCTCTGCTGATGTGCAGGCTGCTCTGGTCTATGCCAGGGCTCTGCTAGGGCTCAGCCCCAGGCACGGCTGGGCCTGCTCTCCCCTCACATTGGTCTGACAACTTTGCATCAGATGAGCCTGTTCTGAGCACACCAACTGATCTTTCTGCTTTTTCAGCTGAGGAAGACTCTCACCCAGGCAAAGAAATTGCAGTTAGGGGTACAAATCCAACTGGCAAGAACCAAAACACTGCACAGTCCCAGGTGAACGCCTGTATCTCCACAGGATGTTTTGTCTGTTCCACTCTTCATTCCTTTTTTGTTGGAAATGCAATTGCGCTTTCTTTCTCATCTAGAAGTACTGTGACTAGGCAAAAACTGGTGAGTGGGCCGTATTCAAAAGGCAGAGCAGTCTGGAGCTGATGAATGAAGAATTGCCCTTCTCCAATTCCAAACCATACCAAAAACCCCATAAACATGACTTTACATCATTAAGAAAGAACTGACAATTTAAAAGTGAATGTACAGCTTATTCACAGGGTGAGAAGGAAGGGAATCTTCCAACTGATTTTGCTTTACCTTGGAAATGATTGAGGCAGCAAAGCATTTTCTGTCATTACCTCTCTGTCCTTAGCCCCGATTCATCTTAAAAATAAATTAAGGAGCCAGAAAGCAGGAAGAAGACAAATGATAATTTTTTACTCCTTGAGGAACTGGGGTGGTCCTACCACCATGACTGTGACTGTTGATTTGTTCTTCCATCCATCTGTCCTGCAGCACGAGAGTTGAGGTTTTAGAGAGTTTGTGTTCTCAGTCCTGCTCGGAGCTGGCAGGGCAGAAAGCCAACCTGCAGTGCTAGCGGCTGCTGTTCTTAATTGCTTCCTTCGCTGCAATGATCAGAGGAGTCAGGCTGGAGAGCGGCTTGGCTAATTTTAAAAATGGATGCTGTCCAAAGGAAAAAAAAAAGGAACCATTACTTTCCAAACTCAGTTCCTCACACGCTCAAGCACAATTCCACTCGTTACCAGAAATACTCAGGAATTGGATTGAGGGAACCATCTGCATTTCTACCTTCATGTCCAGGACAGTGCTATTGCAGACAAACATGGCCCACACGCCTATCAATCCATTTATCCAGGTGTCTTCAGCTTGCTGGGATTTTTGCCCTGCCAGTGGGAATTCTGGGAATGCTGCTTGCTGCCCCAGAACTTTCTCCTTTCAGGAAACTCAAAAGACTCACTTAGGTTCTTCCTTTTTAAAAGACACAAACTGTGTTAATTGTCAAAAAAGATGTGTGTAAGTAGTTTCTTAGGAAACTCTAATACCTCTAAGAAATGTTTAACCCAGTAGGATTTAGGCTCATGCATTTTCTCAAGACCTGTACTGAGGTACAGGTTTTCAGTAGCAAGTCAAGAGCAGGGAGACAAGTGGCAGAGTGCTGATGGACTCAGCTCGGGCTTGCAGGGAGAGCAGTGTCTACCTTTCCACCCCCTGGCCCTCCTGTGCTGGCTGGCACCTTCCTTCCCAGCAGGGACAGTCAAGCGGCATGTTCTGCAGCTCTCTCTCTGCCACAAAACCTGGCAGCAAACCTGGAGCAGCTTGACTGTGCCAGAAAGCAAACAGGGCTGGGACAAGTCCTGTTCAGCTGTCCCTGTTTGGGTGGTAGAAAGCTCTAAAAATGGGGCTTAGTGGCAGAAAACTCTAAGAGAGGACCAGGAGGGACAAGCTGGGGCCCCCTCTGAGGCTCACAGTAAACTCCCCACAGCCACCTCCTTCCCACAGTCAGATCTCTGACAGCTTGGCTGGGACTTGCTTCTACTGGGTTTCTCCCCCACCAACATTTCAGGCCTCTATACCTGATATCATTCTACTTCAGTTCTTTTGCCAAAAGTTAAAACTGAATGGACTCCCAAAAGTACAAAACAGGGCCACAGAAATGACCAGGAGATGGAACATCTCTCCTCTGAAGAAAGCCTGAGAGAGCTGGGCTTGTTCAGCCTGAAGAAGGGCAGGCCCTGGGGAGACCTTATCTTGCAACTCTTCAATACCTCAAAGGAGCTCATAAGAAAGTTGGGGACACATTTTTTAGCAGGGCCTATTGCAAGAGATCAAGAGGGAATGGTCTTCAGCCCAAAGATGATCAATCTAAATTTGATCTAATTTAGAAACTGTTTACAAGGAGAGTGGTGAAACACTGGTACAGGTTGCCCAGGGATGTTGTAGGTGGAAATCCATCCCTGGAAACATTCAAGGTCAGGTCAGACAGGACTCCGAGCGACGTAACCTAGTTTAAGAAATCCTAGCTGAGTCAGACTAGATGACTTTTAAAAGTCTCTTCCAAGCCAAAACATTCTAGGATTCTACTTAGTTTTCATTTGAAAGCAAGACTGGAGATTAATATGAGGAGGGGGCCACCTGATGCCTTTATCTGATGAGAAAACTGATCCCTTGGACATCTGTTTCACCTGCAGTCACTTCATATCTTACCTGCAGAAGTTCCTTGGCAGACCCTCGCCTGTCCACATCCATCTCCAGGCAGCAGTTAAGAAAGTCTCGGAACACAGCCGAGAGCCGCTCCGGGTTCTGCAGCTCCGGTGTCCCGTTTGTAGCTATCAGATACAGCGCCTGAAGACATGGGAACACTGACGATTGTTTCATTCATACCCAGAAATGCTCACATAGCTCCTATTTTTAAGCTCCAATCTACACTGGCAGTTTCTTCCCTGGCAGAGGGCTGGAGATGACTTTCCTGTATTAAAAAATCCCCAAAACCAAACCAAAACAAAAAATCCCCCCAAACAACCTGCCAAAACCCCAAATCAACAACAAAAAAACCTGATGCAGTCACAGCTATTCCAACATCAAAATGATCTTGCCTTGACAGCAGATTTCATTGGCTGACCTGGTTAGTAGGAACTACATCAGCACATTTTACTTCTCCAAGTATTGACACAGCTTTACAGGCCATTTTAAAGAGTCAGCGTGGTCTAAATATATTATTTCAAAGGATTATTACATAAAATGCATCTCTGCAGTGCTCAGTGGTCCCTAAAGTACAGCTTCCATAAAACAAAATTCATATAGGTTTTTGCTTTGTTCTTGATAAAAAATAGTTACTGGATGAAAAAAAAAAGAAGAAATCCTTCAGTTTATTCCTTGGATAAAAAACCAGAAACATTTGGAGCCTCATGTTCAACAGACATGTCAAGTTGCATGCACAAATATATTACGATGTAAAGGCATAACTGGGAGACAGGAGCCACCTTCAACTATCTTTCAGCAGTCTCTAAATTCCAAATCAGCCTCAGTTATGTGGTAAAAGAAAAACTTTTAATAGTCTCATCAGAAAAAGGAGTAGCTCCATCCCTATGGTAACCCTCCACTAATTTTAATACTCAAGTGAATGCATTAATGACATCCCCATCCCAGAAACTGCCAGGCAAGAAACAGGAGGTTTTGGCAGCTGGAATACTGAAGGCTTGGTGACATGGAGAAAGTGGCCTGGGTTATGAAAGAAACATGTTCACTATATATTACAAGAAATCCAACAACTACTGTGCGCTATCAGCTAAAAAATTTTGCTGTAAAAAGCAGTCTTGCTTTGTAAGCTCTTCTGTTTGGAGGCAGCTGAGACCTCTTACACAGATCTCAAGAATATCTGACTGTGAATTTGGTCAGAAACAGGAAATCCGGTTATTTTTCTAACAGCTGACCTGAGGCTTCTTGAGGAGCCCTAATCAACATTTGAGATTAAGCAAGCAGGGAATTTTCAGCATTCAGATCAATAATGTTAATTCTTTTCACCTGTTTTTGCTGCCTTATACAAAGCAACTGCATTTTTTGCAAGTGAAATATGGGGTCCTGTCTTCGTAGGAAACAGAAGCAAAAACTGTGATGTGTAAAGGTCTCTGCTGGTACAACAGGGCTGCAGTGACAGAGGTCTAATGCCACCCTGACAGCTACAGTCACTCTGCTTATTCAGCACCACTCTGAATCCAAACCTGTTTCTTTCTTATCCACCCTAACGAGGTGACACAGTGTACAATGTTCCACATGTATGCTCTGGAACCAAAAACCCCAAGGCACCTACCAAACTAAAGGAAGTCTTCCAAGAAAACTCAGGAGCCTTTTCCAAAAAGAGTGAAAGACTGAAATTTGTATCATTGATGTATTCTTTTCTTAAGCAGCTAGGGGCTATGTCCTGACCCTTCTGTTGTTTCTTCTGTCAGTCTGCAATACACAGTCTGGGTGCCACAGACCAGAGAGAGCACAGCCTTCAGCACAGACAAAGCTAAAGGTCATGTTCTATTTTAATTCTAGTTTTAACAAAAAAAATGTATGTATACACATAGGTAAAAATTAATTTTCTCATAAATTCCTGCACTGTGTTAGGAATTAACTAACAGCATTTTGTAGCATTTTGTTTCAGCTGTCAGTCATGAGGTTTTATCCTGGTATACATTCCTTCACTACTACACCCTTATTTGGTGTAAGAATTGGCCATTTCATTTTAAGACATTAGGATAAAACGGAAAACTTAAAAATACACTAGTTTACTACAAGTATCTGTGCTAAAAGATACTTTTAGAAATGTTGTTTGACAATAAATAATTATGGCATTGCTAGAATCAGTGACTTTTCCTGGAAGGTTCAGGTAATCAATCAGCACTGCTCTGAGACTGAAGACAGTTCTGTGTCTGCAGGTACAGTTCCAATGCTTTTCATAAAAATTTCCCAATTGGAGAAGCATGGCACTTGAAGATTTTTGTCATTCAGAGATACATCTCAAAGAGTGTTCAAAATTTCAAGCATCGCTGAAGGCCAAAAGGGGAAGTTTCTGCACAGGCACATGTCACTTTTCTTCTGAGGTTCTCAGAGTGATGCAATCAAAGCTACAGCAGATGCTGATGTGCTGTAGGAACATTTTTAGAAGTGGGCCTTTGCAGAATTAGTTCAAGCTGATGTGAATGGGATTTTATCTCATGGAAGACAAAATATGGCACAGATTAGAAAGACAGAGGTATCTGATATTTCACCTTACCCTGAGAGGATTTTCATTAAGGTAAGGAGGTTCTCCTTCCACCATTTCTATTGCCATGATCCCAAGTGACCAGATGTCCACTTTGGGGCCATATGCTTTTCTTGTTACAACTTCTGGTGCCATCCAGTAAGGAGTCCCCACCATTGTGCTCCGTTTACTCTGCTCAGGGGTGATCTGAGCACAGAAGCCAAAATCAGCTGAGGAGAAAAAAAAATATTGTTAAAGCCAGCTTGACTTATGAAACCAGGCAAAAGAATCCCCCACTTAAATATGAGAATGCACCATGGAATCTAGCTGGAAAAGTAGCCATGCTCTGTTTCCTCAGAGCTGTAGTCAGGGTAATATGGAATTGGCCACTTAAAGAAGCCTTCAAGTTTCATGCACTGGCTTTTACTTTGTCACTTGAAGCTTTAGACTGTAACCCCCTCCACTCTGGAAGGGTCATACACAAAGCAAAGCCACTCTTGACACCCTGTTTCCCTCTAGACCTCTCTGCACATTGCACCTGTGCCCTCAGCAGAAGTCCAGGCACTCCCACCAGCCCCACTTCTGGAGAACTGGCCATCACTCAAAAGCAATCCCACACCCCACATCCAGGACTGCTGCACTTGACCAAGAATACCTACTCAATTTGACAGACCCATCCATCCCAAGAAGAATGTTGTCGCTTTTGATGTCTCTGTGGATCACTTGGTTGGAATGAAGGAAATCCAGGGCTTGCAGGCACTGATAAGAGAAAAAAGAAATGTAAGGGTAAAAATTCATGACATGATTTCATCACACAAGAAAGGAAATGTCTCTAAGAGATTTCCTTTCTGGGGGAATGGTGAGGAATGGCAGAACATGGTGCTGTCAAGAGGAAGAGCTCGCTGCTTCAACACAATTTGAGTCCTGTCTTCCTAAGGGAAGGCACGTATCAGCTTTTGAAAGGGAAACATCAATTGTTGCTACAGACCATCCCCTGCAAACACAGACAGAATGACTGCTGCTGCAGTGGATCTGCTCTTTCTTCTCCATATAATGACAACACCACAGAAAGAGAAGCAGCATCCTGTCCATGCAAACAGAAGCAGAAGTGGGATCACTCACCTCCCGACAGACAGCAGCTATCTGTCCTTCATCCATACATGTCTCAGTGACAACATCGGTTAAAGAGCCTCCAGCCAAGTACTCCATCACCACCCAGAGTTCATCACCAACAAGGTAGCTGAAAGGAGAAAACAATGGTGTGGAGATGAATGTCCATAGCTAAATTAATGAATAATCATAACCTACAACTGATTTTTGTCTCTAAGTCACTTGCAAATAAAGACAATAAAATGAAAAGGACATTTCTTCTAGGCTACACAGTTCTTGGAATCTGCACAGTCTACATGAAAAAAGTGCATCCATGAAAAATGAGATGTCCTAGGTGACAAGCAATTGAAGAATGCATTTTAGTAACAGCAAAGATGAACCTGGAACCAGGATACATGCCACCAGCTGGTTCATCATCTTAACTCATGAATTCTGCCAATAATCCCAGGAACAAGGCAACACAACTTTCAAAGTTATCCATGGGAGGAGGGTGTGTGCTACTGAGGACAGAAATAGGTCAAATGTTTGGAAAACCTTGCAAAACATATTCAGAAACAGGAAAGGCAATTAAAAAACTGTCAAATTAGGTGTTTCTGGAAACAAGAACTTAGTCTTCCTGGCATCCCCAGCAACGGGAAATAGTGGAAACAGCCCAAAGGAAAGAATTTCTAGCATGGTTTGTCAGCACTTTGCACAAGACACAGAAAATCTGATCAACTTTAAAAAAAAACCAAACCCCAGAACAACAAAACAACATAGAGGTACTTGGAACATGGAGCTGACAAACTGTTGTTTTAGTAAGATATGGCTGATCCAGGTTTTTGAAAACAGACTTCAAACTATGTATGCCAGAAAAGACTAATGCAGAGCCAATGCAATCTCCTCCCATCCACTGGACATGACTAGAGAGCTCCATGTTCTGCAGTGATCAAAGTGGTTTTTTTACCTTTGGCCTGCAGTGTGTAAATGAACATTCACATGATAATACCAGAACAACTTACCTGTCTAAATAGTTAACAATATTGGGATTCTTATTTTCCCTCATGACCAGGATTTCATTGATAATTAGTTCTTTTTTGGGCTGCTGTTGGAGATTCATTTGCTTTATGGCCACCTAAAATGACATTAAAAATGATTAACCTGAGCAGTCTGTTGCACAAGATCAGAATGAACACGCAGCAAATGATTACATGATTTTTGTTTATATCACCTGCTGCTCTTTATTGCATAACAAAACAAACACGGACATACATTAAGGATGTTGTTCCACAAAAAAAATTACAACCCTAGCACTTCCCAACTTCTGAAATTTTGATTTGCTCCTCTAAAGAACACTCTTTAACACAGTTTACATTTGCAGTTATTGTCAGGGTCTAAAAATAAATAATCCATGTGTTGGTATTTTATGGATATGTCCAGGGTTATAAGGAAGGCTTATGGCTTTTAGACCCCTTGGAGATCCCAATCTAAGTGCAGTTACCAAATGCAGCACTGCAGGTGTATAAGGAACTACCAGTAAGATTCAGATCTGAATCTCTGCTGACAGCCAGAAATAAGAATTCAGGAACCTGAAGCTGGAGCCCCAAAGAGCAGTGGGATTCTCTGAGACACGACCTCAGCTGTTTTTCACTACTATAATCACTGTAATGGGCTGTCACTGACACCCTACCAAAACACGACTGACTTCTTACCAGCTGCAGTATGACTGAAACACAAAACTGAGTCCAAAACACTATTTCTCCTTAATTATGGTTTGTATTATACTTTGAAGACCAAATGTGTGATGGAACAAATGGTAAATAGTATTACTGTCTAAACCTGGGATTGAGATAAATTGGGTCTGCATGATGGCAGTCACCATCAGCTCTTGGATGCCTTAACAGATTTAGTAACTGAGACTAAGTCCTTCTCTGACAGATGCCGCTGCCCTCCTTTTTTCTGGCAGTTTTATGGACAAGGTCTTTCTGAAATCACACAATATAACAAAGCTATTTATTCCTCACAGCAACAGGGGAATCTGTGACCACCTCCACGGTTCTCCTAAGGCCTCTAATCACGACAGATCTTTTGATTTTGCAAGTTGCATTGCCAACCAGTCTGCGGCCACATGCACAGGCAGATTTTATGCTGTAAATGTACAGAGCTAAACATGTACACCTGTAAAGGTTTATCTAGACCAACATTCTCCGTAAAAGCACAGCTTGATGCACAACGGGGAACAAAGAACAATTTCTAAACCAATACATTTATACTGGCAATAAAAATGTTTTACTTTTTATCGGCACAAAAGCTTGTTGGGATTTCTTAGCATATTTCTCTCCATTAAAAAAAACATTCAGGGATAATATAACATGGTACCAGGGTGGGATCAACAATACTGCAGAGAGCACCAACCTATTCTGAAGATAAAATAAAAAAATTAATCTCTTAAAATTGGCCTTAAAGCTATGAGTGAAGCATCCGGCCAAGCACAGAGGGCACCAAGGCTCTTATTGATCCTCGGAATTCACAGGCACCTTTTCAGGCATTTATGAACATCTCGGACTCAGTGTTGCTGGAAAGCATATGGCCACAGTAAATGTTCAGTAACTGAGGCACAGAACCACACTGCTCTTAAAGACCTTTCACTGAAAAGCTGAAGACAGCAGATGATGGATTTTGTCAGTTTGTCCATGCTTCAGACAAACAGCCTTTGCAGAAAAGCTCTACTAGCCACCCAAAGCTCCAGCCACAGCTCACACCAGAGGGGAAAGCACTCAACAGCTGCAGAATCTGCTGGGATTTTTGACACTTACCTCTTGTCCTGTGGCAATGTCAATCGCTGTATAAACAGTTCCTGAAGCCCTAGAAACAAAACAGCAGGAGAAACTGAGAAACATTTTAGTCCCTGGAAGTGAAAGCCAGCCCAGACAGGAGATCTCTGCTGCCTGGAGTGTTTATAAAACACCTGGGTTTACCTACTCCTCAGCCAACAGCATGGCAGCCCACCAGCCCTCTGCCATGCAGGGTGTCCAAGAGAAAACCGAGGTCCAACATGAAGAAAAAGGGCTGGTGCAAATCTCCAATGTACACACGAAATTATTTTAATTCTAAACTATGGGGGCGATTGTCTACAAAAACTGGAAAATAATATATTTAATTCTTTTCCATTTCGCTGTGTTGTATTTAGGGTTTTTTCCCCTTTTTTCTTTGTGTGTCTGTGAGTGTGTTTTTTCCATGAAATGTAACACACAATCCAGTTGGGCTTTCTCACACCTCTTATTTGAATCCATCTGCCAGACTCAGGCAATGTCACACAGTCACTCTGAGAACCCTGAACATATGACAGCCATTTGAAGAAAAGACCTAAATACAGCTTTCTCCAGCATGCAAGCAATTTTCCAGCCATCCTATGAGGTCACAGCTAGAGCAGGTTAAGGCATCTATTGTTTCATACACAAATTGAGGAGGACTCAGAACAGAGGATCCTCAGAGAGCTTCTCTGCGTGTCAAGAACCGCAGGCAGCTGCTTCTGTTGAGTGCACCTAACACGTGAAGGACTCTTCATGGTGTCCATATGTTGCTTCTGTGGCACACATAGGTTGTGTTGTAGAGCCACTAGAAATAAATGGTGTGCTTGCCTGAAGACTAGACAGGGTGGGGTTTGGTTTGCCATCCGCCTCTCCTTCAGAGATGTTCTTCCCCTATAATGATGTGAAGAGCTGGAAAGGCCCCAGTCAGAGGAAATTCCTTTGGGTTTCAAAGCAACTGGGGGCTTGCAAACCCCTCCTTCTGGAGGCCTTCATTTTGAGCTAAACCACAGCTTTACACAGCCATCATTTAAGAAGCTCATATCTGCAAGGGCAGTGAGGCAAGGGAGAGCCAGTGAGGGAATTCTCACATGCAGGAATGTGCATCCAGCAAGTGTCCCAGTGACTGAAAATGCCAAAATTAGTTTGCCCCTTTTCACATGAACCCCTGGCTTGTTTGTTTACCTGCAGGCTGAAATATTTCAGAAGCAGCTTAATTCAACAGAGACCTTACGTCTGCATTGAGAGCAATGTTCTCATTGGGCATGCTATGCATTCTTTTAATATAAAGGTACATGCATTTTTCTATGACTAATTGACGAGATTAATCCAATTTGTTTTCATAAAGTCAACAACATTTATTCAGAATTGCTAACATTGTGATGATTCTCCTCAGCAAAGTTGTATCAGGCTTTATTTCAAAACAGCTCCTGAAATTAGAATGCTTTTGAAATGCTCCAGGCCACCTGTGAGGAGTTTAGATAAGGGTAATTTAAGTAAAGCTGTTAAATGATTGCAAAGGTTTTGCGATTCTGCATTACAAACTTGTACATAACTCATTTCTGATCAGTAACTTTTAATCAGTTCTGCAGCACCTTGTGTTTATGGCAATTAGGCACATGCCAGGACTCACCACTAGATCTGTGTCACTGTGACGCAGTGCAGTAGAAACCAGGCTGCTCATGACTCCATACTAATTTGTCTTGCTATGAGAGCTAACACTGCTTGAGCAAACATAACCTCTTTATCAAGTGCTACTTAGAACTAAGTTTCCTCTGGTGTCAGCAACATTTTCAGCCCTCAGCTGGAGACAGATGACAAAACACGGACTCAGCACTGACCTGTTCTGCTGTACAGGCCTGCTGACTACTGTTCACTGCAAAGTGGCTGTAAAACCATCACCGTTGTTTATTAACGTTCCAGCTGTATGAAGCCATGAAATGCAATGTGCTGGACAAGTTGCTTTTCCTTACGTAAGCAGCTGCTCCCTACCTGCGGTTCTCTGAGCAGCCACACCTCTCCCTGCCTTGCAGTGCTCTCATTAGCAGCTACTAAAAACCTGCTCACTTCCAACACTACTTGCCTTTGGCATAGCTGTACCCAACTCACTGCAAAGGTGGAATTGCTCAGGAACTGGCACCTGCATTAACTGAGCACATCATGAGGTAGTGCCACAGCCTAGCACTGCTGCAGACACCCCAATCCCAGCCATGCAGCACTTTGGGTCCTCCTGATCATTCCATTTGATTACTGTTCTGATGAGCTTTCTCTTTAGGATCTTTCCCTATCGCAGTAAATTGGCCTGCAGTATTAGAGGCATGAGTTGGTTACGGCAGCACACTCACTTCACTCTAAGAAGGCCATGCAATCTTCCGGCTGTACTACAAGCTGGAGGAAATCAATTTAGATACCCTTTTAGGCCACATACCAGCCACTTGTCTTTCCACCAGTTGTCAAGACACCTTTGTACAAGGTCACTCCTAGGACTATCAAAAGAAAAGACTGTGAGGGTGACGGATTCTCACAGAGACAGCAATAATCTGCTTGACATGCATGTTTATTATGCTCTCGCTTCTTCAGCTGACACTTCTTTTCTAAGAGACAAGCATAGCTTGAAGTATCCGCTGACATTTAACAAATGACAGGAAGAACCAAAGCTTCGGATAGGAAGCAAGTTGGAATTTGAGAAAGGGTTTTTATACAATGAACAGAGAATAAATACCTTCCCGCAAGGGCCCTACCAAACAAGAGATATCTAAGATAAAACCTGCTAGACAAAGAACATGAGTGTGTCAGCCTTTCTGTAGTAGGTATCCATTCCAGGTTAGTAACAGGCTACTCTGAGCTCAGACCTCACAAACAGTTAAGGCAGAAAAATATCTTTTGCTGCCAGCAAACAGCTTCTGTCCTACACTGACAGCAGTGTCCTGGTGTTACACAGATGGTGCCAGTCCTCCTGGAACAACAACACTGCCAAGGAAACACTAATGGTGCAGGCAGTCCATATTTAAAATGCAAGTCAGATACCTAATTTTGAGGTAAGTTCTTTTGTTCCTGCCTCCTCACATAGGAAGTATTTCAAATTGATCCAATACATAGTAAGCAAAGCTGGGTTTCAAAAGGGAATGGCTTGGATGATTATTTTCAGTAAATGCCTGGACCTGCAGGATCCACGAGGGATCCATCGTGAGGCAGATGATGTGTTTTCCTCTGAAGTGCATTGGCATTGTGTCTATTACTGAATTTTTGGGTTTTACAACCCCTGCTAGAAAAAAGAGCTTATTATTTCATCTCTGGTTTCAATTTCTAAATGATGTGGTTATAAGCCTGACCACTGAATATTGTTTTAAGCAAATATTTGAAATAAATGTTATTGAGAGCTGTCAGCTGACAGCTATCAGGTTGCTCTTTTAGGTCATAATGATTTTTCTCCTTTCTTGAGCATGGTCGTATTATTTTGAGACATAAAAGAATTATTTCTCCTAAGAAAATAAGCAAACAAGAGCCACACACTTGAGGGACAGGAGATCTTTCAGGTCCTGCTTCTTGCTGCAGATAAGATATTGTCAGCATCAAGTTGTCTTTGATGATTCCTTTTGACCACAGTTATAAATTCTGACCAGTACTGAGAGACAGGAGGATCTAAACTTGATCATATCTGAACATGTTTGGAGTTTGCCTGTTTTCATGCTTGATATTACATCAGCAAAATACCTGGCCCGTGGTTTTGAATAAGTAACTGGGATTGGACTTACCCTTGGCCAATTTTTTCAAATCGAGTATATTTCTTCTTAGGATCTCCCACACTCACAATGCTCCCTGAAAGAAACAAAATGCAAGATTCTCACTTCAAAACAGAGGTCCTCCAGCAGATCCGAAATGCAGCGCCACTATCTGGAGTTTTGAGCCATTTGTGGTCAGCTGGGTAACAATGACAACAGAAACAACAGAGGCAGCTCCATAGCAAAGACAGCCTCCACAAACACTGATTTTCTACAGTCCTTTGAAGGGTTACCTTGACAGGAAACTAAACACATGGAGAAACATTCAAAACAGACAGAGATCAGAAAAAGAACAGGCACCAATGTAAATGTTTGTCCTCTATAAGCACTAAGGAGAGCTGGAATAACAGTGCCTTTATTTTCTTGGGAATAAACACTCTGTGATTCAACAAAAGTTTAATACTTAGAAAGATGAAATGTACCTTGTGTTCACTTTTTTATGAACAGGTGCCATTTTTAGAACAAGAAGAGTATTGCAAGTGTTTCCAGGTGAGGAGAGTATCTCAACCCTTCAGCAGTCTGCCAAAAGAATGCCTTTTTGTTTGCAGGGATCAGCCTCTCATGTTACAATCAAGAATGATGGGGTTTTAGAACCAGGGCCCCCATCACTGGTTTCCAGGATAAGTTCTGAAGACACCCCTACCCTGCATCATTTGAAGAACCACACTGTTGGTTTTTAATATGACACGGACCCGTCACTCACACTGGACTTGCCCTCTCACCACCACACATACGCTGTTCTCCCCAAACCAGCAGGATGGGTAACAAGGACAGCAGCGCTCCTGGGATACTGGTGTGACACAGACAGCTGACCAAAAGGATGCTGATCCTGAGTCCAGCTGCTATGATGCAGAAGACAGGTGAAACAAGGGGCTGCTGCCTCCTGGAAGCTCCGTGCTGCAGCAGTGGGATGGTCAAGCTCCACAGTGTGAGCAGGAGGTTTATACCTTCTCATCTCCTGTCCCTCCTTCCTAGTCAGCTAGAAGGGACTCCCAGAATCCTCTGGTCATGTTCTCCTCTACTGAAGAGTTATTTTGTAGTGAAGACCTGCTCTAGAGAAGCAGAATGAGCTTTTTTTAATGCCATGCATTTCAGTGAGATGAAACTATGAAAAGTTAATCAGGTTCTGAAAGTGTTACATCCTCAGCTTGGGCTCCTGACTCTCCAGTTCATCTGACTCTTGCAGGTTGACACAGCAGGGCAGGACCATTTCAGGGCACTCGAGACTGTGTGGGCATCCCGGGCAATGGGTAGGCTCACCCTGCCATCAGTCCTGGCTGGTGTTCCCGGAGCACTGGGCAAGGGAAGCGAGCACTGCAGGGCAAAGGAAACCTCTTCTTCTGCAGCTCCCATTAATGCTCTTGCCATGGGCTGCAAAATTGTTTAGCAGGGAGTGTACCAGATGGTGCTGATGCCCTGTCTTCTTGCTGTGCTGGCAGGCAGGATTCCTGGCTAGGCATCCAGTCAGATGCCCATTTGGATGCTAAAGACCTCTGCTCCATAAAAATAGCCTGGACTGGGGGAAGAGGTGTTTGTTACTACTAAGAGGTGATGGTGCATCATCTAGTTTTGTTTGAATGCACAGGTAAACAAACATGTGTTTGTATTTGTAATACAGGGGTACAGCCAGATCAGTCAAAGGAAATATGCTGCAGATCACTGAGGTCTTTCCTTCTGAACTCATCTTCTTAAACTATTCTTGTGATGTACATTCCAAGGTAAATCTTTAGAAGACATTTGCACTGAGCCACCACCTTATGCTTCATTGTTTGCATTATATCAAGGAAACTACCAGACCAGAAAAACCAATATTGTATCTTGAATTAAGCCTTCAGATTTGTTTGAGTGTAGCAGATTTTGGCTCTTTCATTAGACACAAACAAAATATCCCAATTACTGCTTTCTTTCCTTCCCGTTCAGATTCCCGGCATCTCCGAATGGGCAAGAAGGTGTCACACAGGGCAAGGTTTAACTTTAGCTTTCAGTGGCGTCAGCTCCACAATGGGTGATGAGGCCAGACTGTCCCACATGGGACTGTCTCACACCCTGTGGCCCACAACCCTATGAGCTCTGCAGCAGTAAATCAAACACTACTTTAATTCTGTGCTGGACAACTGGAACAACACTGTGCTGCCAGTGCCTGTCTTGGTGCTATTTTCAGCAAGTTAATGGAACTGTGTATGTATTAGAACAGATATCAGAAATTCATGGAAGTTCATTCACTTCAGAAAAGAATACAGAGAAGGACTGAAGAAGAAAGATTAAAAAAAATTATTTTCCAAATTTGCCTCTAATTTTGAAGTTCAGATTTCCACAGTTTTTCTCAAGACTTGAGTAGTTGCTTTCCCAAGGTAATTGTCTGTGGCTGGTTTCCTGTGCTTAAGCCAATGTACATCAAATATTCCAGCATTAAAATCAACAAAGTGACAGGTATGCAGCTCCTCCTCAGACAAGCACTCCTTGCTATGGACAAAAGATAAACCTATCAGCTATTTTGATGTCTTTAAGCACTTTCCGTTATCAAGTCCTAAATTAAGTGGATAAGAAAGCTGAATTGGGCCAGTTCTGTTTTATAATTATCAGTGGACCATAGTCATGACTTCATTACAGACAGATCTTATCTCAATATTACAGGCTTTACTCACTAATAAAACTCTAAAAGCTCTAAAAGAACCCAAGTTATTTCAAGCAGAAAAGAATTATGAAAGTGATTTTAGATAGAAGAGGGCATGGGACATGTTCCTAAAAGTAGCATAAAAACAGTTGTGGGGGAAGTAGGCAAGGTGAAGCAGTCATGCGAGTTAAAATAAAACAGAATAGGCACTACACTGCTTAAATATAATTAGTTCAAGACTCTAACGAAAAAGCATCATGCCTGTTTTCAGACAGCTTCATGAAAGCACGATAATATTTTCATTGCCCACATCACAATTTGCCCAAGGCAGACATTCAGATCATGCTCACTTGGTAACAAATTGTTAAGAAAGAAAAAGCATGAAAGCAGATACCATTTCAAAGATTTAACCCCCAAAAACTCCAGGGCTCAGTCCCAACCTGACATATGCAGCAGCTTGAACAAATGATACACATACTTGAGCTCATGGATACAGGGTACCTGCAGATCTCATGAGGGACGACTGCCTCAAACATTTAGCATCAGTTGAAGAAGCAGAATTCTTCTCTCTATAAGCTGACATATCTGCAGGTAACTGTCTGCTCTGGAATTTGTTTCATTGTGCCCTCAGCTAAGGTTATTGAATTTATCCCTTGGATACTCCCTAATGGCACTGAGATTCATGTCAACCTGGTAAGGATGCAGGAAACTCAACACAAGCAGCTGGTATCTCACAGCTAAGGAAGGCTTCAGCCTGTGCAGTCACACCAGACATCAGTGGCAGAGCAGGTATGACAAGAAGGTTGAACAATGACAACCACTGAGAAAAAGCTACAGCCAAACAGCACCCTGTTACAAGCAGCTGTCCTCATTAAAGACACATTATTGGCTTTGTGATCTGATGTGGCGGTCATCCAGTC
>VZTJ01003595.1:0-21939 GCA_013397795.1 Orthonyx spaldingii
AGGATTCCAAACCTCAACAATCTTAAAAAATTATAATCAATGTTTCCAGCAACTTGACCTTCTTCACTTCAGCTAGAATGTCATGCCATACAAATGCAAGCACAGTTTTAGCTATAATACCACTGCTCTTTCACTGCTGATTATGCTTTCAGTAGACACAGAGCCCACAGACAGTGTATGCAAAGTATATTTAATTTTCCAACACATGGTGAACAAGCATGAATGCAGTTCTTTAGTTATGACCTTTAAACAAGCCAGTTTAAACAGCAGTGAGTATCATGCACCTCGTCTTCTGAAGACATAAGTTATGTTCAGCTGAACAGTCTAACAGAGGCCTTGGAGATGAGTGGTGTGTGCCAGACACATACAATACTTCTACATTATGAAAAAGGGCTTTATGTTTCTCTATGCCTGTACCCAGCCAAATAAAAGTGCACTGTCACTACTGCAGCTACCAAATTAAATAAATTAGTCCAGTCATAATAAACCCACTGGATCTGGTCCCTGAGGAGCCCTGGGGAAATACAATTCCCTGAAGCAGCTGCTGTATCCCCTGAAATACGATGTCTTGATGCTGGGTACTGCTGCCAAGCAGCAGGTCAGTATGGGCAGTGGCACTGAAGGCAGTGAGGGAGCTTGGCCCCTCAGCACAGCATCCTCAGCTTCTCCCAGACTAGGGATCCCTCCAAGCCTGAGTGTTCCCAAAGATCTTGATTCTAAAAGAGGCCAGCTGGCCTACAAGCCTCCACAATTTCTTTGCTTATGTTGTGATAATCTCCAGGCTATTGCCCTTTTCTTGTTTCCTTCAGGCTTCACACAAGCAGGATTGGCAGATCTTGGATGGTTTATTGATAAGTTACAGATAAGAAACAACCCTGATTCTCTGGCCCAGCACTATACTTCCTTAGCTTCAAATAGTCTTCGCAACACATAGACAACTACAGTCACCAAAGGTCTGCTTTCTAATTTCAGGTGTAGCATTTTCCAGAACACGGTAGCTCTCACCCAAACTCATTGTACTTACAGGCACACATGAGTAGAGGGTTACATGCAACCTTGAGAGCTGAAGCTGTCCAAAGTTTAAATTTTTATCTATATTGAGCTAGAGAGGCCAATAAACTCATTTAGAGTAATTATTTTTCTGTCTTTCCTTCTTGCCATACTTAACCTCCAGCCCTTGCACTACCCGTGCCAAGCACACCCAAGAACACTTTTCTTTCAAGCCTCTGTGTTTGCCCTGACACCCACTCTGGTGCTTGTCTGCTGCAGAAGGTTCAGGGCATCACACTCACCATATGTGACTGCCCACAGAGACGAGGAGGACATGGCCAGCAGCTGGCAGGAAAAGTGACATTCTCTTACACTGATGTGATGTTTAATCCTGGACTCAATGAAATGTATGGCATGATATTTATTAACTAGCTGAGCCATCCCATAACAGTAGAAATTGGCTGCAGCTGTGAAAGCCTGTGAACTGGTCCAGGAAACTGGTTGGGGGTTTCTGAGGAAGAAAATCACCACCAAATTTTAGCATCTTCCAAATAAGTTGTTTTCGTATACCAGGTGTTGCTACCGCATGGTGTCATCAGCACGGCAGGCAGTGAGGCTCATTCTTGGCTGACTGGTTCCTTCAGATTTTTGGGAGAGGAGAGAGTCAGATGTACCTGCCTGCTCTGCAGTGCAGTAGTATGTGACAAAGGACACTGGGAGACACCACTGGGGAGACAGGGCCCACAAGGTGGCCCCTACCAGCTCTAACTCTCCCTTTCCTGTGACTCTAAGGGAGTCAGTCCTAGCTATAAGCTTCCTAATTATAAGAAGAGCCTAGATATAAACATACACACATACACACACACACACACACACATATATATATTTACTTTCACACATGGATACATATATATGTTTGTATATATATAGGCACTACAGAGAGATATGATGAAGCTACACAGAATTCAGTATATCACAGCTTTCTCATTTGAGCTGTGTACAGCAGAAGGATTTTATTGGATTTTTCTTTTCTTCATTTTCTCTCTCTCTCTTTTTTTTTTTTTTTTTTTGTTACCTTGCTGCTGTAGACAGGAGAGGTCTGGGGGAGGGGAAGGATGCCCAGAGGCTACTTCATAAAGCTGGGGTGCTGCTGCCATCTAGTGAGGTGCGTCTGCCCAGGGACACACACACACACACACACACACACACACACACACATACACACGGCAAGGTGTGGGGACACCTTTGTGTTCGCGTTTTGCAGGTAACACCGGGGGCATCGTGCCACTCTGAAATCAAAGGCGCAGTTTGGAAGCTGAGTCATAACACAACATGGCATACAGCAAAAGTGCTTGTTTCCCACAGGGAAGCCTGTAATACAGCCAGGTTACAGCCTTTGTGGGAGCAGTTTATTAGGATGGGTTCAGTGAGGCTGTATCAGAAGCTGCTAATGCCTGAATATTATCACTTCAGAGAAAATACATGGAGCCAACAGTCCAGATTATACCAGGGATCAAATGAACATGACAGTGATTGGAGCCTCCTGTATGAATTGTCATGGGAGATCCTAACCCTTGCGAGCACAGTCTGCTGTCTGACAAAGGTAGCACTAAAATGTAGCTTCCCTTCGCAGGCCACTTCCATGGGAAAAAAAGGGACTCTTCCCATAAAACAAATCAGCTTTTTCCTGGCCTATAGCCAGTTCTTACAATTTTCGATCATTCTGCAATAGTCAGGAATAAAAACCAGATCAAGAGACAACAAAATGCAAAGTGCACCTTCCCTTGCAAAAAATTTTGTGATTCATAGGTCTTATCCCAGCACCAGAGGAACAGAATATCCCAG
Source organism: Orthonyx spaldingii (assembly GCA_013397795.1). Taxonomy (NCBI): domain Eukaryota; kingdom Metazoa; phylum Chordata; class Aves; order Passeriformes; family Orthonychidae; genus Orthonyx; species Orthonyx spaldingii. The sequence goes on from VZTJ01003595.1 coordinate 2,836, forward strand.
GAGAGAGGCACCAGTCTCAGTGGGCTCCATATGATATCACGCAAGGACATTGTAATCTTGCAAAGCCACCCCATCCACACCACCTCTTTGTGGCCTGTCTCCTGGACTCAAGGACTCACTGCAGGGGCAGATGGGAGAGTCCAGAAAGAAGCCCAAATAAATGCATGTGGGAAAGGGAACAAATGAATGACATCAAAATGTGTGAAGTCAGGAAGGGGTTTAGTTTTGAAGCGATTGAATTAAAACTATAGAGGAAAATAAAAGGTCTGGGAATTTGAAGTGCTTATTTGAGAGCTCTGCTTCAACCCATGGCACATCAAATCTGTTCCTCCACAGGGAGTCCTAGACACATGGTTATCTTATGATGCAGACATTTGGCATATTTTCCTAAATATGTTTAAAGATCCAAAGATGATACTGTAAAATGTAGTTTGCTAAAATGTCTGAGAACTGATAGAAAAAGAAAGCACTTAAAGTGGTTTCTTATTTACTAGCCATGGCTCATTGTACTGGTTTTGACCATGAGAACATTAATTTTCTCCATAGCAGCTTGTGTGGGGCTGGGTCTTGGATCTGCACTGGAAACAGTGTTGATAACACAGGGATGTTTTCGTTATTGCTGAGGAGCACTCACACAGCATCAACACCTTTCCTGTTTCTCCTACTGTTCCTCCAGTGAGGAGGCTGGGGGTGTTCAAGGAGCTGGGAAGGGACACAGGCAGGACAGCTGACCCCAACTGACCAAAGGGATATCGCACACCATATGGAATCATTCCAGTATATAAAGATGAGAGAAAAAGGAGGAAGTGAGGATGTTTGGAGTGATAGTGTTTGTCTTCCCAAGTCACAGTTCCATGTGATGGAGCCCTGCTTCCCTGGGGTTGACTGAACATCTGGCCATCCATGGGAAGCAGTGAACTAAATCTTGTTTAGCTTTGCTTGTGTTCATGGCTTTTTCTTTACCTATTAAAATGTCTTTACCTCAACCCAGGAGTTTCCTCATTTTCCTGGTTCTCTCCCCCATCCCACCATGTGAAGAGCGAGCAAGCAGCTGCGTGATTCTAGTTGTTGACTGGGGTTAACCCACAACACTCATCAACTTTGAGGCTTAAAATCTTCCAGGACTTCTTCCAGTCTTCTGGGACTTTCTGTAACCTGGATCAAAGTGAAGCCATTCAGCAGTGTTCTGTTCTTGCATTATGGACTCCCCACTGACTGACTCAATTGCTCACAGGTCTGAACCATGCAGAGACTGTTGTGTTAGAGAGGTGTATCTTTTGGTTTGCACTTGGATAACGGGTCTTCTCAGAAAATATTCTTTTTCTGTTTCATTTCCACTTTTCTCAAGCTTATCTAGATTCTGGGGATAAGAGTGCTCTTATACTGCCAAAGAATTTACTTTTTTTTTTTTTTTAATATATGGAATCAGTCTTGTGTTCTGATCCTGGAAGAGCTTATGAAGATTTAGCCTCAAGCCTTTAGCCTATTAACTTGATGGCAAGATTATGCAGCTATGTAGATCTTTGCAGGACTTGTCATTGCATTTTGTTAAGTTAAACATCTAAGACACTGTTGCTATGATCTGTGAGTACCGGCTACCTTCTAGCCAAACAAAATGTCTGAAAATCATGGCATTTTCACTGACAGCTATCAGATTTTTCCCCTGGAAAGATATAATAAAAATCCATAGTCTAATATTCAAGTTTCCCCTAAATCAACCAGTCAAGCAACAGTTTCTGTTCTAGCCAACATGAATGAGAAATCACATTCCTGTCTGAATAAGACACTATAGAGGATAACACTTGAAGCAAACTATTTCCAAGCCCTTATCAGACTAAAACAATATGCTAAGAACAGATGGCACTCACCCAGAATAAAACCTCTCTAAAACCTGGACAGAGTTGTAATGTTTTTAAAAAACAAAAAATCAGGATTGCTTTCAGAGCAAAAATTTTATGGCAAATCTTCCCCCAGATCCCTGAGGTAGACAACTCCAAATTAGAGATTAAATATAAACAAGACTTTAGCCTCAAAATACATACGATAGTTGCATATAATGAAACTTTTACCAGGCAGAGGATGAACTCATAGAGTGCTGGACTGAGTGAAAGTGAGTGCAGAAGGAAAATTATTGGTAGAATCATCAGACTGTCAGACAGAAATGGCCTTTTTCCATCAGAGCTGTGAGGAAGCAGGTCCAGCAAAGCAAAGAATCTGGTTTAGCCTCACTGTGAAAGCTAGATTTCCATTTGACTTTCTAGAGACCTGCACAGCTCCTTCACTGGTTTTCTTCCCTTCTCTCCCTTTCCCACCAAGCCATATTCACATTGAGACATGAGCTATTCCATGCACAGTTTAGCACCTACAAAAGAGTCACAACCAACACACACATCGCACAGGAGAGGCAGGGGATGTAATTCACCACTACAAATAATTTATACCTGAAGTCTAAGTGCGAAGAGATTAACTCTGAGGCCTGCCAAGATACTGCTGCTGTTTGTTGCACCACACCAAGCAGCAGCACGGTTGTTAATCTTTGCCACAGGAGGCACATATTACATTTTATAACATTATGAGCAATCCTCACATGCTTTCTAAAAGGAGGAGAGCCAAAAAAAAAAAAAAAAAAAAAAAAGCAGAGGAAAATAGAAAGGTAGGACACTGAAAAGAAACCCAATGAAACAAACATGCAGCTAAGAGCCATCTTATCCCGCTATATCTTCTTCCCCTCTAGACACCCCTATCGGAGCTATTTTAGTAAGGTTGGCTATTTATTATATTGTAAGCCCTGCTGCTTGATTTATTGGGCCTTGGTTGCCTCAAGGAGTGAGAAAATCTCTCTCCCTTCTCAGCTTAGAACAGAAGAAAGTTTTATTACCATCTCTGTGGTGCACCCTGGTCCTTTCTTAGTGATGCTATTTCTGGAACAGACTGATTGAAAAGTGCTGCTGTCCCCCACATGGCTGCCGGTTTGACACTTTTTGACATTTCTAAAAACTCGTGTTCTTCCTGCCAACTCCCTGTTGCTTTCCAAACCTTTTTAATCCTGAAAAATGCAAACTAATCTACTGAGAGAAAGAAGCTGGTCCTGGGAAGCAGAGCTGGAAATGTCAGAGCAGTAGAAATTATAAATTTACCTGCTAGGGAAAGAGACCCAACACAGGAGACGGGCTGTTAAGAAACATTGCTGACATTATTAATATTATCGACTGTAAAGAAACATGCAGCATATTATTAAGCAGAACTGTGTAGTATCTTCTTAAAAAAAGAATGGTTTGGAGGCAAGCACAAAGTATGGTTAATCAAGTGGAATAAAGCAGTGGTCCCTGAGGGAGACTTAAACTACTTAGACCTAAATATGGCTTATAAAAGTTAGCAATTCAAGAGAGTTTCCAAAAGGCTTTTTTATTATTGTTATTATTGTTGTGTCACACCTGATCTTTTGAATTGAAAGGTCAAAGAGCCTATCGTGTGCTAACCTGATGGATTTATTTTCCACAGAGCACTCTGTATATGCAGAGAACATCCCGAAAGACCCCCTCTTCCCTCTTCTCACTTTCCACCCAGCACAATTATTTTTCAGAAGGCCCCCTCAAGAAAGAGATAAAGTTTGTGTTCTAACTACAACACCGTAAAACAATAGATTCCAGGTTTTTAGCAGAGTGTCTTTTCATATTTCTTTACCTTATTACATCCACAATGATGCATTTAAAAGAAATGCCGTCTGTCGTTTCTTTGTAGTCATAGCTCTGTACAGAAACAAGATTACCTTCAGTCAGGTAACCAGGCATCTAAAGACAAGGCTTTCCATCTAGGCTGCAGGCAGCAAAATGCAACCCTCAAGCATGCAGCACTGCTAGCAGGAAGTCCAGGCTGAAGAAAAATGAGCTGTAATACACAGTGGGGATAAGGGTTCTGAGCACTTCTAAGCCATACTTCCCAGGTGCCTGGTTTTCTTAACCCATTATTCTAATGTGTTGGAAGCAGACATGTTCCCTTCAAACTCAGATATTTCCCATTGACTGTGCCTGGCTGGAGCTGGCTGCTCAGCACCCTTCCAGTTCAAGCACGCCTATCCCCATCCCAGCACGGTTCCTCCCTGGCAGCATTCAGAAAACCTTACATTCATTGGAATGTAACTGGGGCTATGATAAAATTCACTAAATACCATCTAGGTTTCATTGCTGTTTCAAGACACCAGAGACACTTGACTGGTAAAAGCCCAGAAGTACAAGGATTCAGAAGAAATTGGGCTGTTCAATTCTGACTATAAGCAGAATATTCAGAGATCAGACAGTCTGACACTGGTTTTTTTCATTCCTCCTGTATAGTAGAAAAATGGATTCAACATTGACATTTCAACAAAGTAATTGTCAAAAATAACTTAGAAAATGCATCACCAAGAAAATAAAGGTTTCTTTTTAGTGAAAGATTCACACTTCTCTAGCTTTATGAACAATACACCAGCAAAGAGCAGAACTTAGCCTTCGACTAGTTTCTTTGTTCCTACCAAAGGGCAAGACTGAGAAAAAATATAAAGACACCAACAATGACAATCTATACAGTGAATACTTTAGATGACATCCTGGGCTAGCTTTAAAATGGGATTTATGTATTTTTTTTTACATTTGACAGCATGTATTCCAGTACAACATGGAGGTTCCCAGCTATGAAGTATCTTCTTATGAGAAAAACTTCTAGAATAAAGTGAAGAAAAAAAACATTAAGCAACAGGAAACTGATTATTAGCTTGGCTCCATCTGTGCCTATCAAAATCTTGACTTTCTCTTACAGCCTTCTCTGTGACAGGTCACTTCTGATGCAAAATCTCGAAAACTGCCATTGAAAATTCCTGTACAAATTGAAATAAAGTCCAAAGACCTAATTTTAGTGAACTTCCATTTTACATACCCCAGACAGAGTTATCTATCTGACTACTCTGTATGGTGCAGAACTATATGCACAGTTGCCATATGGCCTGGAAGGGAGTTTGACACTGGAGCAGAAGCAGCAATGAAATGTACTAGCACTGCTGCTTACTGTTGCTAATATTAGTAACTCAGATCTATTAAGCTGAAACTTTTTGGATTCATTAGAAACATGAAATGTATAGTAAAAAACAGAACTCTGCATTCCCTGCCTCTCAGATTAATAAATTCCATTAGACATCTCAGGTTAACTAAGGAAGAACAGCACAGAAAAGGAAGCAACTCAGGGGAAAAAAAAGTCAAGAACAAGAATTCATCCAAAAAACTTAGCATGACCCACAGGATTTGCAAAATTCCCCCTTTTGCAGTGCATCCAACAGATATTTGACCTACTTATACATTCAAACACTGGGATTTTTATGGTCTCTCTGTCTCAAGATGCCTTTCAGCACTGCAGGAAATTTTACCCATGTACCAAATAGCACAGGACATACTGAAAACTAGCTTAAACCCACAAGGGCTAAAAGTGGCATAGAGAGTTTCATTGTAGGCACAGCAGTGAACTCAGGAACTAAATCTGGAAGTTTACAGCACAAGGTTCAGTTGTCAGCTCCATCATTGGCACATAATGCTACTCCAGGGACTTTGTCCCGTCTCGCCCATCCTTCCTGATTTAGGAGCTTCAAAGGAAGATGGTCTCCGCCCATGACTAGCTCAGTTCACCTCTGATATCAAGGGATTGGTGTGATACAAATGAAAGTGGAGGTATGTACAATCACTCTTCAAGACCATTTCCAGGTCTCTTGAGATTAGGATGTCTTCTCCTTCCTCAGACAGGCAGTATGCTCTTAATCTGTATCCTATTGCTGTGAAGCACACATTTCCTTTGGGTAAAAGAAAATACACCTTCAGCAAATCTAGAAATATCAGGCTGTCATTGGGAGGAAACAGGTGTGTTACAGAATGTTGTGAGACAGCTTTCTCCAGCAGAGCTTACCAGAGGTGTCCCTAAGTGAGGGACAGGGAGAAGAAAGCTCTCCCATAGGTAACCTTTTAAAAGGGCATTCTGGCAGTCAGCAGTCTTTTGACTTTTGGAGGTCCCTGGGTCCCATAGCCAAAATCCCTCTGTTTATTCTTCCCAGACGGAGAACTCAGAAATGTGCAAGAGTGCTTTAATTATAGATAGTAAGGATAAAAACCCGGGTTTAATAAGTCAGTGGTGAAACTCTCCTCAACTTCTCAAAGGCATTTTTAAGTTGCAATGTTGGTTTTTGTTTTTTAAGTTTCTGATTTTTTTTTTAACTTTTCTTTCTGAAATGTAAGTTTGAAAGTATCTATGAAGGAGGCTACAATTACTTGTGAGCTATATAATACATACAGTAGCTTTTTATTATATACTAATGAGTTATTCTCTTTTCCCCTCTCCTAAAGGGTACAGGGGATGCAGTTTAGAGACAAAACTTCCATTTCAATTTTCATGTTATTGCCACGCTGGTCTCCTGGGCTCATTTTGGCTTTGAATTTAGAAAATTGAAATTCTTATCTCTCTGACCACACATCCTGTATGATTTGAGTCAGATTTCAGACTCCCTGATACTTTTTTATGCTGCATTGTAGCTGAACTGCAGAACTGAGTTTCTCAGCTCATATATCTTCTTTTGTCCAGACTAATACACTGAAGTTACAACTACCACAGCTCCTTTCCTAACTTTATATAGTGGCAGATTAGGGAGCCCAGAAAATCCATTTCACTCCACACCAGTGTGACATGAAAATTTTAGACTCATAGTCTATACTGTTTATCTGTGGTAAGATTTACATTTCACTATGGTTAGGACATTGAATATTTTTTACCCGTGAATTCCTTTAATTTGTCCTTTACTCGCTGAGTTTTACAAGTGCTTCCTTTCTTATTAGTTGTTATTAATTAGCCTTGACGCAAATTTTCCTTTAATTTCACCTTTATTTCCATTGTAATCACCTCTCATACAACAGCAGCCTCTTATTTTTTCATGCTTGGTACACTTGTATTGGAAAACAGGTTTATCTACACAGTTACACAGACTATCACAATTTATAACAGTGTGTTTAATTCTTTGGAACCAAACTGAGCACTAACTGCCTTGAGCTGTTTGGTGGGAAATTAGATTTGTACTAAACTGCTTAATGCTCTGAGGAATGCAGAATAAACTAGATGTGGCAATTTTATGAGTTTCAGAACTTCAAAATGACTATATTTTTATCACTATCACTGAGCTTGGGTGTCACTATCTAAGATTTTTTTTTATATATCCTTGTCCCAAAATGGGTTTAAATAAACAAAATGGGGAGGGGAATAGGGGGGAGGGGGTTTGTATGCAAAATATCACTAATTTAAAACACTTTATACTTAAAATATGGTATGAAAGAAAGACAATTTGGGAGCAGTTTCATTTAAATTTTACCTTTTAGATAAAACTACATCACTAAATGTGATGTGTTTTCAGATTCACAATCCAGAAGTAAAACTTAAATTGAAAATGTGGAGAAAACGCTTCTATCTTACTCCTTTTCCAAACTGCAGCAGAAAGACAGATCTCAAATCCATTCTTTCATGACACTACCCAGGTCACATCAGAGGAGGGGGAAAGAAACAAAGAAAAGATGATAAAATTATTTATGCTCAACCATTTAAATAGGCATTCCAGCTGACACCACACTAATTCTGAATAACAGCCACTGCTGTATGGACAAGAGTTCTTTATTTAAATTCCCAAGTGCTGTTAATGTAATATGATAATGCAACACAATTAGCTATTTCAGCAAGACCTGATATTACCAAATCTTTTATTGCATGATGAAGTGCCATCTCCATTATGAAATTTCATAAAATACATTTATCATGTCAAAAAATATATATTTGCAATAGAAGGACAATAGAAATTGTTAACAAGATGATGAAGCTTCTGGAGCAGTAATTATGTGGCTAAAAGGCTGTGATTGTCCCACAGTGCTTCTAAGGCAGATCTCTGCAAGCGAGATCCATATTGCAATGTTCTGTGCTAAATTCACTGCCAATTCTGCCATTGCTAAGGATAAGAATATTGATAATTTTCTTGTCCTTACCAATGTTGTGGAAATATAAAATACACAATGGAGGAGCCCGGATTTGCAAACAAACTCACCATGTCTACTGAATTATGAAAATATAGAAACCTATTCTTGTGCTGAAAGGAGAAGGGTTTGAACATTTCTGTATTGCTTTAGTGTGATGAACAGGCAAGTCAAGCTTGACCCATCTGTCCAGTTGCTGTTGCCAGCTATTGGCCTTCATAGACCTCAAAAAAACCCAAAAACCTACTTCCAAAACTTTGTTAAAATTTATCTGCCTTTTCTGGTTGAATTATCCAACAAGCTACTCAGTTAGGTCCTTTTTTAATGATAGAACAATGAGTAAAAAATCTCTGCAAGGACTTCACAGAGTTCTGATAGGACTTTCTACATTTTTAAGTCCTTGCCAAGGAACATGTTTTCAAATAACTGGAGCTTTTAATAGGATTAGCTGTAATTGGGATCCATGTCATAAAGCCTACTGTGATAGGAACAAGGAAGAACTGGGTCAGAAAAACAAAAGTAAGAATAGGCTAGGGTATCAAATATATCATAGTTAAATGACTAGGTCTGGAGATCCATACAAACCTTAAAATCTAAAAAACAACAAGGAAAAAGCTTGTCCTAATATGATTTCAAAAAAATATATGTACAACATCAAAAACTGAGTCTGTAGAAACTTGGACTTCTACCTCAGTGCCTTTCTTGGAAAGAGATTTGAAGAGCCAGATGATGTCCTCATACAGAGAGACTAATAATGGAGACTGATATACTAAAGCTTTAATAAGGGCTATTGGCAAGTAATTGCCTCCATTAGTATTTCCAGACTTACATCATTGGAAATTATTGTTAAATGATGCCCTTTCCCATCAGATGCATATCTATCAAGGCAGTGGTTTTCATAAAGCCAATTTTAAATTTTGGGCAAGGTAGACAGAGTCTATTGTAAAGTAGAAACAATTAATGAAACCAAGAACAGTACCTGTACTGTGTATGTAGATTGAAATCTTCAACCCATTCAACCTGTTGAGCAGTCAGGAGTTAAAAGAGATTAAATGGATTCCATTCTTCAGTGTATAATGGAAGTAATTTTTTCCCTGCAACCAGTAAGTCTGCAAAAGTTTTCATTAACTTCTCTTTACTGCTGATAAGACCTAGAACAAGAGAACTTGTCCAGCTTCTGAGAAAAACTGTTGGGCTGTCCTTCTGGTGGTTTATTATTGTTACTTTTATTGCTGTTTTTGGTGTAGTAGTTATTATTTTAAGCATATGATTATTGTTAGCATGTTTATTAGTACATAATATAATTTAATAAATTAATATTATAAATCACAATACTTGGATAGAATGAAATAATCATATTACTAAAGCATGTTTAAGAACAAAATGGTAATTAAAATCTGTGTTTTATCAATATAGCTTGAACTTCAGTGTTTGGACGGGCAAGTGGGAAGAACAGACATATGTATAGCTGCAGATAGCACCAACTGGAATGAATTATTTCTGCTGAAATTCTTACACTCTGTGTATGTTTTTGGCACTTTGGTGAATCTCTCTGTGATGTCAGTAATACTGGTCATTAAGCAGCATACAATCCAGTTAAAGAGATCAGGGAAGATCAATTTCCACTAACAGAAAAAAAAAACCCAAACCAAAACAACTGCATCACTGTAAGTCTTCATTTGGGCTATTTTAGTGAGATTATGCCAGTTGCCAGTATGCAGTGTTGGGTAAGAAGAAAAATTCATCATTTCCAATGACAGAAATAATTTTTCATTTTGGAGATTTAATTATTTTAAATCTCTATGCATATTTATGTCTAAGTAGTTCTCAAATTAATAAATGTATGTATTGTACACAAAGTTTTCTATGTAGCTTTAACTCAGGCTTGATTTTACATGTATCTTTAAAATAGACTTCAGTGTTTCCATGGTACTTCATTAAACCCACCTTTCTATATAAAGTTTTGAATAAGAGGCCTTTGCCATGAGACTCTTCAAGGTGCAGCTGAATATGACCATTTTTTTGTCCTATGTTTCTCTGACAGGTCAGTGTGATGAAACATGTCAGTTCCCTCCAAGAAGAATCAGAGAAAGCAACACTGGCCACCAGACTGGGTCAAAAAATCAGTGACTGAGATTGTAATAGAAACATCTTCATGTTTTTTAGTCTCTCAGAAGGAGTTCTTCACTCCATGTAATTTTGTCTTGATACCATGGGAACCAGCTGAATCCCTGTGTTTTCATACCATCTGTATGCAATCATTGAAACAGGCACAGAAGTCCCACAGCCTGAGTGCTGCACACTTCTGGAGCGCTCCCCCAAGAATGAACCAATGCTTGAGCTAAAGAAATGGCTGAGACTGAAGATCACTCCACATGGTGCAGTCCTGAAGGCAGTAAAAACACAACTGCAAGAATGTGAGATATAAATAAATGTCAGTTGTGTACAAAAAAAATTCATATATTGAGTATATTTTCTTAATGATGTTTACAAAGACACCCAGCAGGATTTGAGATATTGCTACATACCACTGGATTTCATCCTGGAAAGGAAAATCCAAGGCAGTATCTTTGTAGATAGTATCTTGTATCTTTGATACAAGCAGCACATCCCCACAGGAACAAATTTACAGATCAAAATCTCTGATGCTGAAGACCTGACACCCACACTGCATGAATTTCAGAGAAAGTTTAGGTTAATTTAACACCATTCTGGCCCTGTATATTGGAAGTTCAGCTTCTGGGTGAAGTTTGTGGGAAGGTTCAGTCTACACCCACTGGGACTGTTCCCCAGTGCAAATCCAACACACCAAGGCGGGCAGCTGGAGATCGGCTTCAAAAGCAGAGTCAGGGCAAAGCCAGCAACTCCTAAAGTGGACACACCTAACTTACTCTGGCACTACTAAGCTGTTCCTACTTAATCACTCCTCTATGGCCATAGGAAGACAAATGCCATTGTGAATTCATCCCTGAATCTCAGTCTAGCCTTAAATATAAAGAAAAAGTGAAATTTTAGGCATCGTCTCAGATTGCTTCCTAGGTAGTGCCAGAGTGTGCACATATTCTTAAGTCATGGGATGAGCCGTGAAGAAAACCAGGATTTCATGAACTGTCCTGGAATCATTCCTGAAAGAAACTGTATACATGCTTACTTAAAATCATTTATGTACCACCACCACCAAAAACATTTCAGGAAATATTTTTTAACTAAAATTGGTATTTGCCTTATCAGTTATGCTCAATGACTAATTTTGACTGTTCTACATGTCACAATCTCAAGTAAGCAGAAACCATGGTCAAGGGTGCAGCATGCAGAATATTTCATCTGGAGAAAAGATGGGGATTTGGATAATACTCAGAAAGAAATTTTTTCCCTTGTTTCTCCTCAGCTCTCATTTTTCCAGAAAGGAGGGAGTAATTTCTCATGCACTCAGAAGAAATCTGTCTGAGCAGTCAGGGCTATACTTAAAAACATATGTAAATACCTATGGATAGACATGAGTGCCTGGAATAAGTCATTTAACCCCAGTGCATGAGAGAAGCCCAGCTCAGAAGAAACTTTGGGGGCTCTCCCAGAATCTTAAGTTATTGGTTACTTGGATCACGAGTACTGCAGTCAGTCTGTTCTGGAGGAAGGAATCTCTGAAGAGAAAACACAGTTTTGATGAATTTCCCTGTTAATCACAGCACTTCCGAGCACACAGAGCCTATCTCACACAGCCACACAAGACAAGGCCCTTCTCTAGGAGCGCACCACCTCCTCAGCACCCCTTCAACCTCCAGTCTTCTGTCTTTAAGGGATGTTGGGTTCCCACTGGATTGGTTTCACTTAAAGCAGTGCTAATTGAAAGAGCTTTCAGGTTTACTCTAGGAACTGAGTTTGTCCACATACCTTCAGTGGAAGAAGAAACTTGCATTTAACAAATTTTTTTTTGCTCTTCTTCATTTATCATTTACAATCTCCGGCTCCTAATAAATATAGGTCCATACATAACTAGATTAAATTTATGAGGTGTATTTCAGTACATTCATGTATGTCAAAACACATTTTGGAAGCTGGCCAAAACAATATATAAATTTCTGTAATTTAAAAGGGTAATAGCAGCAAAATACTATACACAGTGTAGCAGCAATGAGCTTCTCACATAGTTCTTCCTCAAGATCCTGATTTAAATTCTGGTTTATCAATAAAAAAGCACCACCAGCTTTGAAATTTTAATTTCCTTTTGAAATAAAGGTCTCATCTAGATAAAGCTGGTGTCGCTTGCCTCTTGATGCTCCCTACATTCATTATACAGATTTTTTTTAATACAGCTGCTAAATCCTATTTTCACAAGAGAAAAAAAATTTGCACCTCCAATCATCAAAGCAACATAATTTAGGCCTTTATTATGTCAGTCATGAATTGTCTTTCTTGTGAGCTCACAATGTCATAATATTCTTTCTGATTAATGAGGATCCTACAATTACAGGGTAGGAACCGTCATGCTGTACTGCAGAGTCTGTCTAGAGGCAAAAATTACTGTTAATGCTAATGCGCTACCAGAGAGTTAGGGGTGGAATTATTGCTGTCAGCAAATCCAAAGGGTCTGCACCCACAAGATGGATGGCTTTTGTCAAGCAGTTCTGGGCAGCCAATGAAGTTTCACGTGGGACCTCACCAATTCCCACTGCCACTTTTTGCATGCTTAGTGCCCCCGCACACATTATCTGGAACACCTCTTCCCACCTAGGAGGCTAACAGACGGGGGTGAAACAAAGGGGACCTAGAAAACCTAGCCTGACCAAATGGAAATCTATCACACCAAAACCAAACCAGTTTCAGTCTTCAAAGTTTAATCAGCTTCCCTCATGCAGGTGAAAGGCAAAAATCAAATCAATAACTATTCAAATCAATAACTATTCAAATCAATCCTTGAATTGTTATAGGCAATTTGTTTCCGTGTTAGCTGCTTACAATGCATTTTCCCACTTGTAATAAAAAAAAAAAAAGGCAATTTCACAAACCTATATACTTTATGGTACAGACAGGGTACTTATTTTATACTCATGTGTGATCCCTGCTGTACAAAAGCCAGGATATTTTCTATAATTGTCTCTGTGACTTAGATAACTTAGTCCTATGACTAAACGGGAAAGGGACGTGACATTTTAGGTGCTGCTTGAATACTTTTCAAATTTTGCTCTCAGCATTTCTAGAGAGTACTTCAAGCTTTCTACTGTTTATTATTTTTCCACATCACTCAGTAGTACAAGTATATACTAAAGATCAAAAACATAGGACTTGAAATCTGAAAACCAATTTCTTCCTTTAGAAAATAAATACTCAGGATGGGAATGATTAAATAATGGGCGGCACAAGTGATGTCAAAAACCAAAGTCTCTTTGATGCTGCACTTTCAGAACACAATATCATCTTCCTTGAATCCTCCTCTTTTGTCACATCTCCTTATTTAATTTCATTCTAGTAGGATGTATCATGTTTGAACAACTCAAGTGGGGAGGCTCATTCCAGCTTCCAATATGTCAATGCCATTAACCGAACACATGTTTTGCAGTGGAAGAGACTGGCTGATGTAGCAGTGCAGTCATTATTCAGCAGACAGACATCCAGCTGAAAGCCATTAACCCAGAGAAAACAAATGACTGCTCTCAGGATTTGCCCCTCCAAGTTTATGCTGCTGTAAAGAAAAACATTTAGTCCCACGCTGCAGTTCTCCACGTAAAGAGCTTTCTTTACAAAATAGCATCCCCTTCAAATGAACAGATCAGTTTAAATATATCTCTTAGCTTGGAAAGGCAACACGTATTTAGGAAATGGTTCTAAAAAGTAAGTGAAAGCAGAAGCAAATAGCAGTTTAAGGCTGTGAAAAAATATTACACTGTTTTCTGTCACCTAAGGAGCTTCAAGTAGTAGAGAGAGGGAGAAGAAGTAAAAACATTCAGACCTACCACAAGCTTTTTTGAAGTTCTGGTTGAAAGTAATAGTCTGTGATAAGTAGGAGTTCAGGAAACTAGTTGATTCAGTAGTGTTTCACAGTTATTAAAAATATCATAGAAATGGTACAAACCACAATATTTTAAGTATACTTACTGATCTAATGATAGTCAACAATCAACATTATTAGGTAAATAAAAGATTCAGATTTAAAACATGCTGATGTTGCTAATATCTGTGAGGGTTTATTACCTAGCTGAACTAGAGTAACTATGATGGACTGCTCCATTTTACATGGCAAAATTGCAAGAACAAAAGTTCACATCATAAACTCCTAGCAACTCAATATATTCCGTGGAACAAATGAATTGTATAAACAGTAAAAATATTAATAGATTTTTCCATTGGATTTCTTTTCTTGGGAAGTTTTCTGCAAAAGCTCCTGAGGAAGATGAATAGTCATCTATATTCCTTTATGGCTCTTGGTAATACAAATGATGGTTTTGAAAATGTAAATTGATACATTGACTTTTCAAAACTCTTCAAATCCATTTCTTTTGGAACAAAAAAAGAAAATAGAGAGAAAAATGTATTTGAGGAGCAGGAACAAATGTAGGGGCTTCATAGTGAGTGAGGCTTGTAGACTACCTATTTCAGAGCCCCAGTGTTGATAAATGGTAGTAGAGAATCTTTAGAGACAGTACAGCACATGACTAGTGAGCATATTCATGCCTTTCCTGTCCTCTAAATTTTGTTAATCAGCACGTTAAGTGTTCCTGAGACAAAAGTTGTACACAGGGCAATGAGCAGCAGCTGTCAGCGGATTGAGTTGCCATGAACTTGCACACCTTCTTTTGAAATCCATTTTGAGGAAGGAATCATGCAGCAAAACCAATAGACAATGAGTACATTTTGGGGCAGACCAGCAAATGCCAACCCTTGCAACTTCCCTCAACTCAGTACAGCCCTCCAGTCTACCAGCCCTCATCGTGGGAAATACAGCCTTTCTCCCAGGGTTAGCTAGAGAGACTTCTGTTTCCTCTGTTAATCTTAAGCCAATTGTGATTTGCATCTAGCAGTTAACAGTATAAGCATTAGAAAGGACTCTGAAAATCATCTCTAAAGGCGCTCTTTGGAAGCCACTTCCTGGCTAACAAGGTCTTTTTGTTTCCATTGATGTCAGTGGAAATTTCTTGCAACTGCAGCAAAGCAGGACTGGGACAGGCAACTGCTCACCTCTGCTTAGTGTGGAGAAGTGATTCATGTCCATCCCATTTCTAGCTTCCACATTCACCATCTGCACACAGATGTTCATCCTCATGGACCAACATCTCATTCCTTCCTGTTGCACAAAGGGGTAAACATTACAGCATGAACTTTTTTATTTCTACCCCCAACCCTGTTGTTGCAGACAATCATCCTGAACAATTTAATGCAGAAGTTTGTCAAGCTTCATCCTCAAAAAAATTTAACCGTCCCATTCCAATATTCTTCTGAAGGCTGTTCCACAGCCTTCTGCAGGCTGCCTTCTTTTCCAGATGGCTAGAAACTGTCTTCTAATTATCAGCCTGAATTTATTCATGGGATCCATTTGTTCTTCTGCCAGTATTGTTTAGTAGCAACAAATTGTAGTCACTACTGCATTGGGCTTGGATCAGAAAGTTGTAACCTAAAGATAAAAGGATCAGTGTATTGTATTTGTTTATAGATTAATTTCCCTTATAGTTATTTTAATAGAAAATACACAGTGAAGTGTTGAGAAATATAAATTAATGACATTGGCAGTTAAAATGATAGCTTACGAAGTTACATGACAATTAGCAGTCTTCCTAAATTATAGTTTAAATTATTACTATCTAATTCTCTATATATGTATATCTCTATGAGCTAATTATTTGTAGCTTGTTAAATACGTAAGTGTTCTACAAAAACTTCAGTCATTAATAATAGAGTAATTAAAAATATATCAATAATGTGCTTTGAGTTAATTACATAGAAAACAAATTTGTCTCATATATTAACCTGATGAACTGATTTGGCTTACTAGAAGAAGCCTTTGTATTCTGATGATGCCTTTTGTAATACCTGAGCCTTCTGCTAAGCTTAACCTTGATTATCTCTGGGAGCTGTATTTCCCTGCTCCTACTCCTGATCCTCCATGGCAAGCAGCCATCCCTCACCCCATTGCCCACCTTCTCCTCTCAGGCAGTCACCATTTGCCTTCTCCACCTTCATGTGCTGCTGATGGGTGGATTCATGGAAAACAGCTGGAATCCATTAAAGCCTAGTGGCTAGAACCATTCTCATGGAAGAGAAATAAACTTCATTGTTACTAATCTCTGTATTTTTGTTTTACACTTTATTTAAAGACTTTTGCTTCTCTAAAATATGCGCTAAAAAAAAAAGTTAACAATTCCACCAGTTTTCCTGAGACCCTCTCCCATACCAGTTGAAAACAGTGATTTTGCTTTGCCTTAAATTAAAACAAAATGCCAAAAGATGACAGTACTGGAAAAAAGGGATATATACAAATAGCATTTCCCTTAAGTCTGAGTTGCATTAGTAGTGGGCCAGCATTTTCTTTCTTTCAAACATTCATTCTTGAAACAGGGTAATATTCCTAAAGGAATATTTGTATATACATAGTTATCTATAATTTCATCACAAATAAGTAATACATAATACCAAGATAAATAGTAGCAGGTCACTGAATTAATGGCTTGGCAATTTTTTAGAAATTTTTACAGATTATTTTGTGATACTTTTTGCCAGAGATATAACTTAATTCCAACTTTCAATCCAACATTTGAGTAAGTTTTGCACAGTCTCTCACTAAAAAAACATACCACCTCTCTAAGTTTTAAATTTGCTGTTGTTGAAGATGACAAGGAGAAAGCAGAGACTGCTGCATGACCATGAGAAGAAAGGCTGACCCTGAGCTTTTGCATTTCCAATGGAATATAAGTGGCCTCAGTGGAATAGAATTCAGGAAAAGAGATGAAATTGCCCTTCCCCCTCATTCCCCCCATCAATAAAAAGATTCTGTGTGTGGTTTATTTTGCTCTTTAAAAAAAAAAAAATCTACTCCCCATGACAGCCTGGATTGTAAATGCAGTATTTCAATTGGAAGATTAGTTAGCTTTCATGGGAATTAACAGAGAGTCCCATTATTCACAGATGACTTGGACAATAAAATCTGTTTTCTGTCATTAATCTGGCACCAACTGGCTGACTGGTCACCTACAGCAAGCTGTGAGAGAAGGGAAATAGGGAACAGTCATGTTTATTCACCAGACAGTACTGTGGAAAACAAACAGAAAATTATCTTGGGAAAACTGTGGGCCACAGAGAAGTTCTTGTCTGTTCAATGCAGGGTGCAAGGTTATTACTGTGATTCCTCAGAGCTCTTCTCTTATCCACAGTTCAGGGAAGGAAGATATTTTCATCTCATAGGAGGAAAGAATGGGAAAAAAAATATACAGAAGTTTGATAAAAGTAAAAAGAATAAGCACTGACAAATCTTTGAGGAACTACTTATTCATTAATAATATTTACTTAGCAATAGCAGATGTTCGCATGTCAGCTTTGCAGTGTTTTAATACAGAATCTACTTTAATGTCATTACAGGAAACCCTCAGTAGAGCAGATCTCTGGGTTTAGAACTATACCTCTGCAGGAACCCACTTTACTCCAAGTAGACAACTTGCGAAGGCACTGAGCAGTTGGAGAAAGGATTTCAAAAGTGGTTTGAATTCAGGCTTTGTTGTTCAAGTACAAACAGTTTGATCAGTTTGAAATTTCCAGTCCCAAATGCTATAAGAAGGCTCAGAAAACATGTTTGCTCAGCAGCACAGGGGTTGCAGTACAGTACTGTAGGTAAATCTCAGAAGGCAGAGCTTGGGCAAATTTATTAAAGTTGGCTGAAAGTGAGTAGAACTAACACTGAGTTTTTGGGATGCCAAACCATCACCAGATTCCACCACAGCCTGGTCAGCTGAGCTCCACTTGACACCAACAGGCTTTTTTGATAGAAAAGCAGAAGCCCATGTTGGTTGCTCCATTTACGTACTTCTGATTTTGAAGACGGACAAAAGCTGCCAAACCAGAATAAATAAAGAACTCTGCATCTGTGGAGTTTAGTTCTTCAGCCACCTCCATGATTACATAGCTGTGGATGCTTAAACTCAGCTAAACCTTTCAACAGGACTTACCCAAATCCATATCAAAAGCAACTGGCTGGTCACACATCCAGAGAAAACCAAAATATGCAACAGGAAGTGCAATTTTGCATCTACATTTCAGAATGCTCTGCTGTACTGTGTACTCCTCAGCAACATTACTGTATGCTAAAAGAGGTGGAGATGGGCACCAAGCCCAGCAGTACCCAAGATACTGTGTGTTTTCCCTGAAGCACAGGATGCCACTCAGCTCCAGGCAGTTGTGCTGCCCAGGAGCTAAGAGCATAGGGGAAATCTTCCCTGCATGTGTGAGGCACTCTGCACTTTTCTTTCTGACTTAAATGAGTAATATTTGCGAAAAGTGAGAGAGAAGAGCTGCTCACAGTGAGTAATGGTGTTGGCCAGATGAGTGCTGAATATAAAAGAGTCTGTGAGTCCATGACCTTCTCCCCTCTCAGACACAAAATACACTCAGATGGATAACAGGAGCAGTTTTGCTTCCTTTTGCAGTCATCAGCTCCAGGGTTAGTGTTCACAGAAGCAAGGGCTCCCACCTGATCTTAGGATTTTCTGTGAGACTGGGTTCTCCCACAGAAAGCCCATGACTAGTGACTGGTTTTCAAGTTATCACTCAAAACCTTTGCATAAAAAAAAAGAGACCCTAAGAGGTTTCATGTTAACTTACTTTAAATAGGAAATAAGTATTAAACTGCAGCAGTTGTGGCTGATTTTTTTCACTGCACCTGTAAAACCTTGCAATAAAGCTACATAAAACTGTATTTTTTTTTTCTGTTTGTTATTAGCATGCACTTGGTGAGCTAATTTTTCAGTTCTGCAGGATTAATTGCAGCACTCTAAAGGAAACATCCTATACAACAGCAACTCAGTGTGTGTGGCAGTGAGTGTTCAGTCCATTTCTTTCTAAAACATACATAAGCACAGGAAAGTTATCCCTTTTTTTTTTTTTT
>VZTJ01003595.1:21956-65658 GCA_013397795.1 Orthonyx spaldingii
TTTTTTTGCAAAGACATATCCATTTAAGAAGTAAGAGTGCTCCATTCTAAACAAGACAAAGTGCAAAAGATAATACAGTGAATATATCGCCAAGGTACCAATCAACACTTTTTTTTCTTCTAGAAAATATATTTATTGTCTTGGAGTGAGAAATCAAGTTTGCAGTGTTGCTCTTCTGGCACTTACAGATTATTCTACAGTAAAAAAAATTAAGAATTTTGAGCTGAAGAAAATTATAACCTCAGTGGAAAAAAAAAGGAAAAAAGAAAGGAAAAGAACAGTAGAGGATATAGTTTAAGTCAGCCCTGTTCACTGGCTTGGCACAAGAATGTATCGAAGATAAGAAAAAAACTCCATTTTTTGTGAACTACAATTAAGTATCAGAAACCAAAATGATACTTGGTTTCACAGAAAAAGTTATTAGAGTAGAAATGTTACACTCTTATGCAGTTTTTTTTTATCTATAGGTCTCAAGGCTGCTTATAGTAAATGCACATAAGTATTGTTCAATAGTTACAAAATGCAAAAACTTGCTTATAAAATACTTTTTTTAAAAAGTTTTCCTCATCCTTTTAAACACTTAGATAAAAATGTGACCCACAAGGCCTAAACTGCCTCTTGCTTGCATTGGCATATGGAAGATTTGCCTGAATTAATCCCACATAGACCTCAAGTGAACTGAAACAATTGAATGGCCCAATCACATTTACAGAGAATGTTAAACGGGTAAAGAATCAAAAAACTGGTCCAAGTACATGGAAATTAACAGAAAGCTTTCCTTTTTACTCCCACCCAAGGTGAGAAGGTGAAATACCTACCAAAACAACTGGTGTTGGGAACACACAATTTCCCTGAAGAGAAGGACTTCTACTATTGCACATATTTAGAAGTTAGGAAGACAGATATGGAAAGCAAAAAACGATCCCTACAATTAATAAGGCTTCCATACAGAAAAAAGATCTTTAAATTATGGGACTTGTGGTCAGTGCCAAGAACTACTGACCTGTGTAAAGACAAAGACAAGGTGGGGAAGAAGGTGAGCGCATCTATGAAGGTGAGCCGGTACAGAGTCAAAGCCACAAGTGCTTTAACCAGAAGAAAATACTTTCAAGAGGAACCACAGCAATCTAAATACTGAGAAGCAAAAGTTCCACTACTAACATCATATACCTTTGAAAGTCAGTCTATAGAAAGAAGCAGTTCCAGGCCACACATTAAGTTTCCACAAGTTCCTTCAAGACGTGTTGTCCCATGCAACGGAAAGGAAAGACTGCAACTAATCATTTTCTGCCTTTTTCAGCAGCCACCTTCAGACAAGGGCATGTGCACAGTGTCTAGTGCCCTCGTCTTTCAGATGTGGCTATGACAGCATGCTCTGCCCAGTAACACATTCCAGACGACCCAGGTAGACTTCAATAACTTAGCTGAGACTAAATTTAGCTAACACTTCCATTGGGGAGTTCCCATTTCAGGGATTAGCTCTCCAGGGAAAGAAAGACTTTATAATATCTAACAGGACATTGAAGCACAAGAACAGTTGCTATTTTTCAGGCTGTTCCTTAGTATTCTTATAGCATATTTGTGGGCAGATTAGAAATACTTCTTAGATTTTATTAGGCAGAAATTACACAGAGACATAAAAAAATGTGAATTACTATCTTCTAAACTAAACAGCCTGATGACAACTGGAATTCCACATCCTCCTTTAACTGGCCAAGCCAAAGGTGTCTCCTATTACTGATTTTCAGATCCATTTGCTCCAAGTTTTGATGTCAAGTGGACAGTAGGATCACCCAAAGTTTGCAGAAGTATCTGGGATTTAGATTAAAGGCTTCCAACAGTTACACAAAAGTTGTTGAGGTTCAAAACTTGGCCCATAAGTCAAGCAAGTTCTTGGAATTTACTTCTACTGCAAAGCTTTTAGTAAGGAAGACTGGAAGACTGATCATCATTGTGAAGAGGATGGGTAAACTAACCCTACAAAACAAATGGATTTAATGTGAAGTATGTTTCCTGCATGATTAACTATGCAAGCAAATCTATCATTGACTTAATCAGAGAAGGGTGAGCCTGTAAACTAGAAAACCAATGAAATGTTTCTTGTTAATTGGATCTTCCTTCTCTGGGAACAATATCTCTGATTTTTTTTCTTTCTTTTTACAAATGAAGCTGGGGGTTGCAACTTAGCAAATTCTTTAATCATGCAACTAACCACACTATCCATTATATACAGCACAGTACATATTTGATCAATAGCACTGTTTTTGTTAATGCTATATCAACTAAATAAGCGGGGAAAAAATCCTACACATTTTGTGGGTATTTTCAGTTGCTGAGTCAGAAAACAAAATAAAGTCTAACATCTGCATTTATTTCTTGTTCAGTAAAGCTTGCATCTCCCTTCAGGACTAAGAGCAAGAAAACTGCTGCTAACCATGATAATTACACAGTACTCAGCATGGTGAGTAGAATAACATTGTAATTGTCCAAGGGTTTGAACAATTTGGACTGATTTTGTATAGTGTATAATTTACACTAAAGATTCAGAATGTGTTTTCTTTGCTCCAAGAACACTTTCATCCTTTAGCTTTGAATCATTATGCATGAAGACAAGCATCCACAATCAAATTCAATCCAGATGAAGAACATCTGCAAAAATAGAACAATTTATTTTATTGACATTGACATTTACATAATTTTATCATTGTCTGATTTTGCTTGTGACAGTGAAGGTAATATAAAATAACCAAGACCCCATGGAGTTATTCAGACAAAATAAAAGTATGCAAACGCTTGAAATTTTACCGTAATCAAAACAAATTAGTGACAGTGACTGAAGCCGGGTGAAAGGACTCAAGAAAATATTAACAAGCTCCATGCTTATGTATGGTTTATTTTGCTTCATGAGGTCAGGGCCAGATTCAGTCATATGCAGCTACATATTAAGACCCTCATTCTGCAGAAATCTAAGTGTTTATTTTTACATACTGAAGAGTCACTGTGAAGCAACTGGGACTAATAACAATTGAGAGCAGTTATAAATCAGGGCCTACATAATTTCTGAGTATTAGATGTGGTGGTGCATAACAGTGGGAACAATGAGTACCGGAGCCATCGTCACTGTCACTGCTTGTAAAGTAGCAACATGGCCTAAAAGTGTTCTAGCTTTTCCTAGAAAGAAATGAACAGTTCATCACTGTGAATGTACAGTATCATCCTTTATGAGACAGACAAAAATCTTTACAAAAATAACCAGAAGTCTTAACAATGATCTGTTTTCTATGGCATTTAAAGATTTTTTTTTTTTTTTTTTAGTGGAAGGTGGGGGGACAAAACATTTCTCAGGGAAAAATTGTCTTGAACATTTTTGTCCTTGACTTGAAATGAAGAATTTCCCTCTGAGAGATTTCACTCCATTGTCATTTTGCTGAAAAAAAGAGACGCAAAAACTAGTAGGATTTTTTTTTCTTTTGCTAATGTTTTATGGCTGCCATCTATAAAATGGGAATAAGAAATACCTACCCCAAAGGACTCCAATGGACATTATATAACCACTATTTATGGGCCACTTTCATGAAAGAATTTAAGATAAATATTCCAAATACTGTTACAAAGTTATATCATATCATGGAATAATTCTACCAGAGAATTGAGTACTGTTTCTAAATCACAGAATTGTTGTCAAAATGACCTTTCTAATGCTACTGAATTCGTTCCCATTGGAGAACTTAAAGGGGTCATCATGCCAGTTGCCAGGTTTAAAATATCGCCTCAGAACAGCAGTAGGTTAAACACTAGATCCAATGACTGCTTTGCTAAAAATTAGGCAGTAGAGATATGTAATAGATTGTTCAAAAATTTCTATATTAAGTGCCTTCCAATGTTTCTTCTCTGCTTAAGGTAATATTTTAATTCTACTTTGTAAAACTGAAAAAAATTTTAACTTGTTAAATTTTAAATTTAAACAATTTAAGAGTCTAGCAGCTACAGTAACTGTAAGAGAATTTGACTTTACCCTTGTATTTTATATATGACCTTTAAGTGTGTCACACAAAGTCCTTCAAAATTAAGATTCATAATAGAATTTTTGACAAGCTTCCTATCAAAATGGACATCATAGCAGTTTCTGGACATAATGTATCAGTGTTCTTTTATGCTTAGACAGCTTTTTCCAATACAGTGAAGAGAGAGGCAAAAAAGGAATTTGTCTATAAGGTGGTATGCTCTTCTCAATGTTAACAAACACTGTTCAGATCTGGAAAGCAGGACTGTGAGCTCTTGAGGCTAGGTGACCTTAACAGTCAGAAACAGATTTTTCAATTAATTCAATATTCATCCTTATGATGCATTTAACACTGTAACATTGCAAGTCAAAACTTCAGACAAATCTCAGTTTCCAACAGTTGGTCTGATAAACGTTAAAGCAGATGCTGCCAAATTAAACAACAAATAATAAAAAGTAAGAAAACAGAAGAAGATAAGGGTTATTGGCTTAAGGAGGTTTTCTCCTCATTACTGTAGTTTTGGGGAAACTATTTTCTTCTTGTGCTACTTTCATCATGGCCCACAGCTCTGAAACAAGGTGATGAACCACTCTGAACAGAAGACAACCAATTGGGTTGCTTTCCAAACTATGCTCGGCTTCTGGGGTGTGGATTTGAGTGTTATCAACTTGAGGGAAAACTCAAAGCACAGATGCAAAACTAAATGGTCCCCAATTGGCTGCTGCGCTCAGCAACAGTGTTTATTCAACACACATCAGACAGAGAACTTCCTGAATTACATCAGGCCCATGACATTCACTCAGTAGGAGGTTAAAAACTCATTCCTGAGAAAGGAGAGCAAGACCAAATGAAAGACGGCAATCAGATCTAGACACAGATCATCTTGGGACATGCAATTCCAAGGGGACACAAGCATGACACCTTTTTTTGTCATAAGCACTAATACCAAGAATGACACCATAGGCCACACTCTCCTCTGCTATTGTGAAGTGATTAGATTTGCCTATATAATAGTGTATATGTAATATATTTGCATATTCAGTGCTGGTCCTGTGTCAGGTCCTGGCCTCAGATGTGTTTTTTGCAGAATTCTGCAGCAGTCCAGGTGAATGACGCAAACTCTGCTCTCAACCACCAAAGCACATAATCTCAAGAATAAGTTCATAAACAAGTTACCAAACTAAACTGCTCACACACACCCTTCCTTCCCTAAAAGGACCAGTTTTATTTTACTGAATACACTCTAGCCTGGTGCACCCAGGACACAGGGCTTCCTCTCTATCCCAGGGAAATGAACTATAGCTCTCACAATGAAGGAACACACCACAAGTGTGGAGGACAGACGGTGAGAGGGAACATCTCTCACTCCCACTGAATAGAAGTATTTAGTCAAGATGTTCCTGGACACAACAGGAAACCAAATCTTAAGCTGGCCAAGGCTTACCTTAATACAAATAAAATAACTAACATAAAATAGAAGCTTTTATAAATATCATTTGCCTCCTTGGCTGTAGAGGCAATTGAGTAGGACTTAGGGAATATGTTTCAGACATCTGAAATACTATGTTGGATCTTAAATTTTTTTAGGCTCTCATTTGAAGTCTGTAATGATTCTCAAATTCATTCCAGGGAAGAGAATGAGAATCAGACAACCTGGAAAGCAAATTTCATAGAGCTCCTCAGGTTCTGTCCACCTCTGACAGATTTTCTGTCAGGAGGATTTGACTCTGTATTTGTCTGGTATTTCCATTACATTTCTTTAACAACATTGAAGTTCCTTTTGCTTGAGAAAATTCTAATCACAAATTTAAGACAGTCCACAGTGTTAAAAACAAAAAAAAAAACAACAACAAAACATACTGAAATTCACGAGAGTTGGGATCTAGCCCAGAAAACATGATTGCAAAGCAGAGTTTTATTTATGTCAGCTTTGCAGAAAGCAACATTTCAAATTCTGATAGAAGACCTTTATATCTAGGTTCTACATTAAGCAGCCTCTTGTCTGGAAAATTATGCCAGTGAAAAGAAAACTGTTTTCTTAATTATCTCAACTCATTCTAACCCCCACAGTACTTTTTTCTTTTTTTTTAATGAGGCTCAACCTGTGCAGTTCAATGTGTGTCTATTTTCTCAAAAAGGGGAAGGAGAAAGACAGGGGCTTTTTTATTATGTGATGAAAACAATGGAGCTAGGAAGGGGCTTTTTATTTTTGGAAGAGTTTAAGGATACATGCAACAAAGTTTGTCCCAAAGGACAGAATGGAATTGCTCACAGAGAGAATTCTCCTGATAAATTTTTCTTTCCAGGATGTGATTTTTCTGGTGGAGTTAAATAATCCTTTAATGTGGACATTCAGTAATGGAAAGGTTAACACTGTGCTAGGTCACTGCTACATTGAAAGACTATATCAGGTCAGGTACCCAGCTTCTCTAAGTCAGTATAACTTTACTGAAAACACTTACTCCAACAAAACTTCACAGTTTTACAGTAGCTAAAGGCCTAGATAAAAATCTTGCAGAAACAAAACATCCAACTAAAATAACCCTCCTCTCTCATTCCTAGAAAAACGTCCATTTATAGGTACTTTGAATACACAAAAGGAGGTCAATACCTTTTTGCCTTTCTCACTCATGAAAGCCCATTATTTTTTACACTGTTTAGTTTTAGTGAATGGGCTTGAGGCAATTAACTTTGAAATCCATTTGGTAAACAACCTTATCCTCCATCATCTTTCTCCTGCAGTTGCCTTTTTCCTGTTTCATACAACATCAGTAGGAGATGCACCACACCAATCCCACCTGTCCACTTCCCCAGACACAAAACTTCTGAGGTTCAGTTAAGTATTTCAGAACGGAATTTGAAAGAAACAGTGACAGCAGCTTCTGTAATGGCAGAAAAAAGGGAAACATGAAACAGAGAGAAATCAGTTCTGATTCTTTTTTTTTTCCAGAAGCTACAAATAGACTGTTCAACAAGTGACTGGCTGAAGTCACAGAGTGCTAATCATTGATCCCTAACAGAGAAAAACCTCACTTGCTATGTTAAAAATAATTTTTTTTTTACATCTCTCCAGAAACCACAAATGAGCTATTAGAAATAGCTCATCTCTCCATGGCAAGAACAAAGAGTACCACAGGTTGCTCCTCATCTTCTGATTTTATCCTCTTGGAAGCATTTGATGTAGATGTGAAAGCTCCTAGCTCAGTTTGGGATGTTCTTTTTTTTCAAGAATCTGTTGTATGTTGTATTATTCACTGGTGTGTTTTGTAATGACAGGCACAATGCAATGAGGGTATGTCACATTCACATGAAAGTAACAGAAGATAATTTTGACTTTAAAGCCATTGCTTTATTACTGCAAAGGTGTGTTTTGAAGTGCTTACTCAAATATGAATCAAAGGAAAAGGTTTGCTGGGCACTGGATCTAATGAACAAAAATCCACAAGGCAGTACAGCAAAATGAGGATGCTGATTTATATCTATTTCTTGTTGCTACTTGCACTTCTGACTCCAGATTCAAGTGTCTAGTATGCTTTAGAGTCATGATACTTAAAGTTAAAATAAATGTTAAAAATATATATATAAAAATTAATTTTTGTTCCTTTTGAACCATGCATGACTGGTTGTACACAGCACAAGTAGAAGAGGCTCCATCCAAGGCTCTACGGAATAGTCTTGAGAGTAAACAGCAGACTGAACCAGACAAGTCAATTTTTTGACAGAAGTAACATATATAAAAAGAGTAACGAAGAGGCTCATCCGCAGACCACCAAAAGCATTGGAGCCTGTTTTGCTTTATAGATTAACATGGATTATGACAAATATAAGGCTTTCATCGACTCACAAATAAACTTGGAAGTTTGTGCTGAGTTTTAATATATTGACTTTCTCTTTCAATAGCATTTTAGGGAAATAAAATTATTAATTTACCCAATCATTCTTATTGTCAAGATTAAAGTTATAGCCTTTCACGGCAACATTTCTCAGTGTTGAACATTTTTATATATTCCAATAACTTTTAAGAAGTGGTGTTGTTATCTTTCCATTACAGCTATCCCCCTTCCTTAAGGTATGTATGTATATATGTACCTGAGAGGGAGACTTGTGTGGAGCAGTTTGTATGTAATCCAACATTTCAGCATTTTCAGAATTTCCGGGAGACACAGTTCAACTCAAATGCATTTCCAGTGAGACTGCTGTAGTTGAAAGTAGGGAGATATTACAAGCCTAACTGCTATTACACAGCACAACTGTCTGCATATGTTTGAATCTATAGTTTCACTAAGTGAGGAGCAAAGAGGTTCTAGCATGCATACACAATGATCACAATATGTGCAGTAAGGAACTTTGTCTGGGAGGCCCTTATCACAAAGTGTATGAGATGCTTGGCATATCAGATAATCTCAGGAAAATATGTGGAGAGACAGCAGGGAACACCATCTTCACTGACAGCGGAAAGACAAGAAAAAGAGATAGTGTTGCACCTAATAGTGAAAATATGTGATTTGCCTATAATAGTAGCCTTGATGTTTCATTTCATTTTCATTTATTGAATTTCTTTGTACAACTGTTCTTAGAACCATACAAGAATCTAAGTACGTAAAGTTAAAACTTTATTCTTAAAAACTAAAGAATTGAAATGTACTACTCCTATTTTTAGTGCTTTGAACATTTTAAATAACCTTGACACCCATCCTCTAAGAACTCCAGTGTACCAGTTTTCTACCAGACAAACCTGTTAATCTATAATTACAGAGTAATGTGGGAGATCTTATGACAATTGGCTTGTACTATTTCCAGCATTAAATTATTTTCTTTAACCTGACTTCTGTTCTTTTATGCTCAAATATATCCATTTTAGCAGAAAAAAAATCTCTTTTCAGAGCTTAAGTATTTCTAATATTATCCAGGCAAATACCAAAGTTACAGAGTGGTAGACAGGTCATCTTCCATAGGCTCAGTTCTGTTGTACTTAATTATGCAGAGGCCAGTGGTATCCTTAGCATGCATCAGAAACGTGGATAAATACCACTGTTAGTACCAATGCATCTAGATTTATACATGCAGCTGACAATAGAATTAGACAGCAATTTTTTTTCTGAGGTTGTTCAAATTTAATTGATCAAAACAGACATTTTCACTCCCTCTAATCATCCATTCTCACTGATGTTTCTGAGGCAGGTTATTTATGCTATTATTCACACACTTAAAACTTCCAGCAACTCAGTAAATATCCATTCCTTCAGTGATAAATTGTGCTAAGAAAAGAACAGCATAGCAATATCAAAAACAATTCCCACTACCATGATGTTCCATCATAAAGAAATTGTTTCATTTTTTCCTTACAAAATAATCAAGACAAAACAAAGAAAGTGAACATCCTAAAGAATGTAAAATGCAAAGTTGACACAGGCTAAGCATATGTTGGTTAGAAAGTTATGATGAAAATATAAACTGGAAGAAATATCTTCACTGCAAGAAATTCACAAATAAACAGTGATTGCTTCTTGAAGACTTCAGACAGGTAGAATGCAAAGGTAGGACACATTTATAGAAGGATACATATGATGAAGAGAGGAAAGAGAAATAAATTATATGGCAAATAAAGCAGGTCCTCTTTGTCCCACATTTAAAGTATCACATCCTATGAAATTTCAGCTAATAGCCATGAAGTCCAGAACATGAGTTCCGTATATAGGAAGGAAAAAGTACTTGCCAACCTTTACAGAAATTCACTTCACTGAGTGACTGCATGTATATATTAAAAGGAAACTTAATCTACGAAACAGAGTTGCAACAAACAGCCTTTAGGAGGATAATTATAGTTCCACTCCTGTATTCTTCCAAGCCAGTCTTCCACACTCTAAAACATTACGCCAGGAAAGAAACAACACATGCTGGGGATCCCACTATCCTCCATCAGGACATAGGCTCCCACCCTTTGTGCATGTTCCAGGGAGAATACTTCTACTGACCGTTGGACACAGGTGGAATTCCCAAAACGCTTAAGGTGAATTTTAAAGACAGCAGCTGAGTTGAAATAGTTTTGAGGAGGCAAAAACATGTCCCACTTAGTTAAGATAAATATATGAAACCTAAATATCAGGACCACACCAAACACAGATAGCAAATATATTCTTGGTTGTTTCTGTGCCTTGGGCATCCAAGGACCCCAAAGGCTTCTGAGTAGTGGACAAGAAGTGCAGAACCTGTGGAACAGAACAAACTCGAGAGAAACTTCAGTACCTCCATTTCTGAATGGCTTCAAATTGACAGTAATGAACATGTCATCAAAATCAACGTCACTAAAACTCCTGTAGATCAGGAAATGCTAAAATATGATGCACTAGAAGTAGCAAATACAAATAAATAGTACAAATGGTGAATACCAATAAACTAAAGCTGACATTTCTCAATTTTCAGTTAAAGGACCACATTCTACCTTAAGCAGTATAGTTATGTTGCTTCTCATTTCTAAGCAAAATTAGACCCTGTTTTGAATGTTCAATTATTATTTTCTCTATTTTAAACTTGTGGTTATAGATGAGCTTATACTTTCTGTGGGAGATTCTTTTCTTGACATCATAGTCAAGTTATAATGCCTTATGGACCACAGAACACAAAAAATGCTGCTTTAAACAAAGAGAAGCTATAAACTTTATGACAAACTTTGTGTGCAATTATTATGGATGAAAGCACTCAGCATTTCTTCCTTACTAACAGCCTTTAAAAATATCTAAATAGTTGAAATAAGTTTGGATTTATGTAAGCAGTGACAGCAAGACTAAAGCACATCTGGGACAGAGGAAATGCATTATTTTCACTTTTCAGAAAAAAGGAGTGTCAAAATAACATATACACAAGATGTAGTGTATTACTTATACTGTCATTATTTTCAATTGAACTGTAAGGTTATGCATGTCCATCCTTTTCCTCTTCAGTCCTTAAGACTTTGAGGTTGCCACTGGTGCCGTCACTTGAAATGCTATCAAAGATCTAGGATCTCAGTCTCTCATTGGATGAAGTGTTTTGGAGGTTTCCAACCCACTTACCTGGCAGGGACATTCTTATCCAAATGAGGCTGAAGATAACAAGTGGGTGGGGAACAGGAAATCCTTTCCATGCCCAGGGAACTTTACATTCCCCACCTGTCTTTCCTATATAGCAATTCTCCATGCTAATGTTGAGCCAAATTCAAGGAAGGGGAATGATGCTATTTTTACATAGAAATATGCATCCTTCTAAGTTTCAGCTTCACATTTCTCTGAAGAAAGGATGGCTCATGTGACTTAATTCTACAGGCAGCTGAGAGTAAAATCTTTTCTGTCATGCTTCATTGTGAATGACAATGCTTATAATATCTCTGTAAGATGTAATTTTTTCATGTCAATAGAAATTTGATATTCATAATCTAAGCAATAATTATTCTTTGTGAATGTCCTTGTTTTTGGATGCCACTCTCATTATGGTTGTTTCAATTCACCATCTCCAGCCTGTAGAGAAAAGAAATGCAGCTATTTATTCCAATGAAGAGAAGGGGAAAGAGATTTTTGTTTTATGGAAAAATATAAAAAGCTGGAGGGGCTAATACAATTAGCCTAGTGCTTGAGGCCTTTTCTATCTTCAAATTTATTTCTAGTGTTTTGAAAAAAACAAAAATGTACTTGCATCAAAGAGGGGGAGGCTCATATACAATATGAACTCGTTCATATATAATTTCATTTCTTTGTTACACTTTTATCTGTGTAATTGCGTAGGGTGGACTGTATAACTTCATCTTTGAGTAGATTCTTCACTGAAAATAGTTTACCTGGTTGGAAAAGACAATTCACTTTGATTACTATGCCCTAACTAAAAGGCATGGCATCACATTGTTCTGTATGTCTATAAGCACCCATTAGTACAGAATATGGGGTGGGGGGTAAGAAGGGATTTCCTTTCAGCTGCTATTGAACAGCTGACCTAAAGCCTGAAGACTCTAACTTGATATTTTGAGCATTATACGTGCATGTAGCTTTGCCTTGTCTTCTTACCGTGTTACACTTAAGGCTGCAGGGAAAGCATACTTTGCATATTATCCAGCTCCTAAGATGTACCTGCAGCTACACATTATTTGCAAGCAGGCCTAACACCTACTTTTCTATTTTATTCATTACCATGAGTTATTGGAAAGCAGACTTTTACTCCCATTCAGCATACCTGTGCAAATTAAAAGCCATTTCAATCCAGCATACACAACAGGCAAGTGGGAAAGAAGAGGCCTTCTGCTGGCCTACAGCAGGAGATCCCACAGTCAGACATGTCTTCCATACCCCTGTCCCTCCCCAGCAGGCAGCTTCCTGGCGTGCTGTCACAACAGGTTTGGCAAAACATCTGGTCCTCTGTTGTTTTTCCTTTGTTAGAAAAGCAAAAGTTCTAAAAGAAGCACAAAATTTGTACAGTTTACACAGGC
The DNA here is from genome assembly GCA_013397795.1 of Orthonyx spaldingii. Taxonomy (NCBI): domain Eukaryota; kingdom Metazoa; phylum Chordata; class Aves; order Passeriformes; family Orthonychidae; genus Orthonyx; species Orthonyx spaldingii. The sequence goes on from VZTJ01003595.1 coordinate 34,413, forward strand.
AGAGAAAAAAAATCCAGTCTTTCATTCATCATAGAGATTCCTGTGCTGAGGTTCACTGGCAATTAAAAAAGTGTACAAGGCAAGATATCCCAATCACTCACCCCTCTGAGATTAACTGCAAGTACACGTCTGGCTGTTTCTCTGATACAAATCCTTCCTATTTTCCTCTTACTGTATCCCAAATGGCAGATGAGGTGAAAACTTACCAGAAATATGAGAAAAATAAACAGAGTAACTCTCATAATTCTCCGATAGGCCACACTGGTAAGTCCTCACAAAATGGCAGCTACCTCTTCTAGAGTAACCTACCTCTGCTTCAGTGGGTCCCTTTTCATAGCAGAGTTAACTATCTATAAAGATGAAACAACTGCAACAATTAGTAAAACTGTACTGTCAATATACCTTCCATGAAATCTACAAATAGGATGTTTACATTTAGTACCTTTAGCTGAAAGCACAAGAACTGTGTTCTAAAAAGATGGTGCTCCTGAGGTTTTTCCACACTCTAGCTTGGTAGGTGTAATGGGAAGTGGAGATGTTGGAAATAATTAAAACTCCTGAAAACTACTTTCTTCCTCTGTGAAGTGCCAATATCGTGTGCAGACTCAGAATCAGCCTCCAAATTTTATTTACTTCTCCTGTGCAAAGTGATTTCCCTTGAGCACAACAAAGATTCCAACATCTGTCCCCAAACCCTTACTTTCTTGGCTCTTCCGCTCAGGTGAGCCACCTTCCAGCAAGCAAATATCTGGTCACTCATCAGTCACTTTGGTGGGCTTGAAAACTGCAGGAAAGGCCATTATCTGGGAGATTCACCCACCACAACAGTTCCTCTCCCTCGCCTGATTCTGATTTGCTCCCAGTGCTCCTACTCCTGTTGATCTTTTTTTTCTATGTGTAGTCACTTATTGTTCATTGCCATAACTATACATTTTGGTGTCCTGAGAGATTATAACCAGACTGTGTGGTGTTGTGTGTCATGTCTCATCCACACGGCATGCTCAGGAAAATTCATCTGAATTATCCCTTCAAGTGGATTAGTTGAACCACATTAAAAGCCTAGCATAAATGCAACCTAAATTTGTTTTAGTTTAATTTGTTGCAGACACAAATTAAGTAAAATTAAATTAGACCATATTTTTGTTGAGTTTTTTTAAATATGTGGTTTCACAGGGCTGTAATATTGTATACACAAGGTACCTTCCGTTTATACCTTTGTTAGTCTTCACAGGCAAACCCTTACAATCCAGGAATTAGTGTCTAAGACAATTTTCCTATATATGCCAGTTCATGATCTGGGCAGATTGCTTGATGACAAAAATCAAAGCAGCCAAAGTACTGCTCTCAGTTTTCCATTCGCATATGGTTCCCTGGACCCTCAGTAACACTGTATGCAGACTGAATTCCCAATTCTGTCCCCAGTTCTGTCCCAATTCTGCCTGTCTTTGACCTCCACCTTCTAAGACACTCTTCTCCTGGAAATAAGATGCATATCAAAACAAATAATCTTCAGAAAGCAAGGGAGAAAGGTGGTGTAAATTAAAGCAGTAGAATGCATCCAGAAAGTAAATAGAGGTAAAAGAAATACCCTGTCATTTCACTGGGAAGCAAAACCAGGGGGATCCTCTCCCTGTTATTTCAGTTACATTGAAACTCACCAGACTAGTTAGACTGATCGAACCAGAGGGTACAATGTGGTGGAGGAAGAGAGGGAATAGAGGAGAATCATTAGTTATGTTCACACCTACTTTTCAAGTTAGCAAATATACTCATCTATGAAAAACATGGGGTTGCCTGTGGCCTGGGAAGACCTCCAATAAGAAGCAGGCAGGGAGCCATCTTTGGCTTGAGACAATTACCACAATGGGGAAAAAAAACCAAACCAAACCAAACCAAACCAAACCAAAACAAAACAAAAAAAAGGCCTCAACTGATATCAGAATCCCTCATGCACTCGATGGCAACCATGTCAATCTGCAAGTTCATTACAGACAAGAACAAGTCCCCACTGGTGAAAAGGACTCAGATACAAAACATCTTTTCCAGGGACAAAGTCATCAAAAGCCAGAAGCCTCCGTTCCTGTGATCCCAATGGTTTTTGAACAGAAGGTGCTGGGCTGCAGGGGGAGCTGTGCACCCATCATTTCGGTGCAGCAGTTGATGAAGGGAATGTGCTCCTCCAAACGACAGCGACACCTCAGAGGTGTGTTCCTATAGCAGCAGCAATGCACAGACGCCATAAGGCTCGGTGGAACCATATTGTTGGTTATGTTTCTGGCTGCATTTATGCTATAGGTTTTCCAGCAGCTCTCTGAATGCTACGTTGAAAGTGTGCTCCCAGGCTCTACGGTTTTTTCTCATCTGCACGCTGTGTTTAATTTGGACCAATGCAGTACTTCCATTTTCATTTAGCACAGAAAACCTATCCTTCTTCCAAGGTGAAGAGCCGAGCACTGAAAAATCCACATGGTTTAAAAATCTCATTAACTGATGACTACACCTTCTTCCAAATTGCAACAAAATGCCCCTACCAGGACAAAGAATGCCCAAACTGTTTAATTTACCATCAGTACCAAGGAAATAAAATGTCTAAAAAATGCTTTATGGACAGTCACTTCAAAAGAAGTTTAAATTGATAGTATTCATATGGCCAACATATAACTGATAAATAATGTTACAACAGGGATGCACCAATAATACTCATATCTGGAAAATGAAAAAGTTTTACATGAGTGTGTACAACATGCAGTACACCTGCTAATTATGTCAATCTAAATTTATGCTTGATTTAAACAAAAATGGAGCAGAGAAGCCAGCTTAAAAAAATGCAGTATGTATTCCATTTAATAGATAACTACGCAGACTGGATGTATTTGGTTCAGTAAATTCTGGTACAGATAAGCTTTTCCTGCAATACACAAAGAATGTAAGGTAGGACATAAGCTACAGGAAGAATAGGAATGAACAATCATTATGGTGGAAACAACCATTATGGTCATTCCTGTCTAAACTCATGGTGTTTTATGACTTGGACACGTTCATCTAAAGAAGAGACTGAGTTGTTAGCAGTGGAGGGTGTTTTAAGTGATCAGCTCTACAGACACAAACTTAACACACAAATGCTTGGATATGGCACTGACGAAAACTAATATAAAAACCTGGCTGCAACAACATTCATCAGAGTGAGCAGTCTTGACAACACCTCTGAAATTCCCTGCTTCAGCTGAGAAAAAAACCTTGCTCTTTCCTGGGCTATGCTAAAGCACAAAACCAGCAGTTTGACCACATATTTTCAGCTAAATGTTGCTAGACAAGAAAGCTCATAATTTAGGCATTTTGTGACAATATGCTTTGAGCCAGGTCTAATAGAAGGCTGAGAGGAATCGCGTGATTATACCAGGAAAAACATATAAGTAAATGCTCTAAAAAAATTATTAATGGACTAGAAGAGGCATTACAGCTGGACAGTCTCTGAAAGCTTATTTGTCAAGGTTTCTGTCTTGCCCAGTTGTTATTTAATGCACTTGGCAAAACTCTGTTTTGACCAGAGATCACAGAAGACTAATTTACTGACCATTTCCCCCCCTTTTCCTCAAAAGCAATTTTCCATATTCGTTTAGTCTCTGTGCTGTTAAAATCATTCATTTAGAGAATCAACAACAGAGAACATATAAAGAAACTATTAAACAAAAATATAAATCAACATGATCAGATCAAGCCATTTTAAGAAGGAATTAGCAGTGCAAACATATGACATTCACATTTAAATATGAGAACATGGAGGTAACTTTTTAATACGCTTACATGTGTGTGGTAAAGGGAATGTACAAAGAAACATAAATATTCCCTCAGCTCCATCAAACAGTACTATCTAGAGGCTGATGATTAAAAATCTATGAGGCCATCTCAGTCTCAAATTTGGTTGTTTTGTGAAAGTGTCGCCTCCCTGGCTTCTACACACTTGGGTACACCAGTCATTGTGGTATGGACCTGCAAAAACCAAAGCCTGCTTGTACTTCGAAGACAGTTGGAGAACCTACTTTGGTTTCTTAACTATTAGTCTTGAAACACCATCTTGATCATGCCTAGGTTTTGGGGAAGGAGAATATACACCATAGCCCAAATGCAGAATTCAGATTTTGCATGTTCCTATTTACTGAGAGCAACAAGGACACAAGTTGGTGCTATATGGTGATTCTTCAAGAGAAAGGTAATTGTTTTGAATAAGACTTCCAACAGTTTGCAGCAACAGAGCATTAAAGTAGCATGTGCAGCATATGTGCAGTAGGAATTGATCAATGCTGTTCTGATGAGCAGCAAAGGGCCATATTATTATGTGACTCAAACAGAAACTGTCTGAATAATCAGCCGAAAAAGAAAGTATTGGCTTACCATATGACAGTGTTCATTCCTACTTCCCAGGTATTTCAAGAGCCACAGAAAAATAAATCTCTAAGAGAAGAAAAGTGTTTTAGTTAGCTTAAGTATTGAGATTTGGTTTTGGTTTTACATGTAGACCATGCATTTCTACCAAGAATCCTAGACATTTTCAGGACTAGCTTTTGGTGCAACATTCAAGAAGAAATACGTGGGGAAGCATTTCAAGATTGTCCGGTTTGAAGTTCAGAGAGAAGTAACGTACAAATTTCCCTATCATCCTCAAATGGCTCCTGTCTATGCACACACGTCGTGCTTATCACCAGGGGTTTTTAGCAACGACAATCTCTTTTTACATGTTGATTACACATTAATGTAGCCAGCCAAGGACAACAAATTTGCCCAAAGAGAGTCAACAAATCTGAAGAAGGATCTGGAGCACAAATTGTACAAGGGAGCTGGGGGTGTTTAGCCTGGAGAAAAGGAGGCTCAGGGGAGACCTTATCACTCTCTACAGCTGCCTGAAAGGAAGGTGTAGACACATGGGGCTTGGTCTATTCTCCCAGACAACCAGTGACTGGACAAGGGGAAATGTCCTTAAGCTGTGCTAGGGGAGGTTTAGATTAATTGTTAGGAAAAAATTCTTCACTAAAAGGGTGGTCAGGCACTGGAATTGGCTCTCAGGGAAGTTATGGAGTTACCATCCCTGGAAGTGTTCAAAATGCATGTGGATGTAGAACTTGGAGATATGGTTTAGTGGTGAAGATGTCAGTGCTGGGTTAAGGGTTGGAATCAATGATCTTAGAGGTCTTTTCCAACTTCAATCATTCTATGACTCTATGATTAAGCCTGCTTTCTCACTGAGAATTTGGACAGAGGTTGTGGTAGAGAAGGAGGACAGATGACAAGCTAAATGAAGAGAATTTATTCCAATTCTTATCCATTTTATACACTGCTCCACTGTTGGTAGATACATGCTGTCCAAGCAGCCACCCATTACTTCTCTGAGCCCAGCTCTTACTACTACAGCCATAGACTTTAAAGCTGAATAAACTCCTGTTCTCCCTCAGGTCACAATTTCTCACTCTTTGTATGGTAGGAATTGGCTTCAGTTGTCTCAAAAACACACACATACTGCTAATGAAAGCTTTCATTCTTCCAGCAGATGTCACACCTGCAGCTGTGGCATCTGATCTTATTTGTCATTGTAAGGCTTTCCAAAGCTGGAGACATCTTTTGGAAGTGACAAAAACCCAATCAACCAAGCACACACATAAACATCCATGCCATCCTGCTGACCAGTCCCTCCTTGTTGCAAGTCAGCTGCTGGTGTTATATTAGGGGAAATCGAGGAAGGTAACAGACAAGACCTCCCAGTTCCTCTTGTGAGTGACAAATCAGGGAATGAGGTTCAATAGCATCACGGCTAATTTATTGTTGAGGATGTTGAAGTGTCTTACAGAGACTGCTCTTTTAGAGGTATCCCATTCTCACACTGCCATTTACTATGGCTTAGCAGGTGGTCTGCAGCTGCTGCTGCTCCACATCAGGAAGCAAATATCCTCTCTTTTGTGTTCCAGATGAAGAAAATGTAGCCTATGAGACACAATAAGAGATGCCCCATGGCCACTGAGGAAATTATGAATGCCATAATGGTACACCACTTAATACATGGGGAGAGAGAAAGAGCAATAGAGCAGTGGAAAAAAAAAAAAAAGAGTCCATGCATCTGATATATATCTGATAAATGATTGCTTTCCCACAAGACATGTGGGAACAACTGCCTTAACTGAGTGTGTAATGCCCCTTCCCAGAGACAGGGCCAATCTGCCTGACAGATGAGACTGAGCCCAGAAATGCAGGAGCATTCTCCTTGGGCCATGGAGCTATAAAGTCTCCGCACTAGAGTTACTGCTGCTATTAAGAAGAGGTGCAGGGCATTAATTATATTCACTTCAGAAACAGAAGTAAAGGCTGTGGCATTGCAGTATAATAGTACTGAGTCTGTCATTTCCCAGACCAAACTCCTCTAATTAAGTCCCAGCTGAGGTCTGCTGTTCAGGTCTATGGTCTTGATTTCAAAGTGGGAGAGGTGAATAAATAAATAAATAAATAAATACAAAGAGTTTAATTTCTCTCCAAGTAAGGAAGGCCAGATATTTGAAGGCATTTGTGGGTATTTTTGTTTCAGGAGGTTAGTAGATTGTTTTTACCTTGTAATTGTCTGCTGTCCTATTTTGAAATTAATTGACAGTGTTCACTCCGTGGAACCTACCCGACCTTGAAGTCCACCAGGACTTGGTACATCTTAGGCTTACTTTCCATATTATAAATCAAGATCTGCCAAAGCATGAGAGCACAGGAAAAATCCCACCATAACCTTGCTCTACATCTCCATGTATTGAGGATACCTAATATTCAACACAGGACTATTACAACTCACTCCCAACCCACTCCTGACACCAGGACTTGGCATCGTGGCACCTTGTATGACTATTTTACTTCCAGTTCCCAGAGTGGTGTATGTAAATTTGGTGAATAATTCTGCACATTTTGTGTTCTTTTCTTTTCTTTATGGTACAAGCGATCTATAAATTTCTGCTAGTTGATTAAATAAAAATAAATAAACTCCAAGGGCAAATTTGGGAAAATTTTGAATTTCACTTTTTTTGAAGTCTACATACCCAATGACATTTCAAACTAATAGTTTTAAACCTGCTTCTGTTTACTTTGCATTATGAGGACAATATTAGCAAATCCACTCCTCCTTATTCCCCCATTTGCCAATAGACTACTTGGAAATTAAAACAAGAAATGAAATTACAAAGGTGAGGATAAGTGAAAAGAAAAAAATCACGAAGTTTGAAGACACTTCCCTTTCTTTCTCTTATTTTAATTTTACTTCTAATTTTTTGAATAGTTTCATGTGTTTACCTTGCTGTTTGCTTTCTTTTAAAATTTAAACTAGTTTTGTTATAGGTTTATATATTTCATTCTCTTGGGGTTGCCAAAGAAATCATTAGTCAATGGTTTATACAATTGTAATTTCATTTTCCCAGGTTATTAAAACCTAATAGCATGCCATTTAATTAGACTAGATGATGAGAATCCACTTAAAAGTTAGAAATAGACTTACAAACTGCCTGTCTTCTTCCTTACTGCCAAGCAAGACTTTATAATAAATCATTATTCTTTTTAAATGAATTTAGTAATTACAAAGGACTTCATTCTTTATTATATTCACTGTAGCTATACATATTTCCATAAGTTATCTCATTTATTTGTACCAAGAGTACTATTAAATATGGCATTAATTTATCAGAGCAGGGTACGGAAAGAAGCCCTTAGAGGATATTGTTGGTAATGGTCTGAAACAAAGCTTTTTGCTTATCCAAAGAATGAGCCTTTTCAAGAACCCTCAGTATTAACTCTCACACCACAGCATGGCAGTGCTGTAGAGTCCTGAGGAAGGGGACAAGGCACGAGGCAAAAGAGTGATTCCAAGGCCACATCCTTTCCAAGTGCAGTTCCTGTGCTGAGCCTTGAACTTGGATGACAATTACTGTAACCTGAAGCATAGACCTCTTTCCCTAAGGAAATGAACCAAGACCTCCAATTTATTTCACATAGCCTATTTTAGAGTCATTGGATAATAGTGGCCTTCAGTCACTGCCAACCCATGGTGAATTTAAAATAGTGACTTACAGGGAAAATTCTCGATGTCATAACTCCCTAGGCACATGATCTCCTCTACCATGCCATTTATTAGGCAGCTTGGCTCTGGCACCACATTTATTTATACGATAATATTTCACGCTATATAGTCTGAGGTTAATAAAGTCTCATTAAGAGCTCCTTTATGGACTACCCCTTTATGGGTAGTCCCCATAAAGCTCTCCAAGATTTCATTTTACAATAATGGCAAAGGACCTCTCAATTTATTTTCCACTATCCAATTTTAAAGACCCTACAGCAACACAAAAATGGGGGAAAGAAAGGGGCAAAAAAAAACCATAACAAGAAAATAGTCATCTGTGGCGCAATGAAGAGAGGGCAAAGAAAAATGTGGCTATCTAATACACAAATATATTTTCCCTATGCATAGACTATACATTCTGTTGGTAAGTCAAACACTTTTTCAAGAAAAAAACTGGATAAGGATAAGAGTGATTTTTTTTATTGTCTGTTTGTTGCAAAATTCTCATTGGCTTGGCTTGAACTGGAATTTCATCTCATACCCTGGGCAGGCTGCTGTTTTCTGGAGTCCTCCAAACTTCTGAAAGCTGAGCAGCCTTTCTCTCGATGTCTTCTTTGATACATTCACAAGAGCCTCTGTGTCTTGGTGCTTTCTTATTTGAATCTTGAATATCACTAAAAATTGTTGATGCTTTCTAAAACAATAAGATTTCCAAGGCATTGGGGATTGGGTGTTTTTCTTTTGTAAAATATATGAGCTTCTTACAATTCCTCAGTATTTGGATTCAGTAGATGCTCATAACTTATTTCTTAACCTGTTCAATATCAGAACAGCTCTGGAACATACAAAAAAGAAAATAAACTAATAATAAATGTATTTAAACTAATAATAACAACTATAAACTAATATATGAGCTGAAGAGACTTCTTAAAAAGTGTATTAAAAAGAAACACATTGGAGTTTTTAAAGGAAATAAAACAGCCACAGCTGAAGGAGTGTGCCAGAAGGTCATGGCAGGAATAAGATGCATTTACTTTTCATGTATATGAAGGAAGAGAACAGCACACTCAGCAGTCCCCTGTGAGACAGGATGAACTTTGCTTCGGTGCATATGTCATTCTGAAATAAATACACAGTGTCTCTTCACCAAAGAAATCACAGTCCAAATAAAGGAAGCACAAAGAAGTGGAAGACAAGAGAAGCGATGAGAAAGAAAATTATTTGTCCAAGATCAGCTTGAAATCTTCTGGCTCCTGTTCTACACCAAACCTAGAGAAGAAGGGGTTAGGTCTATTCTGATTTTCTTTCATATGGATATTCCTTCCTATTTCTCCCCTGTCCCTAAAATTAGTGTTCATGTGGAGATGAAATGTAAGGGTTTGGGGACACAACAGGTAGACATTACACTGTTCGAAGAAGAGCAACATATATCAGTCGGTGCTTTCTGTAATTCTAAAGTGGGATTAAAGAATTATAAAATGCTTCTTCCCCCTTGATTTTATGCTTATATATGGCCAAACACAATTTATGCTTTATTTCCTAAAAAAATTGAAAGTTCTCACTTAAAAGTGAGTTATGAGTGGAAATATTACACATTACTTCAGAGAGAAGGCAGATGAACTCGGCAAAGAAAACAGTCACATTTGAGGATAGATAGATGTGTGTCAGAGCCTTTGAATACCATATATTCTGATGTAAAGCCCATAATTGAGATTTCTGCCATTTTCAGGTATTTAAAGTCAGAACTTGCAAACAGTGACAGAGTTCATAATATTATAAATGCTAAAAGAGAAAGACAAAAACAATTGTTGCTCAAATAACATCAATTATTCAATGAATATCTAACACATATGCATAATTTTTCAATGGGAGATCACTGGGATCACACACTGAAATTTAAAAATTTGCTTAAATGCTCAATCAAAAGAGATGGGATTATCTATATATGAAACTGAAAATTCATATTGTACTGTAGTCTCTCATCCAGATTGTTTTATGTATGTAAGTTTTATATTAATAGAAAAGACCCCTGTATATTGATGCTGATCTCTATTATAAGAATTTTAGAAACACAAAAATCAAGATGAGACTATTCTCCTTGCCATCATAGCATCTGCATGATGGTCTTCTACACTCCAACCCAGATTCCTTCTAGCAAGTACGATTTGCCAAATCCCAGTGATGGAATGACAGTTTATGCTAACTGAGAGCTTCAGTCTTTATGTTGCTTGTGGTTGGTTTTTTTTGGTCTTTTTTTTTTGTTTGTTTTTTTGTTTGGGGTTTTCTTAAATTCATGTTTAAAATTATCTAGGTGGGAAGTACCTTTGGTTTTTGTTCTGTGAATGACAAGAATAGGTATGAACCAAGCACGTGGAGCTATTTCACTTTGAAAAAGCATACTTATAAAAGTTTTACTAAAGATTGTGACTTTTTATGTGCTTCCTTTTTCTGTATGCTTTTCCCCCTTTTCTCATGGTTTCCAGTCTTCTACTGTTTTGAAACAGAGATTACATGGGAAGTGTCCATCTCCTTGTGCAATGAGATGTCATATAACTCAGCTGCAGTCAGACAAATTTCAGGTCTAGCTGACTGAAGGCAGAGGGTTATGATTACGAGGCATAAGACTGACACAGGATTGTTGCCCAGGTCTGGGAAAGACAGACCTTTAAAACAGATATGCTTAGCCATATTGCTTTAAAGAATACAGAAGGTATATATTAGAACTATGTTTCCATAATGCAACATCTATGTTATAGCCCTCAGGAGCCTATATTTAATTTAGCATTCAGCTCTGCCTGTAACTGCATCTAAGTATTGATCTATCAATCTGTAGTACTTCACGTCACACACAAATAAAATTTCATTTATCTTCACACACCTGTTGTCCATTATTTAGGATTAGCATGCCCAAAAATCAAATGTTCATCAGGATGTTAAAGATGATTTTGTAGTAACAACTCTTTTTCATCTTGTTTTATTATTCATGAGAGGGCTTAGACCTCCTGAACAGTTCAAGCATAAACTGTTAACACACAGACTAACACAGCATGAGAGAGAGAAAACAACCCCACCCACAAACAAACTCAGCACACAAATAGGCAACTTTAATGCAATAGACTTGGCAAACAAGAGTATCTGTAAAAAAAGACAGAAATGGGAAAACAAGGGTGGTGGCTTTCGTATGCTCTAACTCCAATCATTGAGAGGCAAAAAAGACTGTGGGTAGGTAGAGGTAAAAAGAGAAAGGAAGGGGTAAAACAAAAAGCATTCTAAAACACAGCACTAAACAGGAACATGAGAAACTCACAGGTGAGAGAAGCTAAGAAACCTTCAACACAAAGGCAAGAAATACATGTAAAAGATTACAAGAATGGCAAAAAAACCCCAAAACCAGTAGTGCTTTGCACTCCTTTTAGGACCTCAAGAATCATGTTTAGCAGTCTAAAGAGTGGGAAAACAGAGACAAAGAGCATCTACCAACAAGTTAAAAGAGTGTTAACATTTATTGCATCAAAAGGAAAGTTTTTTAAAGCAGAATATTGAATTTATAATAACTTAAAGTAAAAAAAATTACAGAGAAGTAAAGAAGTACCAATAGCTCTGACATATCTGTAGGTAGTGGGAGTAACCATGTATTATAACTGGAGAATTAAATATAAGAAAATAAATATACAGGTAAAAAAACCAAAAAGATCTCAGTATCCATTTTCCAACTGAATTCAATCTATAGAAAAGGTAGAAAAGTAAAAATTACATTTAAAACCTGCTCTCCATTTAAATTTATGTACCACAATTAATGTTATGTGTATTCTACACACTTCATTCTTGTTTATTCATGATATACTGGTAAGAGAATTTTCAAGGATAGTAAGTCAGGAAATCACTTCAAAGAGAAAAGCTTCAGGAATTTTGATCCGATTATTATTAATCAATTGCATTCATCATTTTCTCCCTTCTAAGGTAGTTTCAGGCAACTCCACTTGTAAACAATTAATTGAAGATATGCAAGGCAAAACAGAAAAGATGAAAAAAACCCCATCCACTAGATACAATAGCTTTAAAGAAGAAAAGAGGCAGCATGGAATTCACACTGAAGCCTAGAGAGAGTCATAGCAGAAGAGGCAGAAAGGACTATTCACATAACTGCATTCATAGGATGATACTGAAATCTAAAGGATCTGCAAATATTTCTCGTGATGAGGCACCAGTATGAAATCACAAACACAAAAAGGTATGAACTTCCTATAATGTCCAGGCTATTGTCATTCTTTCAGCACATAAGATCCACATCTAAATACCAGATGAAATGAGGGAAAAGTCACAAGGGCACATGTAAACCCATAAGATCTTGAGATACCCAAATGTGTCTGTAGTTCCCACATTGTGACACACCCAATGAGGGCCCATGTGCTCACATAACTACTAAGGGCTAAAAGTATTACTAATTTTTTGCTTACTTCAAACTTTTGTTTTGCGGAGAATAGATGCCTTCTTTGCAGAATAAAAAAGGTGAGGGATGGGAGGGGAAAAGAGAGTGAAAGCATTTTTCAATGTTTGGACTCCCAAGGAGCAATAAAAATAGAATACTCTCTTGAATTTCGAATTTGAATTTTTTTCAGACTCAAAACAGTGGGGTACTAGTTCTTAGTATTAGTATACCAAATGCTCCTTTCCATCACCCTCCATTTTGCCCTCTCAGCAGACATGCTTTCCACATTCCCAGCCTGAATAAATAAGAAAATGGGTTTCCCATCCTTGCTGATCAACGGTAAAGCAAAGCAGGGAAAGGGAGGAAGAATTAAAAGCTATGCATATGCAATAAAGTGAAAACATACTCTGGCAATGCTTTGAAATGCTCAGGAGCAAGGCAACACAAATCTGGAAACATTAGCTCAGGTTCAAAGCCATGCTCCTATGTGCTGCCTCTCACCACACTCACATTTCTCTTGCACTGCTTATTGTTGCTCCCATTCTTTGGAAAGGGATTATCCAAGGTAGTTACTTGCAACAGCAGGGGTAGACTCAGTGACCCAGAAGGTCCTATAGTCTGAAGTCTCTCTGAGTAGTCTAATTCCCACTCCAGCCATACTCCATAAGCTTCAGCTTTCCAAGTAATAGCACGATCGACCTTTTCCTTATACACAACAACATCTTTTATTGAAAGCAGAAATATTTTTCTGTATCCTAGCACTAAGTTGTACCACAGTAACTGGGCAAAATAGAATTCTGTTTGCACACTAGCAAAAAGAGGTAACACTGGCATCCAAATAAAGAGTTTTATCTATAAAATCTTTTATTTTAGACTATTTAAGTCTAAAATAAATTTAAGTTACATTTTAACCATAAACATGGGAGAAGCTGTCCCAGATGGTGAATGTAAAACATGCTGTAAATTTTAATGAAGCAAATAAGTCACTAATAACCATAATGCCAACACTGCTGCATTTTTGGTAGATGTTAATAAAGCAAAATTTAAAAAGAGCATGCAGCATTCAAATAAGTGCTTAAGAAGCCCAATATAATTTGCTAATTCAGCTATTCACACTTTGATTGCACAGCCCCTGGTCATCTGCTCAAGTACAGCTGCTTCATGTAAAAACAAATTAAAAAAAAGTTTTATTGTCCACCAGATGTCCCAGCTTGTAATACTTGCTGCTATAATTCAGGTCACCCAAGGTTCAAGCACATTTAGAAATCAATTGTTCTTGGATGGTCAACCTTGTGACAGTGGTCAAGGCACATTGGTCCTGGGTTTATCCCGCTGGGAGGTGAGGGAGCTCCTCTGTATTGAAATTGTATTCATGTTATGAATATCATGGGCACCCCAAACAGATAATTACTGCTACAGCTTAGGGAAAGAGCTGGAAAGGACTGGAGTGGGAAGAATTCAAGCAACATATGCCCTGCTTTATAAGGCCACTGAAAACCCATTAACAGGACCCTACTAGATTTATTTTCCTTACTGAAAAAGATTTTATTATTATTAAAGAAAAGCATAAAAGCACATGGCACAAGAGCCACTGCTGCTGTGCACCAGCATTCTCACTGCTCTTGATGGGAGCTAGACGATACATGTAGTGCAGCCAGTGCTTCTCCCCAAATCACATGTAAAAATCAATGGAGCAGAATTATCAGCTGGAGCTAAAACATCTTGCACCAAGGGTGTCTGCTGCTATGCTGCACAAAGCAGGTTTGAAATCAGCAGGCAATGTTTTGTTTATGGATTTCACAGGGCTGATAACTAAGGAAAGGCTGGACTGGAGGCAAAGAGAGCTTGTTTCTGCAAACACCTCCTCCTCCAGAGAAGGAAAAGGGCATCAGTGAATGGAAGGAATCTGAGCAGAGCCAGGGACTCCTGCCAGAGCCATGCTGAAGGCACAGCTGTAGCATACAGATCCCAACACCAGATCCCCACTAGGGTGAGCTGAGAAGGCTGATGATTTTATACAAGAGTGCACCACACCCAAAACATTCTGCCTTTACTACACAAAATGCAAAAACCTGAAACTTCCCAAACATGTCAAGATGCTTCAGAGTTATCTTTCCTTAAGTAGGACCTGTGCAGCCTGTATTAGTAACACAAGCATCCATTTGTTACCTTCTCCAATTATTTACAAGGAGCAATATCTTGACAGGAATATTTTGTAAGAAATAATGTTGTTCTGCTACACTTAATTTACATAGTGCTGCAGAAGACAGGAAAAGTTACATTTCCATCAGGCGTCTACCTCTCACTGTATGGTTCCTCTCAGCACACTGAATTTTTGCAAATTGTAGTCAATACCAGCCCCTGGCACTTAAATGTGCATTGCAATTAATAGAACAATTACTTGATTGAAAACTTTCCCTCTTGAGCTTTACTATTAGCCTCAAAATAGATAAAAATGCAGAAACAGAGGATTACTCATCTACTTACTCATTTCACATGAAAATGAAAGTCCTTTCTGTCCTACTGGATTGAATTTTGGAAGAGCTGTTAACATCGGTGAAAGGGCTTTACCTCTCAGCTTGGACTGATTTAGACCATCAGTATATTTGTTCTTCAAAGCCTGCCTTTCTCACTTTGTTCTCAGAGTTCATGAGCATCTCCTTGCCCATCTTTCCCCCTCAGCACTTATCTGCTTCTCATCCCCACAGTCGACCTGCCGTGATGCCCATGCAAACCAGTTAATTAGAGCGCCCTCTGCTCTCCATCTTATCACCATGTCCTAACGGATAACCACAATCCATGGATTTGAGTGCCCTTCAAAACCTCAGTCATCCTTACAGTTTGTCAGCTGCCACTGAGAAAGAAATGCCACTATGTCTTTTATCTTCCTCCCTCTCTGATTTGGAAATTTATTCCCATCGACATCGGTAGCCAACTGCTGTCTCTGTACCCCTGGTGAGGCACTAAACAGCCAACAGCAGCCTGAAGGAGATGGAGCAATGGCTGGCCCAGTGACTTGGCTACACTGAAGAAAAGGATGCAGTGCTGCTGGTACAGGAGCTGTGCAAGGAGCCTCATGTCTGCAGGGCCCTCCGCTATCCTGTACAAGGGGCACAGGAGAAGAGTAATACAGCTGCAGAAAAACTGTGTGCTAGCCTCAGGCTCCCTATGACTTTGGGTCAGCCACTTCATCAGCTTTAACAACTGCTTTCTGACACATCAAAGCAGCAGAAATATTGTTCAGAAATGCAGTGAGCTTACATCTATCTAAAAGAGTGTGGAATAGACTCAGGGAGAGCAAAATGCAGCAGCTTCAAAGAGTTAAAGAGATTAGGTTTGAAGAAGTTGAATCAAATTTTAATCATGTCGGGAGAAATACACCTACATGCCCAGGGAGCAAAGTATGTAGCCCAGGACTTGCAAAGAGATTGTTGTTGCAAATGCACATCCTTGCCTTTTCCACACAGTTCAGGCAGGACTTGGTCTGTGCATATACCGAGACTTCTCAGCCACCCGCCCAGTGCTCACCCAGGTGCTCCCAGTTAATTACCCATTCCCTGTTCTGCTCCAGGGTTTGCTGCAATTGCAAAGCTCTTTTCATTCCCATCTATCACAAGTCCCCAGAAGCTGGGACAAATGTTGGAAGGATTAAATCAAATTTAACAGGAAAAAAATAAAGAGGCAGATGTGGGAGGGAACAGAGGGATGAGAGGAGATACATGCCCTTCGTGGAGCAGGGGTGCAAAAGGAGTGAGCAGGTGCCTCCCAACCATTTACTCTGCTACCACATTCTGTGGAGGGCCCAGTACCAGGCTTTTCATCCTGGATTGATGCTGGCAGTGTGCAGCCCTTATGGAGACAAAGGGAAGCCTGATCCGCTCTGTGCCAAGACGGCAGCCCCGGCACCCGGGATGCCCTGGAAACCCGGCCCAGCTGCAGTCACTCTGCCTTTGTTGGCAGGCAGCACCAAGGCACCAAGTGCCACTCCTGGCCACTGCACAGGCTCATACAGACTAATCCTCTCAGAGGTTATCCTAATGAATTAGCAACTACTGGATTAGATGGGCTGCAGGCAGGCTGCAGCTGAAAGCTAACTGAAATTTCCTCTTATACCTCTGTTTTCTAAGCATCAGATTCAGTTTTCAGCTATCAAAAGATATTTCCCCCCTTTGTAATCATCGGCTCTGTTGCAGACCCATTGATTTGAACCACAGTTTTGTTTGACAAACCACAAAATTTGATTCTCTCTTTTTAAGACTCAGTGTCACTTGTAGGCCATTTTTAGCTCTCATAGTTTCATTGCTAGGCAGACAATAACAGGTATTTTTCAAGCTGCAAGGACTAGAGTCCAGGGATTGTATAAATGGGAAAACAAAATGTGACCCACATCTAATGGCTCAGAAAGCAAATGTAAGAAAACAGTGATTATTTGTCAAGTTTCATTTTTAAGCCAATTTCAGGAGCTTCTAAAAATTGAGGGTTGAATAATTTGTATCACTGCCAATTCCTTAAAACAAATTTGTCCCCTCTGCTATTTCAATTATGCAAACTGCACTGTATCTACAGTGTTTACTCTTTCAATAAAAGATTTTAAGATCTAAGCAAACATGTAAGCAACTTATCTCCCTGTGCTTTGTTTGAGCATTTATCACAAAAGGTTATTATTTCCATAGGACTGTGCAATTAAACCCTTTAGTGACCTCTGTCATACTTTGAATTATCCATTATCTATGTTGTTACTAAATAGCTGCTTTTGAGTCTCATTTCAATTGCAGCTTCAGAGAATAGCTAATTCATCTAATTCGATGGAGTTAGGTCTTGCTTGCACCAGCAGAAAATAAGAACTGGGACTTCTGTTTTTCAGACTCGCCAGCAGGTACAGGTCTGATCTTCTCTGAAGTCCATGGAAGTCAGTCACCCACAGAGACCTTCAGACAGGTAACGTGAGCCAGCTTCTCAGCAGTCTGACATCTGGTGAAATCAGTAAAATCAAAACTGATAGCTGCAGTTAGGCAACATCAGAGGATCTCACCCATATGGGTAAGAGAAGGCCATGGACCTTTAGAAGCCAAAGGACTTTAGAAGCCAACAGTATATGTGGCAGTATGCACAGAATATGTGAATATTGCTAACGGCTTTTTTTTCTTCCTGTTCCCCTTTTGTTCCAAAATGATACTTCTACTGAACTTTTTGCTCTAGATTTCACAGTTCTCACTCTTCTGTGTAACTGTAGCTAATACCTTTTCTTCAACTAATAATAATCCCCTAGCCACTTTATTGATTTAAGGCTCAGCCCAAGGACAGAAATAGGGCTTGCCATTCAAATTAATATGAATGTATTAGCATATGTTTTAAACTCTAGGGGGTGTTATTCTGGGGATATTTTGCAATCTGAAGCCAAATTTGGATTTAAATTCCAGGGACGTCTTTACTGCTTGTGACCTAAATGGTCACAAGCTTGTGACCTAAATGGTCCCAGATTGGGTGTATTTTAGAGATACAGGCCTATATATTTCATGTAAATACTCATGTGAAAAGGGGATAATAGATCAAATATTCCAGCATAAAAAAAAAAAAAATTAAAATCCACAAATCCTAAAGAAAAAACCCACCTAGAAGGAAAGCTATACAAGAGGGCTACTGACAGACTCTCAAAGTGCAATTTTGGATTTTCGCTCAAAAAACTTGGCACAAGGAATCTCTTTCTGATGATAGCTCTGTACAGCATGGCACACTTGGTAGTGTAACGCTTCTCTTCCTTCCCCCGAACCTCAAATTTTCTACATCCTAGAAACATGAATGTTATAGTAGAAAAGTTTCAAATAAACATAGGGCATAGGGTCTGTGGAAGAGCACAAAAAGAAATAAGTGCCTCCACAGTCAAAAATTTGGAAACCAGTGCAATATAGGTGAAATCTGCTTTTGCAGGTACTGGAGAGGTTTCTGTTTATATGCAAAAAAGACCCCTGCAAAAACTGATCAGAAGTACTATGCATGAGATTCATCGAGATACAGATTGTTTAAATGAAAGTTTGACTGAAGACCTAGGTTTATTTATGTTGATGCCACTTTTATCACCTCCATGATAATTTGATCTTTGTATTTTAACACCAACAAGACATATTTCTCTTTAAATTAAAAGTATATATATTTCCTCCCCAAGAATATTTCATCTTCTAAGACTACAGTGATTCTGAAAACTTCACATTAAGTGTGCATCTGTAGCAGAAAACTCAAAATGACTGACTAGGAGAAACAAGCTTGTGAATACTACATGTAACTTCAGTCTGCTCATATCTAGTGTGTTTAGAGGTTGGCTAATGAAACCCATTTCATTTAAGTAAGATGGTCTCCTTTTGCATTATATCTGCTTACTATTCATGGCCTGCTTGGGCAATACTCTGTCAAAATCCCATTTTAAAGCCCCTGCTTTGTGAGATGACATTTTAATGTAGTCAGTGCTCATCTCCAGAGTTTTCCTACAAAAAAAACCCATGTCTGTTCTGAAGAGATAAAGCAAGAACACACATAGGCTCAAAACCCCTTGTGAGGGGGCAGAGGTTCAATGCTAATGTTTCTGTTCTCTCTGCTTCTTCATTAAGTAGTTTCTCAATTAAAAGCCTTTTGTTTTGTTTTGTTTTTCCTTGACAGAAGCAAAGCATTTGATCTGCTAAACCCTTTATACCTGGTCAGATGTGAACCCCTCTCATCCTCCATCACCACAGGACTACCTGCAATACTCCTCAAACACTGCTTCTGCCTTGGCGCCTATAGGGATTTTGCACAGCCTGAATTTATATTACTTCATATAGTGTATTTTCCTCCCCCCACTCTCTGCCCACACTTTGTCAGAAGATGTCTGTTGACTTGCATTGATGAGGATATTAACAACCCTGGGGAAACCTTTTTCCTGAGCTTGTCTGTGCAAGGTGACACTTGACATGCTCAGTGGCACAGTCTAAGCACATCTGGGCAACTGCTGCCCAAACACGAATACTCATGATAAATGAGTTTATTTAAAAGCTGTATCTGATACTGATGACTGGCTTAAAACACCTGCCTCGCCTGCACCACAAGAGAGCTGCCAGGCCCGTGAAACACCAACTGTCACTCATCAGCAAGATTTGAAGCTTGGCTAACAGTTAACTTTCTGACCTATTACTCTGCTCTTTCTGTTTATGTGCCAAAGCATGAAAGATGAGGGGGGCACATTTAAGTTACCTGATGGCAAACATATGCCAAGATTTACTCGCACGTCTTGATGTTTTTGTCATTCCACTTGAATACAAACAGTTACATGGAGAATAAAAGAAAATCAGAGTTAACTTGCACACTGCACCCTTCTGCAGACACAGCCTTCTTTACAAGAGTCCTCCTACAAAGCTTCATTCATTCAGGAGCTAAACATCAGTGCTGATTGTGCATCAGGCACCAGGCTGGCATGCTGAAAGGTGATTCATTCCTCTTATCTTAGCATGGCACTAGAAGTGCCTGTTGCTGTCCACACTTAATATAGAAGCACCTGAGTCAGCGAACTTGTGAATGGTTAAAGATAGCAAAGCTGAATCCCTCGCTCAGCTCTACAGTTTAGACCAGCCACAGATATAAACCAGCTGTGTAAAAACCCATGTTGCTCACCAGGAAATTTGTGAGACCTTGAGTCTCACAGCCAGAACCATTTCACTCACCCACTTTACTAAGCGAAAGTCAAGAGGACAACTAAAGGACCATCGGTACCCGGCAGCAGCACGAGCACAGAGCACAGCAGCCAAGACATGAGCAGCTCCAAGAGGAAGCACACAGACAGCTTGGGGACAGCAGCACCTTTTGAGGCTGAATGACCAGCAAAGCACCACCAGAGCAATCTGCATGGCAAACACTTCTTTCTCCTGCACCAGTGTGTTGCAGAGGTGATGGATGCGCTCCACCCATGGCAGCAACTCCATGGCATTCAACTCCCATGGCATTCAACATCCATGGCATTCAACATCCATGGCATTCAACTCCACCCTCCAACACTGTGTCCCAAATGCACAAAATTAATTAGAACTAGGTCTTGTTGCAAGACATCAGACCCTACTTGGTAAAATTTTCTGGAAACTTCAAGCAATCTCTAAAATGATTGCTGCACACTCTTAAAGGAGAAAGATTCCCAGTTGCAGAAGTAATGAAAAAAAGAAAGGATTTCTGTTGATTTCTGAAAGGAACACCTGGATAAAAATCAGGTAGCAATAGTCATTTAATAAAATGAGTCCATGAAAGAAGAAGAAAAACACACAGCTTCTTTAGCATGCAGTGCACACTGTTGATTAAGTTTAGAATGTAAATAAGTTCATCTTTTTTAACTCTGAAAATTATGCAAGAAATTGCAATGCTGTACAGAAAAGGCATAAGTATGGGGTTTTCCTCTAAACATACCTCTAAAATAAGTACAAAAATAAAACATTGAAAATGACTGTATTGTTAATTTACCAGGTAAAAGAAAACTTACACAGAGTCAGACAATATCACCTGAACAGGCTCCCAATGCTGGTCCTGGTATAGAAGAAACTTTTAGTTCAAGACTCAAAATCTGGGAAAATAGATTCTCCCTTTATATATACTATGTACTCACTATAATGCACAAAATCAAAAGGGATGATGAATTTGACCATGGTACAGAGAAATTGTGAATTCTTATCCCTTCTGAAAGAAAGGATTTTAAAACATTGAGTAATTCTAGAAAGAGTTTAACAAATATCCAACAATAGCTTAAACATTATTCTAAAAATTATTTCCATATTATTCTGAGAAGAACAATGTCAGAAAGACTTTTTGGTCAGTTGATTGGTTGGTTTTTGGACAGTTATTTCCAGATATTTTCTATAGGTGCTTGCAGGAGCTTTGTGCCTTTGTTCCACATCACATTCCTTTTCTAAAAGACGATTTAGCTTACAGATTTTTATTGATAAATTAAAAAGGGGTTGGATACATTAGAATGGAAAACCTCACCGTATTACTTAGATTAACCTTTTCTTTCCGGTCCACAAGGCATTTTAGCCTTCTGTCATTCACCAAATTTTCCAGTTTTTGATTGCTGTCAACTTTCTCTGTTATTGGTTTGAAAACTGCAGCATTCACTATTTTATCTGTGTAAAAAATCCCTCCTAATTGCATATTATAAATATCATTTATTTCCCCAAAATTATCTTTTACAGAGTCTGATTCACTCTTGAGACCCCAAATTATTCTTTTCATTCTAAGTATCAACTATGATTCAATACAGGAATTCAATAGTTGTGTATATTTTTAAGCACCAAATTTAATTCTTTTTTGGTATAAATTTTAAAATCAAAACTAGATGGTTCTCTCTTTCTCATTCCTTCCCTTCTTTTTGGATGCCTCCAATAATGCCAGCCTATCTTTATGAATCTTCAATATGGACAATAGGAATATGTAAAAAGTACAACTGGTGACTGAGGACCACTGACACACTATATGCATCACCACCAAGTTATTTGCAATGTAGTCTTTAGCTCACAGTAAATTTTCATACCACCACACTCCTGACAGATTAGGAAGCAGCACAGGCAAGCTCTGAGAGGTGAGAGTTGCTATCTTTTTGCTCCCTGATTTTAAAATGCATACAGAGATTATAATTCAAGCTATCAAAAGCAAAATCTTTTCAAGACATTTCAGTCTTGGACGCATTTATTTGTAATTTTGTATAAAATGCCCAATTATTAGTATCAGGTTTGTCTTTCCACAGAAAAAATTACATTGTGCGTGACCAGTACCCATATTTAATAAGTTTATGCAAATCTAGGACCTACTTGTAAGAAAGCTAAGAAGAGAAAGGTACCTGATTTCAACAGTACAAGATTCAATCCCCAAAATCCTAAATCATATAACCCAGATACAAACTTAACCTCTGCCCTGAGTCAGAGTGCCAGTTCTTGTGTAATATTGGCCTTACCCATGTAATAACACACTTATGACACACAGTATTTATTTTAATGGTAGTTATGCAGCTGAATATATTGGTTACACAACTTCAGAATCAACGCTTGAGCAGTTATTTTATTTATCCCCATCTATGTATATTTTGCCACCTATATGCTGAACAGCAAGTAATGCTAGTTAAATTAATAGAAAATGCTATAACATCTATAAAACTAAAAAAGTTATGATCTAACATTCCTAAGCCATCATTCCATATGTCGTAAGCCCTATATTTCCTATTAAAAAAAAAGAAAAGGAAACAACCAAAATAGCTAATAAGAAAATCCAAAGAAACTTCTCTATTTTTAAATGTGGTGATTGAATTTAGTCTGTTTTATCACATAATCCCACTAAACTGATCAAAACTTTCAAAGAATATATCAGCAGATTGAAACTGCTTCATGAATGAGCTAAATAAACATCTGTGAATTGTGTTTTATCAGTCACTGCTTATTCCCCCTTCTCTCCTACATTTACTCAATATTAATAATTTTATTAGAAAGATAATCTATTTATAGGAAATAGAAGAGATCCATGTTTCCACAGCGTCTAATTAAAAAAAACTAAGCGCTTAATTTTTTGGAAATTTTCTGCAACATTTGCAATGAAATGTGTTCTTTTGCTCGACCTTTCTTTTACATAAATCTGTTGCAAACACTTTCTTAAACTTGATTTGTCTAAGACATTGAATGACTGATCATGAACACTACCACCACTACTACTACCAGTGTTGCTTTCATTCTCTTGATGGGTGTGGCTGAATATCCAAGCAATTTCAGAGCCTGGCTCAAATCTCTAAATCTTAAGTTTGTGCAAGTAACTCGTGTAGAGAACTAGGATTCTTTGGGCCAACAAAAATAGAATGAGCACAGAAGAAAATAAAAGCAAAAAAACTAACAAATTTTAAAGTTTCAAAAATAGTTGGGGATAAGATAAAAGGCATTAATTCATAAAGACAAAGCAGTTTATATTCTGTCCAAACTGTTCTACTAAGTAGTGGAACCTCTTAAAAAAAGATTTAAAGAAAGAGTTTTTGGTACCTACTTTCTTTGTACACCACCAGAGTTATAGGAGAACTGCTAATAATGGATATGAGACCTCAAAATTAACCTAGTCAGAATGGAAAATACCTTAGTTTATTATTAAAATCTCAAGTGACAAAGAGGAGATTTACTAAAATTCTGCTCAATGGAATAGCAAAAGCATTCCATAAACAGTAGAAGACTTAAACCTGATTCTCATTTAAAAGAATAGTGGGGGTTTGTGGTATGTTTAGTCAATCAGAGTAGTCCTAATACTGCAATAAAAATAAATATAGTTGACTACAATTCTCTGCAACAGCAAGAGTCTGTGAGCATGATAATAAAACAGAGTCCTACTAATATGTAAGTAAGAAATATTAAAGTCCAAAATCAATACTGGAATTTACATCTTTATCGGAATTAATATTGCAAACAGACTCTAAGTCATTAATAGAATAAGACCCAAGACATCAGTATTTCTGTGTCTGAAAAGTTGTAGTCTGATATGGGATTTTAATTCCTTCAGCTCCACTGCCAATTAAAATTTTCTACAGCTTTCAAAAATTACTTAGAGGTGAAATGAAGAGACAACATGACCAGCACATATTTTACTTTTAGATCCAAGGCCATCCACAACTGTAAAAGCATCTTAGAAAGAAAGAACATGAATAATATATGGAATGGAGTGGTCACACCAGTAGTTGGTAACAGTGCCAACTCAAACATTAGTTTGTTCCCATGGGCTGACCAGCCAACTCAAACTGAAAATACCTCCCAATTATAGGTTAGGAGATGATTCATGCAGGGGAGGGATACAGATATATGGAGAAAGGGCCAGCAGTAGATAAGTCATTGACTCAGACGTGCCTATGTGTCTGCTACCTGAGCTGCAGCCCAAGAGAACTGAACAAGAAGTAGTTTCAGTTTAAGAGCAAAGCCTAACAAAGACAGAAGACTAGTGTCTGGCAAGTTAGGAGCAGAAACCAAGTGCAATGGGACTTCTTCTCCAACCACTGCAGGCAAGTGAATGTCAGCAGAGTGTGCAGCAGTCGCCTGCAGCTCTTGCATTCAACTCTATTGTGCTGAAATGTCAAACAGGATCTTTGCCACTGGCATAAACATTTTAGAGAAGCTTCAGGGAATATATTTCAGTGCTTACATCTCTGCTAGTTCTTGTCTTGCAATACAGGAAAGATCCCTCAGAAACAAACACAGACTGTGACTCGTAGCAAAGACTAGGATTTCATCTGTGAACAGATGTGGTTTGGGATGGAGGGAAAGAAAGTCAAGGTTTGAGAAATTACAGAAAGGTCAGATGCTTACCTTATACATGCAGTTCTTTCAAAACAAATCAATGTCACATGGCACTTTTAAATATATAAATAACAGTGTTCCCTCAGCATTTATAGTCTCATATCCAAAGTTCCCAAGGAGTAGCAGAAGTCAGTTGTACGGAGAAGGGCGTGATACCAAGGCCCAACTCAGTGCTAAAAACAGATCTACTTCTCTTCTCTTTGTGATCACATTACATGGCAGAAGACAGCAAAAGGGCACTCCAGGCAAATCCCGTTTCATAGCTTCATAGCCCATGTGAGATACTGCTCCCAAGAAAGCATTCTCTAAGGAATCAGTGCTCCCCCTCCTAAACAAACCCAGTCAACTTTGAGGCACTACACGATGCTTCATGAAACCTTTGCAGAAGATACAGGTTCCTACAAGTGCAAACAATTAGAAAGTATCAAAGTAATAAGTGAACAGCCAATACTCACAACCAACTAAGAAGATAGCAAAGGGGAAATACTGCAGTAATGATCTGTATTTTTCCCCACAAGGTGAGGTAACCTTTGATTTAAAAATACTGTGATGTGCAGCTTTATATAGAGACTACATTCCCACTCCTGCACTTTTCTTGGACAAGCTTTACCAAGAGGACAACAGATTACAAATATGCAAGCATATGTTTAGTAAGGAGTGTGATGTCCCTGAAAAGATAGCCAGCCTTGTTACTTTTTCATCCCTTGTAAAGAATGCTCATAACTGTGGTAGGATTGCTGAGAGTTGTGAGTTGTATGGGGCTATATATAAACCTAATAGAAGTTGTGCTCTCACCATTTGAATTAAGTAGAGTGGAGTGCACAATGTGGCTAATTGCATTTATTCTTCCCTTTATGCTCACATACAATTTCATTTCATCTTAAGAGCTGTGTTGGAAAAATGAAGAGACTGTGCTAGTTTGTGTTGTGTTTGCATTTATTTTACGAACTGCATTCTCAGACTACATATTACTGCTGTCAAGAACCACAAAACCTTAGAGAGAAGCTACACAGATTTTTTTTCCTTATTTTATGCTATTATGGCACTGTCACAAAAAGTATTAAAATGGACAAACATTGCTTCTCCATTTAAGGCTTTGTGCAATTGTTGCACAGTGAAAGATACCCAAATAAATTCCTTTTTCCCCCCTTTAATTCTAGCAGATAAAACAGATTGACACATTGCTAGACAACTACTAGACTGAAGTAATTAAACAGTGTAATGTGCAAACAGCACTTTAGAATCAGCAATTAGATCACTCAAATTAGATGTTTTATTTGCCTAAACATATCTGTAAATCTCATCGAACAAAAGGCTCCATTTACAAACAATACAGCACCAGACTTTCAAAGCACAGTGCTAGAGCACTGCAGACCCCTGGTTGTAGTCAGTGCCCAAAGAGATTCATCACACTGATGGATGGGCAAGACATAGAAACACCCCAGAGGCAGCCCAGCTCCCTGCATCTACAGTGGGCACTCAAACGGTGTGTATGGGCTGCACCTTTGACTGGATGACTACAGATTTCTGAGGGAGCAAAAGAGAACCTCGGAAGTAAAGGATGATCTGATTGAATGTGTTTATTCATCTCTTGAAACTTGTTTGAATTTTAAATTAATCTAGTGTTTCTGAAACATTCCTGTTCATGGCCTTGAAAACTGAAGTCTTTCAGTCCAGTCAGAAGCAACATGGAAAAAAAGCAGTGTCGACAATGTGTTTTCTTAATTTTGTGGCTGTTGTGATATATTTGAGAGAACAGCATCATAATAAAAATAACATTCCACTGCTTGCTCAGCTTCAGACCTCCTGCATTGTACTAAAAAGAGGAAAACTGATATTCCCATGAGTCCTCTCTGTAGCCCAGGTCCACCTATTATCTAAAAAATGGTGTAAGTCAATCCCCTGAGTAACACATAAACCTTATAAAAACTGCCACATGACAGACTATAACATCCATTATTTAACATTGAAAAATCCACACAATTAAATTGTCTATACAGCAGCACAGGAGACATGTCTTTTATATTTCACCTGTCTTCAAAAACCAATGACCTTTGTTTCTCTTTCTCTCTCTTCAAGTTCATTCTTAAGGGATATATTTTTGTCATTATGCTCTCTGTGGAGGAGTGGCCACTTGCCAGAGAAAGCCAAAAATTTATCTGAGATATCACATAAAAACTTTCAATCCACAATCCACACTTTGACAATGCAATAGGAGAAATGCACATCCTCTATATTAGATAAGAAATCTGTCCCTTAATTAAATAGCATTAAAATACATTCAGATATACTGCAAATAGTTTATACTAATGCTTGACATTAAGTACCCAACACACTGTCCATGTAAAACAAACTGAACCTGTGTATTGGTTTAAACACAAGTACCCAGCCAAAAAAAAAGCACAATCCATTCAGACAGAATACTGCACCACAAAACAATAGAAAAAAGTAAATTCTATGTTTGTCATAACATTTTTTTATGAAACATTGTCAGAGCATTGTTAAGTGATGTTTATAATATCCTGCTATTTACAAATTAACTCCATTCTCTCCTGAAGCCCCCAAACCGAAAATGTTCCACATGTCCATAACTTTAGATAGCTGATAAAGGCACTGCCTGGATACATAAATCATGTCCATTCTTAACTAGGTGTGGATTTAAGATACAAAAGTCCCATGTAAATCACAAGCAGTTTTTACATTGATTTCAGTGGTTTAGGAACCAGTTGTTCAGTGAGTTAGGAACCAGTTGTAGAACGAATACTTCTCTTTAAATTTAAATTTATTTTGAATGGTCCATTCTTCTAGGAACTGCAGCAATAAAAAGAGCAGGAATAAATAATGGGACCGTTTATAAATAAGAGTGTTGGAATTGTCTGTAGAAAGAAGTCTGCTTTTATTCCTTCTTTCCCGGGACAGGTAATAGCACTTGCCAAAGCAAAGCTTCAAAGAACAACCTGTAGCAGAGCAGCAAGTTTTTTTAGTGTGAATACCAAATCTGGGAACACTATTCCTAAACCATGACACACACCCAGTAATAAGATCAAGTGCTATAATCTCCTCGCCTACAACTAGCACAGTCCCAGGTTATTGTGATAGTACAGTTCATTCAATGCTCCTATCAAATGACTTCTATATCTCCCAGTGGCTGGAAAATGGGAGATAGATTCTCTTTTCTCAAGAAAAAGAAAGTCACTCACTGAAACCACTAGAGAATTCACAAAAGACAAACAGAAAGGAAAAGCTAAACTGAAGGCAATGGCAGCACAACCAAAGGAGAAATCAAGGATCCATCCAGGTCCCAGGAGTGGCCCGGATTCCTGGGGCCACAGCAGGACCTGTAGACCCTCCGAGGTGCTCGTTGGTAAAGGGAACTGCTTCTCTTTCTGTGACAGACAGATTTGCCAGTTACTCTGGCACAAAACATAGCTGACCTTTGCTGGTGTTTGCCTCTCCTGCTGCAGCATGTTTGCTCGAGAGAGGCACTGCACGTGGCCTGATGGGGAGTCCATCTGGCCTCTCCAGAACGAGAACCTAGAAAAATGTAACAGATGCTCCCAGTTATCACCTTCTCCAGGCTGGTGCAAGAATGGCAATATAATCTCAGCTGTATGGGCGGTCAGACTACAGACTGAGCATTGTATTGCAGCCCTTGACCTCTAGAGGTTTCCATCTCACTCCATGACCTCATACACAGAGCCCAGTATCAATTTAGCATTTAGCATTTCAGCAATACAAAAGCTCAGCAAAATATAAAGATCTTTCCCCTTTTCTTGTATACATGTGCTGTTGTTTACTTTTGCTATCATGCAAATGACATTAGAGTGAGGGGGGGAGGTGAGAAAAATGGAGATTGAAGGCATCATTGCATATGATTATCACTTACTATATTACCTTGCCACTGATGCTTCCATTTCAGATTTAAGTAAAGAAAATCAAAACTATTAGAAGCAGCTGATAAAAACAAACCAAAGCTACTGGAGAGTGATGAAAGCAAAGGAAGATTATTAATGTGTTGCAGGTACAGGAGAGAGATGCAATTATAAGATTCAAGGGAAATAAGGCAGACAAAAACATCTGCAGTGAAAGTCTAATCCTTTGAAATGAATTCATTTACTAAATACTCCTATCTTTTGAAGTTTAAGATTCACAGCAAATATCACTGCTTGTCAGAAAAGCTTTGACAGAACACACTTTGAAATACTCATCATCCAACTCCAAGGATAAAGTAGGGATTAGAAAGAATGTGTTTTCTTTTTACATTTTTTTAAGGTAGCTATATGCATTAAGAGCATTATTATCCTTTTAAGGGCAACATTGCAAGGAAATTAAAAAGAGTTGTGAGGTTATTTTCTTTCTTTCTTTTTTCTCTGTTTACAAAAGAGTTCTATGATCTTTACCACTAAAGTGCACTGAACTGTTCACACTGTATAAAACATGCACATTGGGTCTCCTTGTAAATCAGACACAGATCAAATAGCCCTGGACGTGAATGAGAAAAATCAACAATATCTGCAAAAAATACTGACATGCAAAAATTAGCAGGTATGCCAAAAGATGGGAAGGTAAAGTAGTAAGGAGGGCAGATCATCCAGGAGCTGACTATAGACTCCTGCCTGACATGTGGAATCCCCATCATTGGGGAGCTTTATGAACTGGTTTGTGAGGGATGGGCTAGACGGGTGTCTGAAACACATCCAGTCTGCCTTGTCTGTGATTAATATCTCTTGTTTGCATTACATCAGACTGAGCCAGGAACGAGAACACCCTCCTCTCGCCACTGCATAGACAAACCTTTATTCCAATAAGTTTGGAAAGGCTGGAGACCACTCACGATGTTCATATAGTTTATTTTAAATTCTAAGGTTCCACGAACCTCTGCAGTAAGGCTTGATCACCATTCAGCATGCTTCTAGGTCTTTCCTTCTCTGTATCTGATAAAGCAGGACCTGCCCAATTTAACCTAAATGCCACGAAAGTGGAGGGCAGCAAGCAGGAGAAGGGGCAAAGTGTACTCAGCCTGAGACATTCACAGGAGGATCAGTGAGCCCCAGCTGCCACGGGATGTGAGGACAGCAGCCCCTCAGCCTCACCTAAAGCCTAGCAAGCTTCTATAAGGTGCTACCAACTCCTGACCATGAATTTAAGGGCTGGTTTACAGCAACAGCACATCCCCACACAGTATGCCTCTGCAGAGCTAGTCCCTGCATGAAAAAAAGAGATTCACCTATTTGTTGTACAGTCCTCTGAATCAAGGACCATGCCTCAAACTTCATGCAAGTTTTCATCTGCTTCATAGCACCAGCAAGAATGAAGTCTGAATTTATGCCCTTGCCTCTCCAAAAAAGATCCCACAACTCTCTCAGACAGGGAGCCATTTGGGGTAATATTCCTCTTAAAATCACAGAGAGCTCAAGAGGGTAAAAGGATATTTCCACAAAGCAAGCTTCAGAAACTACAATGAATAAATACTGCAACATCGATATTTGCAAGTGATCCTATCTAGATGACAAAACCAATGCATTACCAACCCCCCATCCAACCTGCTGTTCAGGGGACAAAGGCACTGCACACACATATGATGCTGTGTATGGTTCTCTAAAACCCAGCTCACAGGCGTGCACACCCCACCTCCCAGATATCCTACTCCCTTAAAATAGTCTGGATCAAATCAAAGGAGCCTGTCATCAAGGAAGCAAGGAGCTGCAAAGACTTCCTGTCAGACGGTAAGGAGGACAAGATGGTGACAAGTGTACCATCTGGCAATTTACTTTTCTTCACAGGCTTCAGCACACAGCCCAGATTGAAAAGCTTACAGGAAATCCTTCCTACACCCATTACCTCTCAGCTTCTGTGTTACTCTCCTCCTCAACATGAAAGGGGTAATGTGCTGCTTTCTCAAGGTACAGAGACCACAGAATGACCCACAGTAGATGGTATCACTGCAGCACACCCAGAACTGCCTGTCCCCTTTCAGTTTAACTGTGCGATGCTGTGGCATCCCAGGCTCCAAAGCCTGAGGCAGGCAGGTGGTGCTCTTGGAGGCTGCACAAAAAGCAAATCATCAACAGTCTCATCCCACTGGATTGACGCTTTTCAAAATCTGCTTTTTTCTGCATACAATCACTTCAGAAATCAGGGGGGTTGTTGCTCTAGGTAG
Organism: Orthonyx spaldingii; assembly: GCA_013397795.1. NCBI lineage: Eukaryota > Metazoa > Chordata > Aves > Passeriformes > Orthonychidae > Orthonyx > Orthonyx spaldingii. The sequence continues at coordinate 65,393 of VZTJ01003595.1, forward strand.
GGCACACACCTCAATATAAGTAAAAGGAGAAAGAACCAGGCTCCATTCATGAACTGGAGACAAGAACTACACACACTACACCTCAGCTTTGAGATGAAGCCACAATCTGTAAACAGTTTAAATCAACCTTTGAAGATTCAGCTTGGCAGAATCCACACCTAGACTCCTAGTGATTTCAAGTGTCTAAGCTCCATCTACTTAAAAATTTCACTCGTGTTAGAAAGCCAAGGGAATTTTTTCTGTTTGTGTCGTGGGTTGACCCTGGC
>VZTJ01003596.1:7940-18595 GCA_013397795.1 Orthonyx spaldingii
GAAGGACACGGAGCCCTCAATCCACAAGATGTCAACTAATCCCTGTTCCAGCCCCGGAGCGGAAAAATTCCTTCCGTGTCCTCGGGAGCATCCACTTGTTTATAAATCCCGGGATAGAACAGCGGGAGGACGCTGCTGACTCATTCCCAACATGACTCATCCCAAATCCCAGATCCTTCCCCTCCAGCTCTTCCCGGCCTCCTTCCAGGGTTTTTTTTAGGCTGGTTAACCTCGCTCCAGCCCCTGGAATTTGGGATGGTGCCCTTGGAATTGAGGTTTTCCAGCCGGGCTCTCCTGGCGCTGGGGTTTGGTTTGGATGAAATTCCCGGCCAGCGCCACCTGCGAATCCCACATTGGAATTCCTGGGGTTTTGTGGAGGTCGGGAACGGAGATGGGGGAAGGTCAGAAGGATGTGGAGGGGTTGGAGCCAATCCTGAGGAGGTTCCGGAGTTTCTCCGAGGGCTGGAGCCCCTCTGCTCTGGGACAGCTTGGAATGCTGGGAATGTTCCCCTGGAGAAGGGAAAATTCTAGGGAATCCTCGGAGCCCCTGGCAGGGCCTGCAGGGGCTCCAGGAGAGCTGGAGAGGGACTGGGGCCAAGGGCTGGAGGGACAGGACCCAGGGAATGGCTTCCCACTGGGAAAGGGGAGATTTCCAGGGGTGGGATGTTGGGAAGGAATTTGTGTCTGGGAGGGTGGGGCGGGGCTGGGCTGGAATTCCCAGAGCAGCTGTGGCTGCCCCTGGATCCCTGGCAGTGTCCCAGGCCAGGCTGGACATTGGATTCTCCACCAAGAGGTTCCTGAAGGCTCAGGGAATCCATGGAAGAATCAGGGAGAAGTCATTCCAGGGTAAAACAATTCCTGGTGTCCGTGACAAAATCCGTCAGGACGGCAGCAAATCCAATCCATGGATTTATCCAACAAAACCTTTGTGAAGGCTCGGAATGAGCCAAGGGCAGCTGGGTTTCCATGGGAAGAGCAGATGGAATTTTGTAGGACAGGGAAGAGAATGGATGGAATCGTGAGGATCAGGCAGAGTTTAATTAAAACCAAAAAAGGAGGGAAAAAAGGGGGAGGAAAACGAGGAAGAAATAGGAGGGAAAGAAAGGAGGAAAAAAAGGAGAAAAAAGGAGGAAAAAATGAGGGGAAAAAAGGGAGAGGAAATCAAAGGAGAAAAACACGAAGAGGAAAAAAAAAGGAGAAAAAAAGGGAGAATAAAGGGGGGAAAGGAGAAAAAAGGGAGAAAATAGGAGACAAAAAGGAGGAAAAAAAGGAAAAAAGGTGGAAAAAGGAGAAAAAAGGAGAAAAAAGGGAGAAAAAAGAAGGGAAGGGAGGAAAAAAAAGGACAAAGAAAAGGTGGAAAAAAGGGAAAAAAGAGTAAAAGGAGAAAAAAAGGAGAAAAAGGGAGAGAAAAAAGAAAGGGAAAAAAGGAGGGGAAAAGTAAAAAGAAAATAAAAGAGGGGAAAGGAGGAAAAAAAGGGGAAAGGAGGAAAAAAAGGAGAAAGGAGGAAAAAAGGAGGAAAAACAGGAGGAAAAAAAGGAGGAAAAAAGGAGAAAAAAATTGGGAAAAATAAAAGGGGGAGGGGAGGAATGATGGGGAGGAAGGGAGGGAGGGGAAGAGGGAAAATCCCGGAAAAGCCGGGACAAGATCCCAGAGCGGCCGCAGCTCCCGGTGCTGAACTGAGCCTGAGCTCCTCCTTCCTCATCCCAGAGCTCTGGGCCCAAATTCCGGCTGAAACCACCGGATAAAAAAAAATTCCTGGATTCAAGGAACTCCACATTGGAGCCAGAAAAACTGGGAAAGGCTTTATCCAGGTGCAGATCCCGGCTGGAAGCGCTTTGGGTTTAAATCTTCCTGATTTGGGGTTTTCATGAGATGGGACCCTTGGGAGTCCTTCCCACTCCGATCCCACAGAAAATCCCGATTATCCCGGAATTGTGTCCCTATTCCAGAGGCTGTGGAGCTTCCTTCTGGCACCTCTTCTTCCCAAATTTTATTCCCAAATCCCATCAATTGATTCCCACCCAAACAGGAGCAGCTGGAAAAGCCTGGAATTCCCAGACTGGGAAAAAAAGGACACATCCCTGGTTGCCCTTTCCCAGATTTTCCATGAAAAAAAGCTGGAAAAGAGCCCAGCCTCCAACATCCAGCTCTGCTTCCATTCCTTATGGATTTGCCGGGAGAGGTAGGACAGGTGGGAATGTCCAAACTTGGACATTCCTGGAATTTTCCCCTTTAAATCCCAATTTTCAGCTGTCAAAAATGAATTCCATGGAATCCACATCCTTGGAATGCAGGGTGGAATCCACAGGTTGGATTTCCCTGGATTCTTCAGCCGGAACAAGGCTGGGGCAGGGAGGGTGAATTTATTATTTTATCCATGGAAAATGATTCTGGAAATCTTTTCCCTTTGGAAAGCTGGAGTTTGACTTGGAACAAGCTCAGTATCCAGAGGTGCTCCCGAATGCTCCAACAGGGAATTTTCCTTAGGAACAACATCCTAAAAAAACCCCTCAAAGCCCATGGGACGGTGCCTGTGCTCCTTTCCTTGGATCTAAGACCCAAGCAGGAATTCGGGAATTGCTTGGAATTAGGAACTGGACTCAGGTCAGTTCCCTGTGTCTCAATTCCAGGGGTTCCAGCTCCTTTTCCCGCCCTTTTCCCCTAAAAACAGGAATTTCTCAATTCCCGATCCCTTGGAGAAGCAAACCTGCGGCTCATGCACAGAAAAAGGCTGGAATGTCTCGGATTTACCCATTTTGGGCACTTTCCTTGGAATTTTGGGGGTGATCCCATTTTTCACTGCTCCCTGAGCTCCATCTCAGCTTTTCCTGGGATGGCTGCTCAGGGAATGTTGGGAAGAGCTGGAATTTGGGAATTTCTATCCCAGAGCTGAATGGTTTCTACCTCGGTGTGAATTCCTTGCTCTGGTTTCATTCCTCCTCTTTTCCAAAGGAATTTTTGGGGAGAAGTACCACGGAATCCATCGGAGTGTGGAATAAAGGATGGAATTTCACCTTGGAATTGCCATGAGGCACCAAAATATGGAATTTTCTCTCTCCAAGGGAAAACCCAAAGCACTGGGAGAGGGGAAAATGCGGATGAGCTCTCCCTGCGCAGCTCCAGCACCTCAGGCTTGGATTTAAGGAGCAGCCAGAGGGAATTTGGCCTGGAATTCCGACGGAATGCAGCAATTTTATGGATTTAAGGCACCTCGGATGAAAAACCCAGGAAGGGAAACCCTTGGTTTGGTTGTTCCCAAAAAAACACATCCTGGAATTCTCTGTTCCATCATTCCAAGGTGTCACCAGGAGCTCCCCAGCTCCGGCCAGTGGGAAAAGCTCCCGGATCCGCGTTTTTCCCTTCTCCACCCGCTGACCTTTAAGAACAATTCCAAGAACTTTTCCAAGCCCTCTCATCCCTAAAAACCTAAGCCTCAAACGCCAGCCAGGACAGACTTCCAAGTTTTTTTATGGCTTCATAAAGTGGGGATCAGGGGGATTTTTCCACAGGAGTTGAGGAGAAAGGAAAGACTTTTTCCGCTCTTTTTCTCCAGGTTTTTTTTTGGAATTTTGATCCTTTCATTTGGGGAAGGAGGATAAAAATAACCCTGGGATTTGGAGGCTTTTTCCCTAAAAACCAGAGCGGGATTTGTTGGTGAATCCCATAAAATTTTTATTCCTCTCTTTCCCTCTCCCGAGCATTTTCCGGCTCTAATTTTATCCAGATGCTTTTCCTACTAAAACTCTTCCCTTTGGTGTTTCCCGATTTCCCACCCTCACGTCTGCCAGGACCTTTCTCCTTGACGTCTCTCCTGTCTTTCCGGCTATTCCCGAAGATTTTGGGATTCTTGTCTTCCTGAATTCTCTCCCTCCTGGCTTTCCCGGCTTGGAATTTTATCCAGATTGGATTTGTCTCTTTGGTTAATTACTACAAATCATTAATAGATTAATATTTATTAATATTAATAATTATATGCATGATCCAGCCCAAATTAATGGGAAAGCCAAGCCAAGAAAAATGGGAATGAGTCTCCACTTCCCATTCCCAAATCCAGGGATTTATTTGGAATTAAAGGGCAAAAAACGTGGCAACAAATTCAGGGAATGAAGTGATGGAAGTGCCGGATGTTGGAATCCAAGGATTTCCCCAGTCCTGGTTCCAGCCTGTTCCCAAGGGCTGGGATGGATCCGGGATGTTTCCATGGATCGCTGAGCTCCGTGGGCTCCGGAGGCCATCCATGGAATTCTGTGCCCTGCTGGGAACACAAATAATCCCAAAATTAGGAGCAGCTTCACTCCAGGCAAATTCCAGAGTCTGCCAAGCAGGATAAGGAGCAGGTCCAAGGCTGAGGAAACTCTGGGATTTGGGAATGGAAAATTCCTTATCCCTTTCCTTGTGTCCAGGAGAAATCAGCACCCGGATCAACAAGAACACCGGGTTTTCCTTAGTTTTGTTGGATCCTAATCCAAGGATGGGAAACCGGACATCACCCCATGGACAGCTGTGTTTCCTGGGAAATGTGAAAGGAAAGGAAATCCCAGCCCAAATTCCAAGATGCTGCTTCTGATTCCTTGAAAAGAACTTCAGGAGAAGGTTCAGTTCCCTGAATTTGGATGTCGAATTCCATTTGGGATGTCATGGCGTCCCTGGAATGCTGGACAGGAGAAAAAAGCCAAGGAAAACCCTTTCCCCTCTGGAAAGGTCATGGAAGGTTGGTGGAAATCAGAATCAGGGGATGGTTTGGGTGGGAAGGGTCCTTAAATCCCATCTGGATCCAACTCCAGGGACACCTTTCCCTATCCCATGTGGATCCAGCCTGGCCTTGGACACTGCCAGGGATCCAGGGACAGCCACAACTTTTCTGGGAATGGGGAAATGGCCGTGGATGCCATTCCCTTCTCTGGGAAATCCATCCCAGCCCAGAGTGGCCTTTCCAGGAAAACCCACATTCTCCATGAGTGAAGAACATTCCCTGTTCTGCACCTGAGTAAGATCCGAGGCTGCTCAAAGTTTTTGGGATTTCGGATGAAGCTCAGTGGCAATAAACGCAGCCGAGGCCACGGGAACCCTCTGGAATAGAACAATCCATATTCCATGCACCTGGAGCAAAAAATTGGGATTGGGGAAGGACACGGATGGAGCTTGGAGCACCCTGGAAAAGTGGGAGGTGTCCCTGAACATGGATGGGGTGGGAATGGGATGGGATTTAAGGTCCCTTCCAATCCAAGCCATTCCAGGATTCTGCTCTGGAGCCAGGCTGGGAGAGCTGGGAATGTTCCCCTGGAGAAGGGAAGGCTCCAGGGAGAGCTCCGAGCCCCTGGCAGGGCCTGAAGGGGCTCCAGGAGAGCTGGAGAGGGACTGGGGCCAAGGGCTGGAGGGACAGGACCCAGGGAATGGCTTCCCACTGGGAAAGGGGAGATTTCCAGGGCTGGGATGTTGGGAAGGAATTTGTGTCTGGGAGGGTGGGGAGGGGCTGGGCTGGAATTCCCAGAGCAGCTGTGGCTGCCCCTGGATCCCTGGCAGTGTCCAAGGCCAGGCTGGATCAGCCTGGGACAGTGGGAGGTGTCCCTGCCCATGGATGGGCTGGAATGGGATGAATTTCAAGTTCCCTTCCATCCCAACCCATTCCATGATTCCGTCAGGGCAGGAGCCGGGATCAGGAAGCAGCTGAACATTGGGAGCGCAGGAAAATCCATGGGAGCAGCTCCCTGGGCAGGGCTGGGATGTCCAGCTCCTGGCAGGGCAGAATTCCCAAATCCCACCGCAGCCCAGCCAGGAACGGCCATTCCCTGTCCGGGAGAGGGACGGGAGCTTAAATTTAGCCCCAAATCCAACCTGTCCCACATGGATTCATTCCTTAAAAGAGCCGGGCCATTCCCATGGAATATTTCGGGTTCACCACACGGCTTCTGGAAGCCGTGGCCGGTGACTCATCCCAAAAAGATTCCCACTTCCATCATTTTTCAGGGCACTGGGGTCACTTTGACTCAAACGGGAGCCGTTCAATCCGGCCGGCAGCTCCGCCAGGGCCGGGAATGTCACCGACCACACGGAGCGCCTGGGATTCATTTGCCATTGGAATCACGCGGGATCCGTGGCGGGATTTCAGTTGGAAAAGTTCCGGCTTCCTCTCCCTCCCTGCCTGACTCACTGCTCCCGTCCCTCCTGACCTTTTCCTCGTCCAAGTGCCACCAAAAAACAGCCGGGATGCCAATTTTTCCAAGGGGGGTCCGGGAGTGGCTCCTGGAGATGCCGGAGAAGGAGGAAGATGAGCAACAATCCCAAAAAAAGATGAAAGATTCCAATTTAATTCTGTTCCCAAGGAATAAAAGAAAATTAGACCTCACTCCGCAGGCACGGTGGAAAATCTGGGAAGGGTTTTATTTTCCCCTGATTTATTCCTTATGCTTCTGTTCCCTGGTTCCTTTTTGATGGATTTGAAAAAAAATACAGGGAATAAAAATGTTGGGAATGGCAATTGTCAGGGACAGGAACATGATCCACATGGATATCTCCCGTTTCCGGCAGCAGATTCCCAATCCTATAAATTATCCCTATTCCTTCTTCTTCCCTCTGTCCCTTTCCAAATCCATGGTGGAAAAACCGCGCCTGCGCCATTCCCGTGGATTTTTTGGGATGGTTTTTTTTAATGTCGTGTCTTTGCCATTCCCAAATGGGGTGAAAATTCCAAGTGGAGAGCGGGATGAGCGGGAATGAGGGGGGAAGGGATGGTGGGAAGCACTGCTCTTCCCGAAGGAGATAAGGCATGGACGGGAATTCTGTGCCAGATGTTGGGAATGAAGAATTCCTGAAGGGAGGAAAGAAGAACCAGAACATCCTTAGGAAAAAAAAAACCACCAGGAGAGGATTAAGGAATGATGGACAAAGGAATGAATTGGAGATTCCAGAGGGAGGGAAAAAGGGCCTGGACACCTCTGGTTATCCCTGGAATTCCTCTGAACGAGGAGCTATGGAAAGGCCGTTTTTAGGGACACTCCAAGAACTCCATCAGGAACCTCGGGAGCAGCTCAAGGATCCCAAGGGAACAAACCAACCCCATGTGCCAAGATTTTCCCTTTAAAATCCATTCAGATCCTGAGTTTTACCTGCTCTGGAAGCAAGGTTTGGAGGGAAGAGTTATTTCCTCCCACTCTTCCCAAAATTCCCTGCAATCCAGTCATGGGAATGTGTTTTTCCTGAATTTAATGGGAATATCCACCCAGCTTTAGCAACCCTTTTTTTTCCCTGGATCCTGGAGTCAGCCCAGTCCTGCTCCGGTTACTCGCATCCCATTCCATGAATTCCCACAGGGAAAAGCAGGATCCATTGTGGAACACGCTCAGAATCCTAAAAATAAGGAGATTGTGCCCTCATATGGTGAAAGGAGTGATGGAATTTTTCGGGAAGAGGGGAAGGTTTCCAGGTCAGGAATTGTTTACCCCCATCCCTTGATGGCCCTCAGCAGTGCCTGTGAAACATTCCCGAAGTTCATTTTCCTTCCTTTATCCCGGGATTTAACCCTCCTTGGGATGGCTTAAAAACATTCAAGGAGGGATAAATAAATAACGGATCTGGGATGGAGCGGGAAGGATGGAAGAAGTTGGAATTAAGCCCATCTGGGATGGGATGGGATTTATTCCAGCCAAAGGAGAGAAAAATCCCAGGGCTAAAATCCTGGGAAGTGTCCAAGGCCAGGTTGGACAGGATTGGGAGCACTGTGGGATAGTGAGAAGTGTCCCCGAAAATGGATGGATTGGGAATGGGATGGGATTTATTCCAGCCAAAGGAGAGAAAAATCCCAGGGCTAAAATCCTGGGAAGTGTCCAAGGCCAGGTTGGACAGGATTAGGAGCACTGTGGGATAGTGAGAAGTGTCCCCGAAAATGGATGGATTGGGCATGGGATGGGATTTATTCCAGCCAAAGGAGAGAAAAATCCCAGGGCTAAAATCCTGGGAAGTGTCCAAGGCCAGGTTGGACAGGATTAGGAGCACTGTGGGATAGTGAGAAGTGTCCCCGAAAATGGATGGATTGGGCATGGGATGGGATTTATGGTCCCTTCTGTCCCAAACCATTCCAGGATTTCTGTGGCTCTCTGATTTTATAGGATGGGGGAATGTGAGGGAAAAGATTTTTGAGGAGCTTTGGTGGCTTTGTGATCCCAAACCAGCTCTTCCAGGGAAAAGGGAGAACCTCATCCCTGTCTGTCGGGATCCAGAGGGAAAGAGTCAGAGCACAGACCAGGGACACAAGGAATGGGCGGGAACTGATCCCAGGAAGTTCCACCTGGACAGGAGGAAGAATTCCATGGAAAATATCCCGGAGTGGGAATGGAGTCTCCTCTCTGGGAATATTCCGGAGCCATCCGGACACAATCCTGGGATGGCTCTGGGATGGCCCTGCCAGAGCAGGGAGCTGGGACAGAGGGCCCTGTCCAGAAATCCCAGGACACTGAAAGGAGATTTAGGAATTTTTTATATCCCACAGAAGTTGCTGATGGATCCTTGGGAGCACCTCAACCACAGCTGGAAATCCTGGATTTTATCCTCACAGAACTTTCCCGAACTGGAGCAGCAGCAGGAATAAATTTTCCTGGAATTTGCTGGAAAAAAGCTGATTTTCCCAAGCCAGGCCTGTTTTCCAAGGTCCTTTCATTCCGTAGGAATTTGTCACATTCCGTGTTTCCTGTTCCCATGACGCATATTAAGAAGTTTTCCTTGTGACTAAAGCAGAGGGAAGGAATTCCTTTGGATCTAGAAAACAGGGATGAATTGAAATGGAAACACCCGGATCCGGTCGGGACAAATGTCTTTAATAAATCCAACACTGCCGACATTCCAAAGAGCTTCCCTGGCAAGGTCAGGGAATTATTTTGGAAGTGAAAGATGAGACACCCAAAACTTTGGAATTTGTTAAACTCGGCCTAAATAAAGCCCGGCCCAGCCCCCTTTTATTCCCAGGAATATTCTCCCGGGCCGTCGGAAGGAGATGTTCCCGTTCATCCCGTTTATTCCGTGGTTATTGTTTGTTTATCAGCACTGTTTAGGTGGAAATGCCGAAATTCCTGCTGGACATGAGGCAAATCCCTCTTTCCCAGTCTCCAATGTGTTCCCGTTTTTCCCAGGAATGGGAATTTTCACCCTTGCCAGCCCAGCCCAGCCCATCCCAGGATTGTGCGGAGGTCTCATCTCCCGAAATGTCCGCGGTGCATCCACACCATTCCCACTTTTCCTCAGGGCCTTTCGATGGGAAAAACAGCCATTTTCCAAGGAAAACCCAGCCATTATCCAAGGAAACATGGTCATTATCCAAGGAAACATTTTCCAAGAATACATAACCCTTTTCCAAGGAAACACAGCCATTTTCCAAGGAAACCCAACCCTTTTCCAAGGAAAACCCAGCCATTATCCAAGGAAACATGGTCATTATTTTCCAGGGAAACCCAGCCCGAATCCCAGCCATTTTCCAGGGAAACCCAGCCCTTTTCCAGGGAAACCCAGCCCTTTTCCAAGGAAACCCGGCCATTTTCCAAGGGATAACCCTTATCCCTCTGTGCCATCCCCACGGATGTGCCCTGAGGAAAACTCCGGTTCCTGAAGAAAGTTCTGGTTCTGGAAAAACAGGAACATGCTTGGAGACCGGGAAAGAGGGATTTGCCTCATATCCAGCAGGAATTTCCACATTTTCCCCCTAAATCGGTGCTAATAAACAAACAATAATCATGGAATAAACGGGATAAACGGGAACATCTCCTTCCGACAGCCCAGGAGAATATTCCCTGGGTTTTCTCCCGGCCGGGAATGCCGCTGACGGATGGAACGTGACAGGTCACCCCCTAATGACCTCCTCTCCCATGGCTCTCCCAAATCCATCTTTTCCGCAGGAACAACTTCTGGGCCAGTGCTCCTTGAACTTCAGGAATTCCCAGCGCTCCGTTCCCGGCCGGGACACGGAGTTCAATCGGATCCCCGCTGAGGAGCTGCCTAATCCCATCTCCCACAGGGAAAACTCATCCCGGAGCACATTCCCGCTGTGCCCTTGGGAGAGGCGAAATTCCCTTTTTCCTCCAGGACCTGGAATCGGAGCATTCCCGGAACGATCCCAAATCCTGGGAATTGTGAAGCCACCCTTGAGTAACCCCTGGGGACCCCCGGGTGGCTCTCGCTCCATGGGGACATTCCCGGTTTTCCGTGAGGGAGGAGGGAATGGTGGATTGTTGAGCATGGAATTCCAGGAGCCGGAGGTCAGGGCGATGCAGGATCCCGGGATTTCCCATTCCCAGTTTTCTCTGATGTGCGGGTTCAATATTGGAGGAAATGATGCCGGGGGAATTTTGATCCCTCATTATCCAACCGGGATAAATGCCAGGGGGAAAAGATCAGGAGAGGAAAACCTGAGAGAAAAAGGGGGAAAGGGGAAAGAAGGGAAAAAAGAATAAAAAAGGGGGAAAGGGGGTTGGGAAAGGGGGGAAAGAGGGGAAAGAGAGACAAGGGGAAAAAGGGAAAAAAAGAAAAAATAAGGAAAATAAGGGAAAATAAAGTAAGGAAAAATAAGGGGAAATAAGGTGGAAAAAGAAAAAGCAGAAAAAAGGGGAAATGGAAAAAAGGGGGAAAGGGAAGGAAAAGGGAAAAAGAAAAAAGGGAGGAAAGAAGAAAA
>VZTJ01003596.1:20275-40397 GCA_013397795.1 Orthonyx spaldingii
AAATGGAAAAAATGGGGAAGAAAAGGGGGAAAAGGGAAAAAAGGGGGGAAAAGGGAAAAATTGGGAAGAAAAGCGGGGGAAAGGGAGGGGAAAAGAGTAAAAAGTGGGGAATAAAGGGGCAGAAAAAATGGGAATGGGGATTCCACTCCCTGTGCCAGGCCTGGAGAGCCTTTTCCATGCGGAAATTTTCCCAATTTCCAACCTAAACCTCCCCTGGGGCATCCTGAGGCTCCTGAACTTCCAGACTCCGTGGAAGGACAAAGTCCCAGAGCTCCAAAGTTTTATCCATTGACAATGGGAACGATTCCGGAATTTTGGGAAAGCTGACAACGGAAAATTGGGAAGGCAGGAGCAGTTTCAGGGAAGGGCTGAACTCAGCACATGGAATTACGAAGCCCAGAAAGATGGAATGGGATCCTGGGAGCAGAAAATCATGGAATCCTGGAATGGTTTGGGTGGGAAGGGAATTCAAATCCCAAAAATTCCAACCCCATCCATGGGCAGGGACAGCTCCCACTGTCCCAGGTGGATCCAACTTTTCCTTGGACACTTCCCGGGATCCAGGGGCAGCCACAGCTTCTCTGGGAATTCCATCCCAGGGAATTCCTTCTCAAAATCTGATTTTAGGGAAGGACTGGTGCTGATGCTCCTTCTCCAAGTGAAAATTTGGATTTGGGATAGGGAGGGATTATCCCAAATCCCTTTTTTTTCCAGGACTGTGTGCAGCACAAGTCATTCACAAATCCCAGAATCCCAGAAAGGTTTGGGTTGGGAAGGACCTTCGGGATCAGCTCATCCCAAAAAATAAACCTTTCCCAGAGTTTTCCAGCCCTGCCCCCTGCCTGGAGCTTTCCCAGGATTTCCCATGAAGTGATTCCCATGGGATTTCTCTCCGTGGCACTTCCCATCCCTTCATTCCCGTGCCAACCCCAGCCTTTGGCTCCAATTCCTGCTTCCCCTTTGGAGAATTATTCCCAGATGAATTTTTCCTCCCCACTTACATCACCTTGGAATTCCAGACCCTGCTCCATGATTCCCTCAGCTCCACAATTCCCGATTTGGACTGGGATCCATCCCCTCATTCCCTCTGGATTGGGATCCGTCCCCTCATTCTCCGTTCAAATTGGGATCCATCCCCTCATTCCCAGTTTGGATTGGGATCCATCCCCTCATTCCCACTTTTCCGCCATGGACAGAAATCCCACTATCCCAGGTTGCTCCAGCCCGGTTTAAAAAATTCCAGGGAATTTCCAGGAAAGCTGTGCCAGGCCCTCCCCATCCTCTTAATTAACAGTGATTTGCATATGATAATTAACTGGGAGCTAATTAAGGGCTGATCCAACTCATTTCGGATCAATTAACTATCTACTCTCTGGAAAAATCACCGGGAATGGGACAAAAAGAGGATTTTCCATGGATTTTAGGATTATTGAAGGATTTTAGGATCTCTTGAAGGAATTCCGTATTCCAGCATTAGCGTTGGTTTTAATTAAATCTCATTAATTATCATTTCCAATTGCAGTAATCACACCCCAAACAGCCAATCCTCTCTCCCTGCTTTTCCAGGAGCATGGAAAACCAGCTGGATTTAGGGAATTTTCCAGGATATTCCCAAATTTTGACTAAATCCTGGTTTATACCACAACAAACTGGAATTAAACCCCCCTGTGTAAAACTCCAGTGAAACCCGTCTGAAAAATCCAATTTTTGGAGGGAATTTTTTGGATTTGGGATGGGAAAAACCTCCTGGAATTTCATCAAAGGCTCTGTTTTGTTACGGATTTTATAAGATCCAAACAAAACCAATTAAAAACTGGGAAAAAAATCAGGATTTTCCCAGTTCGGAACCCAGGACTGGCTTCAGTTTGGGTTAAACTCAGCACCAACAAATCCTGGCCTAAACTTAGGATTCCTGAGGGATGCTGGAATATAAAAAAAACACGGAATTAATAAATTTAGGGATACAAAATTCTCCCTTGTCTTGGAATCTTTACGTCCTGATTAAGATAGAAGGAATTTTATTAATTTATGGATCTTGCTTCCCAAAAAGAAACCCCGGAAAAATCCAACAACAAAGCCGGCAATGCCCTAAAATTCCAGGAAAAGCTGGGATTGGGCCGTTCTGCCAGCAGGGATTCGAGGGAAAGGGAATTTTCTTGGAATTGACTTCATGCCAAGGAGTTCAGGACCTTTTTATCCACCTCATTGGATTATCCACGGGAAGTTTTCCGGCTCATTAATTCCATTGACGAGGTCAAATGGGATTTGCAGCAACTTTAACCTCCCCTCATCCAGGGAATTTTGGGCACCGGAGATCTCCGGGATTTCGGAATGGTCGCTGCAAAGAATTGGGGAAAAAATTCCCATTTTTTGCTTGATTTTATCCCTGGTTATCACTGAGGATTTTCCTGCTTTTTTAGGGATATTTGAGGAGTGGGAGTGATTCCTGGGAATTTTTCCATCTTTGGGATTATCAGGAGCATGGCTGAGAAATAGGGAAAAGCTTGGGATGAAAGGTGGGAGAGGGAAAATCTGGGAATGAAGCAAATTAAAGGAGCACCGGGATGCCCTTAAACGGGATTTCATTAATTAATTAATGGCCTTCGTTAACGAGAATTAATTGTCTTGATGGTGAAATCTTCACCTGCACCCCCATCTGTGGGCAGGGACAATTCCCACTATCCCATGTGGATCCAGCCTGGCCTTGGACACTGCCAGGGATCCAGGGGCAGCCACAGCTGCTCTGGGAATTCCAGCCCAGCCCCTCCCCACCCTCCCAGACACAAATTCCTTCCCAACATCCCAGCCCTGGAAATCTCCCCTTTCCCAGTGGGAAGCCATTCCCTGGGTCCTGTCCCTCCAGCCCTTGGCCCCAGTCCCTCTCCAGCTCTCCTGGAGCCCCTTCAGGCCCTGCCAGGGGCTCGGAGCTCTCCCTGGAGCCTTCCCTTCTCCAGGGGAACGTTCCCAGCTCTCCCAGAGCAGAGCAGCTCCTCCTCTCCATGGGCTCATCCCAAATTCCTACTGGGCCGGGCTCAGCCCTGCGCCTGGGCCAGGCTTTGGACGGGATTCCCAGGGAACACAGCTGTGCTGGGATGGATTTTATGGAATCTCCGCCATCCCAGGATCCACTCGAGCCTTAACTGGGAGCTGCTGGCCCAAGCCCATCCCAACCCTTCCCAGCCAGGCCATTCCCTCATCCCGCACCTTTTTACGGGAATGGCTGCATCCCACGTGCGTGGGGCAGGAAGCCCTCGCCCCGCTCCCAGCACATCCCAGCCTGTGGAATGAAGGCAGCGGGAATTTCCCGCCTGGAGAGCGTTGGGAGCAGCTGGGCCTCGTTACGGAGCCGGCGCGGCCTGGATTGAGTTCCCGCCTTGGGAACGGGGCCGGGCTCCGCTCTCACCTCATCAGACCGGCTGGGATCGGATTCCAGCCGGCCTGGAAAAAACCTGGGAATGGGATAAGGGCTTTATGGAGCTGTGGGAATGGCTTTAAAGGGAAAGAGTGCACGGAGACATTTTTGGGAAGGGGAAGCTGTGGCTGCCTCTGGATCCCGGGAAGTGTCCAAGGCCAGGCTGGATCCACCTGGGATAGTGGGAGGTGTTCCTGCCTGGAATGGGATGAGCTTTCCAACCCAAACCGGTGATTCCATCATTATTTTATTAATTATTATTTTTATTATTTTTATTTTTCATCCAAACGAGCAATTCTGGGAATTTCTGACCATGGAATCTCCCCGCATTCCAAGCATGCAGTTCCAGTGACTCCCAGCACCCTCCTGACATTCCAGACAGGAAAAAGAAAGGATGGATTTGTTTTCCCATCCCTCACTGGGCTGAACATTCCCAGGCATTGGGGATTTATGGATCTGGAAACACCCCCAGGGTCTGAGTGGGGCAAATTCTCTCCAGAGGAATCCGGGAATGTTCGGAGCAGCTCCTGGGGAAGTCGGGAGCAGGAGGAGGATCCATGAGAATTCCAAATCCCTTTGGGATGTTTCCCACATCCAGAGCCAGCCAGGAGCGGAGCTATTCCCGCTTCCTCCTCATTTATGGCTCCGAGCTGATCCCGGAATTCCTGGATGGACGGGTTGGGATGATTTATTCCCGGGAAGCAACCGACAGCTGGTGCTGAGAGCTTTTATCCTCCTGACAGGTGGAAAAGTCCGGTGCCATCATTTTTCCAAGAAATCACCCGGATTCCAGCTCTCCTCCAAATGTTCCAAGAGTTTTATTTGGGAATTCTGGGCTGCAGCTGGCTCCGAATCCTGGGAAAACCCACGCTGGGATCCCTCCCAGGGAGGGAGTTTCATTGCTGTCATTCCTGAATGGATCCGGCTCTTTCCCCCTGCCCGCCTCGGGAATTTTTCCTGTGAGAGAAACCACACAGAAAATTGGGAATTCCAATTCCATGGGAGTGAGGAAGCCACAGGACCAATGGGGTTTATTCCTAAAAGAAGTTTTCCAGAGTTGCCTCATTGGGAGAAATCTCAAGATTTGGAAGTTCCACCCATTTTTATTGGGATAAAAATGAGAATTCCCATCCCAGTCCTGCCCCGGTGTGGATAATTTGGGATTAAGGAAATGCCTTTTATTCCCACAAAACCTTTCCCGAATTCCCTCATTGGGAGAAACTCCAAGATCAGGTTTTATATCAGGATAAAAATCAGAATTCCCATCCCAATCCTGCCCAGTGTAGATAATTTGGGATTACGGAAATGCTTTTTATTCCCAGAAAAGCTTTCCTGAGTTTCCTCACCAGGAGAAATCCCAAGATTTGGAAATGCCCAGGATTTTTATTGGGATAAAAATCAGAATTCCCATCCCAATCCTGCCCTGCATGGATAATTTGGGATCAAGGACTTTGGTAAATTGTGTTTATTCCTTGGAGTATCCTTGAAAACTTTCCTTGGGATAAACCAGGGAGAAGATTCAAGGCCTCTTCCAAAGGAAACCGTTCCCAGATTTTATGACTCCGATGTAAATATTCCATGGAACTCGGTGTGAATGTTTTTTCCAGGGATTCCAGTGGTGCTGAGGCCGGAGAGGGATGGGGACAATTCCATAGGAGCGACGAGAAATCCCGAGATCCAGGAGGGCCAAAATCCATTGGAAAGGAAGGAAAACAACGGGATGGGGTCATGGAATCATGGAATGGTTTGGGTGGGAAGGGACCTTAGGGACCATCCCATTCCAACCCAGGAATTCCAGGTGGATCCAAGTCCCATTCGAGGATCCAGGGGTAGCCATGGCTTATCTGGGAATTCCACCCCAGCCTCTCCCCACTCTCCCAGGGAATTCCTTCCCAAAAATCCCGCCTATCCCAGTCCTCCATCTTCTCCGGGAATATCCCAATCCTGTGTCGCATTCCTAGCTTCTCATCCCATCTCAAATATCTCAAAACTCTGGAAAAATTCCCAGTATTCAGCCAGGGTTTGTAACTCCTTAAGTTCTGGGAATTTCCTAAAAATCCTGGGAATGCGAACATTCCCAGGCTTCCTTTGCTCTTCCCAGAAACTCCTCATCCCTCCCCTTACCGAATATTCCGCGGGCCCAGAATATTCCGCTCCATCCTCCCGGAACGTTATTAACAACCCCGGCCGCGGAGAGAGCCGTAAATCCCGGCACCCTCCGGAATTTTACTGCGCTCCCAAGCCTTGGGAGAGTCAGGCTCCACAAATCACCAGGATGAATCGGATTTCTGGGATGGCGTTCCATCAAAATATTTTACGGCTCTGCCACTCCGAGCTCGGATTTACGGCGGCTGCGGCTCCTCATTGAAATTCAGGGGGAAAAAAAAGGAATTTTTACGGCAGCTCCGGGCGGGAGAACTTTAAAGAATTCTTCGTTTTCTTTCCCAAACTTTCTTGGGAAAGGCAGGGATTTGGGGATCTGGGGGGAGGGGTTGACTCGTCCCGATTGGCTCAGCTGGAGAAACGTGGATCCACCATCCTGGGAACGTCCAATGACGGATTGGAGTGCGATAAACCCGGGATTCATCAGGATAAACCTGGGATTCATCAGGATAAACCTGGGGTTTAATGAGAAATCTGGAATTTCTCAGGATAAACCTGGCTTTAAATGATAAATCCTGGGTTTTTTGACGATAATCCCGCTTTTTAAGGATAAACTCTGTTTTTATCAGGCTAAACCTGGGATTTATCAGGATAAACCTGGTTTTTAATGAGAAATCCTGGTTTTAAGGATAAACCCAGTTTTAAACGATAAACCCTGTTTTTATAATGATTAACCTGGTTTTTAATGCCAAACCCTGGGTTTTAGTGATCTAAACCTGGCTTTTAATAATAAACCCTGGTTTTAATAAGGATAAACCTGGTTTTAAACAATAAACCTGGTTTTTAATCTGACACCTGCTTTTTAATGCTAAATCCGGGTTTTAATGCTATAAACCTGGTTTTTAATGCTAAACCCTGGTTTTAATAATGTTAAGCCAGGGTTTTAGTGATATAAACCTGGGTTTTAATGGGATAAAGCTGGATTTTATAAGGATAAACCTGGTTTTGAAGGATAAACCTGGTTTTATCAGGATAAACCTGATTTTAAGTAATAAAATCTGGTTTTAATAATGATAAACCTGGTTTTAAATGATAAACCCAGGTTTTATGATGATAAACCCGGTTTTTAATAACAATTCCCCCTTTCAGTGTGAAGCACAAGCTCCAGCCAGGATTAAAGGAAGAAGAATCCCTGAATTCCAGGATTTTTAAGGTTGGAGAAGTCCTCTGGGATCATCAAATCCAACCCTGTCCTCGAGGCCGCTTCCAGAGGTTTTTTTCCCACTTCCAGGGATTTGAACCCTGCCGGGGATCCCTGAAGGAAGCCAGGGAATGGCTGGATTCCCTGATAATTAATTGGGATAATTAACCCCGAGCATTCCTAGCTCCTGGAGGTCAGGAAAAGCTGGAATGTGCGGATGAACTGGGAAAAAAGCCAAGGGAAAGGGCGGATTAAACCCGACTCCAGTCAGGATTTAGGTCTGGCTTAGCCCAGAAAATTCCGGTTTTACTTTAATTAAATCTCAGCCAACTCCAGCCTTTTATTCCCGCCATTTTTCCCTCTCCCTTAGCGGTCTGGAAAAATCCTGGAATTTTCTTGCCAGGTTCTGCCTTCTCCTTCTCATTCCTGTCCCGGTCTTTTCCATAAAATGCAGGAATTCCAAGGGGATCTGGATGCTGGAGTCGTTCAAATCGTGGGTCTCAGGGTGCCTCTGGAATTTGCCTCTGGAATCTGCCTCTGGAATCTGCCTCTGGAATCTCCCAGCCAAGGCTGTGCTTGACAGGTGGAATTTCCATGGGATTCCCTGGAAAGTAACTCCTTGCACCCCTGGATGCTCCTTGGAAGAAGAGCACGGGGAGCTCAGATCCAGCTGAAATTCCGAACGGAAGGATTGGAAAAGCCACAATTTTTTACCCACATGGACACTGGGATTCCTGAATGTTTGGGATGCGAGATGTCCCGAAATGATGGGAATTCTGAATGTTTGGGATGTGAGGTGTCCCAGAATTATGGGAATTATGGAAAGAGCAGCCCAGGAGTGGGATGGGAGCAGGGAATTCAGAGCAGAATTTTCCATCATGGAAAAGAACAGTTTCTGTTGAATCCCTGTGGTCCCAGGGAGATCCTGGAATGTTGACGGGAATGGAGAAGGTGGGAAAGGGGAGACTGCAGCTCCCACCAGCAGGAAAAGGGGGAAGGATGGCTTAAAACGGGAATATTCCTGGAAAAGCAGCAGGACACAGGACAGACATCAGGGCTGGGATTCACTGCTCCAAATGGGAACATTCCGGGAAGGAATCCCCAGGCAGGTTTGAATCCTCACGTGCGATATTCCTGCTGCTCTCCCGTGGATCTGGAATGTGCACAGATTCTGCTGTTTTCCCATGGATCGGGAATGTGTGGAGATCCTGCTGCTCTTCATGGATCAGGGAATGTGCCCAGATCCCATGAACCAGGAATGTGCCCAGATCCAAATCTCCCATGGATGGGGAACGTGCACAGATCCTGCTGTTCCATGGATCAGGGATGAGAACAAATCCTGTTCCTCTCCCAGGATCAGGGATGTGCCCAGATCCTGCTCTTCTCCCATGGATCCTATCCCTGCCCACCTCCTGTTCCCCGTGATCCCAGGATTTTTCCCAGCCTGTCCCCAGATGAGCCAATTAAACACAAAATTCCCCTTTTCCCATCAATTCCCACCCTGACACCTAGCCTGGCAAAGGATGGGATTTCCCTCCCCTTCCTGCCCTTCCCTTTCCCAAGGCCTTTCCAGGCCCTCATCCAGCTCGTCCTGGGCCATCCCGGTGCCTTTCCCTGTTCCCCATTAAATCCCAACCCCGGCTGCGCTCATTAGGGAATGAGGGCTGGAATTGCTTAAGGGAGCAGTGAAATCCCACAGCCCTGGCTGCACCATCCACGGGAAATGTGGGAATTCTGCCCCTGTGTCCCTCAGGCGAGACCCCACCTGCAGAGCTGCCCCAGCCCCGGGGCCAACAGCAGAAGGACGTGGAGCTGCTGGAGAGAGCCCAGAGGAGGCCGCGGAGCTGCTCCAGGGCTGGAGCCCCTCTGCTCTGGAGCCAGGCTGGGAGAGCTGGGAATGTTCCCCTGGAGAAGGGAAGGCTCCAGGGAGAGCTCCGAGCCCCTGGCAGGGCCTGAAGGGGCTCCAGGAGAGCTGGAGAGGGACTGGGGCCAAGGGCTGGAGGGACAGGACCCAGGGAATGGCTTCCCACTGGGAAAGGGGAGATTTCCAGGGCTGGGATGTTGGGAAGGAATTTGTGTCTGGGAGGGTGGGGAGGGGCTGGGCTGGAATTCCCAGAGCAGCTGTGGCTGCCCCTGGATCCCTGGAATGTCCAAGGCCAGGCTGGATGGATTTGGATCCACCTGGGATCAGGGAAATTTTCCCTGCCCATGGATGGGATGGGATGGGAATGGGAATAGGACGATCCTTCAGATCCTTTCCATCCCAACCCATTCCAGCATTCCCTGATGCCATCACGGACACCATTCCCCATCCCTGGCACCTCCTGCTCGGGAGCAGCTGCTGTTTTATCTCAGCAGAGCTCCTGCTTCCCGAGGTTTTCCATGTGGGACAGGCAGATCCATGGGATAACGCGACTTTCCAGGGATCCCAGTGTTCCCACGGGCTCTGCTCTAATTCCTCACACTCCCAGCCATGGCTGATGCCGGAGCCTCTGGAATGGCTGGTTGGGATCACCAGATTCCTGAATGGAAGCACCAACCCGATCCAAGGCTTTGTGACAGATAAATGCAGGGATCCGGGGACTGATCCCAATTTTAGCCACATCCTTGGAATGTGAGGGTCTGAAATCCAACGGTGCCTGGTGCATCCGGGCAGAATTCCCACATTTCCCGTGGACGGTGCAGCCAGGGCTGTGGGATTTCACTGCTCCCTTAAGCAATTCCAGCCCTCATTCCCTAATGAGCGCAGCCGGGGTTGGGATTTAATGGGGAACAGGGAAAGGCACCGGGATGGCCCAGGACGAGCCGGATGAGGGCCTGGAAAGGCCTTGGGAAAGGGAAGGGCAGGAAGGGGAGGGAAATCCCATCCTTTGCCAGGCCGAGTGTCAGGGCGGGAATTGATGGGAAAAGGGGAATTTTGTGTTTAATTGGCTCATCTGGGGACAGGCTGGGAAAAATCCTGGGATCACGGGGAACAGGAGGTGGGCAGGGGTGTGATCCATGGGAGAAGAGCGGGATCTGGGCACATCCCTGATCCATGGGAAAACAGCGGGATCTGGGCACATCCCTGGTTCTGGGAGAGCAGCAGGATCTGGGCACATTCCTGGTTAATGGGATCTGGACCCATCCCTGAGCAATGGGAGAACAGGATCTGAGCCCATCCCTGATCCATGGAACAGCAGGATCTGTGCCCATTCCAGATCCATGGAATAGTAGGATTTGTGCCCATCCCTGATCCATGGAATAGTAGGATTTGTGCCCATCCCTGATCCATAGAACACCAGGATCTGTGCCCATCCCTGATCCATGGGAAAACAATGGGATCTGTGCAGCTCTGCAGGTGAGGTCTCCCCTGAGCGGGACACAGGGACAGAATTCCCACCTTTCCCTCTGCCCACTCAGTGGGATCATCCCAGGACTCCGGCTCTGAATTCCCGTGGCTGTGTTGTGCCATCAATCCCATGACAAAAATCCCTTTTTCCAGCTTGGAATGTGTCAGCACCAGGCAGCCCCGCGGGATTCGGGATTTACGAGGTGTGGAAAACCTCCTGGTTCCCATTGTCCGGATAATCCATAAAATGCTCCGACACTCCCAGGGAATTTTGCAGCCTGTCCATATTCCTGCAGGCCAGATGCTTCCCGAGGAATCAAAGGGCTGCAGGAAAACAAGGAATTTTTTTTTTTCTGGATGGGGCTGGAGTGTCTGGGATGTGGTTTGGATACAAACAGGGGGAGGAAAAGAAAGGATTTTATAAATGTGGGAAAAGGGAGACTTAAAAATAGGGATTGATTTGATCCAAGCACTTGGAATGATCCGGTTTTTAATGATTTTGGAATTTTGGGTGATTTAGATGCGTTGAAAAGCTGGAAAATAAAAGGAAAAAAATCTGATTTTTCGGGAGAAAAGGGAATTTTTTGTTCAGCCAACACCGGCCTGGGATGATCCAGCAGGGCCTGGATCTTCTCCCAAGATTTTCCACTGAAATGAAGGATCTCAGTGTCTCCCTGTGGGAAAAGCACCCCTGATCCAGCAAAAACATCCCGGCGGATCCTGCTCCTCCTGGGACCTCTCCAGCACTTTTAGGAAATATGGAATGGTTTGGGTTGGAAGGGGTTTTAAGGATCATCCCATTCCCACCCCATCCATGGGCAGGGACACCTTCCACTATCCCAGGTGGATCCAACCTGGCCTTGGACATTCCAGGGATCCAGGGGCAGCCACAGCTGCTCTGGGAATTCCAGCCCAGCCCCTCCCCACCCTCCCAGCCAGGAATTCCTTCCCAAGATCCCACCTATCCCTGCTTCCTTTCCTTTTATATCCATGGAACACAAGAGGAGCCCATTGGCTCCCTCCTGTCTGTGACCTCCTGGCCAGAATTCCCCGATGGATCCGTTTTCCGTCACCACCAATCCGATGTTTTTTAGGAATAACAACACCTTGGAATTCCAGGGCATCCACCAGCCACGGCTCTCCGAGGAATTTTTTGGCACGGATCAGTGAAGGAGTTGCTTGTCTGGTGGATTCCTTGATGGTTCCTTAATTCCTGTGGAGTCCAAAGAGGTTTGGGAGAACCTTGGGAGTGAATCCCACCTGATCCTGCTTTGCCAAGCAGGGCCTGGCATCCCGTCCCAAAGGAAACTCTGGAAGATTTCTCTGGAAAGGGAAGGGAAACTGAGGCACAGATGGATATGAACCAATTCTGCTTGGAAATGTGGGAATCTGTTCTCCCACAGCTCTGGGCTCAGTTTTCCCAGAAATCCTTGGAGATCGTGGTGGCCAATCCAAGATCGGATTCATCTCCAGATCTCCAGGAGAAACGTCCGGGATTCCCTGGAATCCCCCCCACGGCAGGGTTGGAATGGGACCCTTCAATCCCATCCATCCCAAACCATTCCATGATTCCATGGTCACACAATCTGCTTCTTCTCCAGAGGGCTGGGAAGGGTGGATGGATCAAATCTCCCGAAAAAGGTGAGGATAATTCATTCCCATTCCCTCAGGAGATTCCCAGCGTTCCCAACCTCCCTCTGTTCTTTAGATTCTCCAGGATCCTCTACGACAAATTGGATCTCCTAGATGACCCAATCCCTTTTTTTTTTTTTTTTTAATTTTTCCCACCTTTTTTTTTTCCGGCGCTACAGACAAAACATTTCAAATCCAACAACATTTTGTCAAAATTCCTCTGGAAATCTCTCCTGACCTTTTCATGGAAAACTGTGGTTCCAACTTTCCGGGAAGAGAGCTCCCAGTGAAGGATTTAATTCCATTTCCCAATAAATCCTTGGCAGGACTTGGCCACTTTTGGCCCCTTTTATCTGTCGGGGCCAATTATCCCAAACACAGGAAAGAATCCTTGGAATTGGCACCCGGAATTGCTCCGTGGCCAACGGATTTTTCCACTCAGTAGCAGCGAGCGCCTGTAAATTCCTCCTGAAAATTCCCATTAAAATGTCTCCAGGTGGAGGCTCTGCTGTAAATTTTCCCCACTTTTGGACTCCAGGTGGTCTTCCCACCTCGGGAAAAAGGGATTTTCCTCATCCTCAGCTCCTTTTTTCCAGGTTTTCTTTAAGGAATTCATGAGTTTTGGTGTCTGGATGCTCGTGATTCGGGAATTGGAGAGGGACTTCCTTGCTTTGCTTTGCTCCTGGGGCTTTTCCTTTCCCTATTAAATCCTTATCCCAATCCATGAGTTTTTCCACTTTTCCTCTCCTGACTCCCCCATGCCAGCAGGAAATGGGAATCTGGATCTCTGTGGGGCTGAGTTTGTTTTCCAGAGATTTTTCCAAGCCTCCACTGATTTTTCCCGAGCTCTCTATCCATGGAGCATCTTCCAAGGACCCGGGAAATTCTCTTCAGGTGGAAAACACAATCCCCAATTCCTTCAGGAATTCCTTTGGGACTTTGGGTCCAACCTTTTCCATGTCCAGAAGAACCAAAGAGGTTTTATTACAAAATTCCAGAATATTCCAAGCTGGGAAAGAACCACTTGAGGATAACATGGAATGAACCCATCCTGAACCTCATTCCACGTCTGGAAAAGTTGGGATAAACTTTTCCCGCTCCGTGTTTTCCTTCTGCCTCAACTCCTTCAGCTTTGGGACATCCCGGACAATCCATGGGCCAAAATCCTGGAAAAGAAAAACAACAAAATAAGAAACTCATCCCAAAATAAAAAACCACCCACAGAAGAAGCTTCTCCTCTCCTGGGAATCCCTGGAGCAGCTGGAAGTTGAATCACCGGGAACGAAAACCGAAGGATCTGGGAGGTTAAAACAACACCACCCAGGTTCTTGTTCGGATGCCAGATCCAAGGAATACAATGGAAAAGGTCATCTTCCCAATTTTTTCCGGCTGTTTACCAAAGCTCAATCCCTCTAAATTGCCCCTATTTCCCAGAAATTTGTAATTAATGAGAGAGAAGAGGGATCCGGATCTGGATGTGGATCTGGACCTGGATCGGGATTGGGATCTATCACCCACTGTCCCAGGTGGATCCAGCCTGGCCTTGGACACTGCCAGGGATCCAGGGGCAGCCACAGCTGCTCTGGGAATTCCAGCCCAGCCCCTCCCCACCCTCCCAGACACAAATTCCTTCCCAACATCCCAGCCCTGGAAATCTCCCCTTTCCCAGTGGGAAGCCATTCCCTGGGTCCTGTCCCTCCAGCCCTTGGCCCCAGTCCCTCTCCAGCTCTCCTGGAGCCCCTTCAGGCCCTGCCAGGGGCTCGGAGCTCTCCCTGGAGCCTTCCCTTCTCCAGGAAGAACAATGGATCCGGTGTCCCACTGTTTCCAAGTGTCCTTTTGCAAGTCCAGGGAATTTCCTGGACTGTTTAATCAATAAAAAATGGACAGATCAGGGTTTTTCAGGATCACACGTTTTTCATCCGTGCAATCCACTCTTTCCACAAAATCTTTTCCAATCCTGTTGTTCCCTCACTTTTTTGGGATATATGAATGATGTCCCAGAGATCATTCCAGGGTGGGATACTGGGAAGGAATTGCTGGCTGGAAGGGTGGGGAGGGGCTGGGCTGGAATTCCCAGAGCAGCTGTGGCTGCCCCTGGATCCCTGGCAGTGTCCAAGGCCAGGTTGGAGCCACCTGGGACAGTGGGAGGTGTCCCTGCCCATGGATGGGCTGGAATGGGATGGGATTTAAGGTGCCTTCCATCCGAACCCATTCCATGATTCCTTGCATTCTACTGGGATAAGCACTGCCCAGTGTGACCCTCTTTGTTCTCCAAACTCCAATCCCACTCTCCAAACTCCAATCCCACTCTCCAAAGTCCCATCCCGCTCTCCAGAATTTTCCCTCCACTCCTGACCACTTTCCCCTTTCCATTTCTCCCCCTTCCTACAGATTTCTCTCCCGAATTTATTCCCCTCTCATTGTTTTCCAGCCGTGTTTTTCCAGGAGGAGCAGCTCCACCTCTTCCCTCCCCCACAAATGAATCCGACTCTTTGTTCCCAGGAAATCTCTAGGGATCTGCAGGACATTATTTTGGGAATGTTTATCCTTCGGATCAGCAACTCCAGCGAACACCCACAGGCTGGAAACCCATCCCAATTTTTGGGGGTTGGATTGGGATCGTTGTTTTTTTATCCCTGCTGGAAAAAAATCTGGATGCTATTAATCCTCCCCAAATCCCGGGATTTCAGCAGGCCTGAGATGGCTCTGGTGCATCCCAGAAATTGTGGGAAGTGGTTGGATCATGGGGATGGAAGGGAGATCCTGGCTCCGAGGGTTTTTAAGGAGCTCAGTTCCGGGAAGCTCCTTGTTCTCCATGGATAAAGTGGATTTTGACCACGATGATCCCAGTGGGAATCTTTACATCAGATATTCCCGCCCACCCGAGTGAAACTTCTCCTCACCCTTCCAAATTCCAGGAAAAGAAAGGGAATATTTATGAGATAATAAAACCTGGAGATAAACAATAAAGAACGAATTTTGGTTTTCGTCCTCACAGAGTTTTTCCTCTTTTCCCATTTTTTTCATCTTTCCATTGGAAAATATCATGGAATTGGAGATTTATGGAATGATTTGGGTGGGAAAATCCCATCCAGTTCCACTCATGACACCTTCCACTATCCCAAGTTGTTCCAAACCTGGATTTAATGGAGATCCCAACCTTGGGAGACACTGGAATCTCCCTGTCCAGGCTGTCTTGGAGTTGATCCATCGGGATCTAATCCCGATCCACAGGGAATCTCCTCGTAGGAGGATTTATTGGGATCTATCGTTGGTTTAAAAGTGGCTCCGATTCCCTGTTTGGAGCTGGTGCAGAGGAATCTGATTTTTGGGATTTGGGAAAATGGTTGCAGAAGTTGAATGGATGGGGTGGGAAGGAAGGAAGGAAGGAAGGAAGGAAGGAAGGAAGGAAGGAAGGAAGGAAGGAAGGAAGGAAGGCAACACCAACACAGAATTCCAAACAGCTGGAATTCGGCAATTGGATTCCTGGATTGGGGAATGAGGTGTGGAGGTCACTGCAGCCTCCAAGGCAGTGACCACATTCCAAAGATCTCCAAGTCTTCCCACCTTCCACCTCTTTCCTTGTTTTTCCCATTCCCGCCATCTCCACGTTTAACCACGGCCACAAACTGGATGTTCCGAACCTGATTTTTTGTGTTTTCCCAGAATTTTTCCATCCCTGAAAAGGCACCAAAAACCACCTCCCCCAGAAGAATTTCGGACACATCTTCATGCTGAAAATTCCGGGAGAAACTCGGATGGAGAAGGGAAGATGAGGATGGAAAAGTCACTGCATCCTCAATTTCCTTTTTCCATAAAATCTGCAAAATCCAGGAGTTTATTTCCATCCTGGAATCATTAAATCCCTTTTTCCCTATGGAATACAAGCGGCCACTCCCTGGTGCTTCCAGCAGACACATCCCAAAATCCCAAAGGGCTTCCAGCTGAAACGGAGCTTTGTCTTGGAAAAAGGGCCTGGAGCCGCACGGCTCGGAGCACTAAATCCCGACTTTTTGCTGGAAAAATCCCTCTCCCAGCTCTTCCAAGAAAAACAAACCTTTGCCGAGTCCTCGTTTATCATCAACAATTAAGGATGGGAGCGATCCAAAGGAACGGCTGTCCCGGGAATGAGGGAAGGTGGGAGGCCGGGAATGTCTCCAAGAAATGTGAGCCTGCCCTTGGAGATCCCGCATGGATTTGGGAGGCTCTGTGGGATCAGGACCTGCCTCTGGAAGGGGCATGGATGGATCCCAAAGCTGCCAGGAACCCGTTTTCCTTGGAGAACAATCCCAAGATCGGAGCTTGTGGGATCTCCGGGTTCCTCCCTGTTTATTTCTTGGTGTTTGGATGGGATTGAATTCCATCCAGGGATTTTTTAAGGTTGGAAAAGGTCTCCAAGATCACCAAATCCAAAGGGACATGGGTGCACCCAAATCTTGGAATGCTCTTCCCAAATTCCATGTGCCAGGGTCAGGATCCGTTGGGAATTCCCTAAAAATGGCAAATTGAGCTCCACGATGGAATGGGAGCAACATTCCTTTCCCAGGCCCTTTCCAGCCTCGCTTCCCTGGGATGTGGGAATGGTTGGGAATGGCTCCAGGTGTTGGCTGGGGAGAATTCCAGGAATGGAAAAGAGGGATTAATCCATTGGGAGTATCCTAAAAAAAACACAGCTGGGCTGCATCAAGAAGCTCTGGAAGTTTCGACACCACCAGGATCCTTTGGAATTTCATTCCCAGCCCTCTGGAATTGCATTTCCAGCCCTTAGAATGATCCATCCCAGAGGATAACGGAGGATCTGTTAAATATCCCTTTAATTCCCAAAAAAAAGGGCCACTCCTAAAAAAATCCGGTGTTTATTTGACAACATTGGGAAATCTCAGCGGTTGGAGTCGGAAAATTAACGGATGGAGACAAACAATGGATTTAATTTGGGATTTCAACACCCGGCTGGAATTTGATGGGGTAGGACCCAACCGGTTTTTTCCGGGAATCGAACATTTGGGGTTTTTTGGGATGAACTGGAGTTGAACCCAGGCTGGAGCTGGCTCCAAAGGGATGGGATAAATCCCATCTTTGGAATCCTTAGGGATTTCATCTTCTATTATCCTGCGGGAACGGCTTCTGGAGTGACTCCTCATCCAATGGGAAATGGGAGAGGAGAGGTTCCCTGTTTTCCTCAGGAATGTCCTGTCCAGGAATATCAGGATTCCCAGTTTTCCTCAGGAATATCCTGTCCAGGTCCAGGAATACCAGGATTCCCAGTTTTCCTCGGGAATATCCTGTCCAGGAGGACTCAGATTCCCTGTTTTACACTGGAATAACTTATCCAGGTGCAGGAATTCACAGATTCCCTGTTTTCCTCAGGAATACCCTGGCCAGGTGCAGGAGGACTCAGATTCCTGGAATTCCGTCTCGTGCGTCTGTGGGAGATATTCCAATCTGCCTATGGATATTAAGGAAGATTATGGGAAAAGGGAACTTTTTTCCTTCCTTCTCTTTGGATGGCAGCAGTTTTCCAAAGGAAAAGTTCTCTGTTTCCCAAGGATAAACTAAATTAAATTAAATTAAATTAAAATAAAATAAAATAAAATAATAAAATTAAAATAAAATAAAATAAAATAAAATAAAATAAAATAAAATAAAATAAAATAAAATAAAATAAAATAAAATAAAATAAAATAAAATAAAATAAAATAAAATAAAATAATTCCATTTATAAATCAGCTTCCATCAACATCCAGTCCCTGGAAAAATGCTTTAATCCAAGTTTTTCCAAACAATTCTGCTG
This sequence comes from Orthonyx spaldingii, assembly GCA_013397795.1. Classification (NCBI taxonomy): domain Eukaryota; kingdom Metazoa; phylum Chordata; class Aves; order Passeriformes; family Orthonychidae; genus Orthonyx; species Orthonyx spaldingii. Next base: position 37,746 of record VZTJ01003596.1, read on the forward strand.
CATTTAATGGATCTTTTCCCTCTTTTTGGCAGGATAAGCACTTGGAGATGTCCATGAGCTCCAAGGTCGTGCAAACTTTTCCTAAAATAGGTAAATTAAGGAAATTCTATCGGCAAGGAGGGAAACTGGGATACGTGGAGAAAGATGAGGCACAATTCCATGAATCCAAAGGATTTTGGGGCAGGGATGAAACAGGACAAGGAATTCCTGATCTACCGCCACCAGAGAGGAGCAGGGGGCCAATGACGCATCCAGAGCTGCCGATTCCTCCGGGATTTTCCAAACAAAATCCCAGTCCTGTGCTAACGGGGCTCTTTCCCATAATTCCAGAGGGAAAGGAGAAAGGAAAACCTTGGAGCTCCTCTGGATGTCAGAGCCGGGATTGAGGGAGCCGAAAAAAATGGATTGGGAAAACGGCAGGATAGTTGTTCCCGCAATCCCGCTGTTTTCCAATGGATGTCTGGAGGGAATGGTGCCGTTAATGACGTCATCCCTCACCGGGATTTGGGTTCTCCTGGATCACCCACCTGTCATTTGTCAGCAGGAAAAATCTTGGGAAAGGTCCCAAACTGGAGAAAAATCCGGCAAAATTCCCGGTTTATTTAAATAGGGGGAAAACAGCGCTGGAGTTGCTGTTCTGGCACCCACCGGGGAGTTCCGTGTCCCAAAATCTCCTGGAATTTCCTTGAGGAATACAATCCCAGTTTGGATTTTGGAGGTAAAATTCCTGTCGGGAATTAAATTAATTTATGACGTGAATTTATTATAATTATGATAAAATACGTGGATTAATAATTTATATTTAAATCAATTCTTATTGGATTAATTTGATAAAACTGGGATCAAAATTCGTTTTCCATCTGCAGATCCCCAAGTCTGGAAAGGCAACAAGAAGTTAATTTTTTTCAGCAATTTTATTGGAATTTGAGATGAAGAAAAGTCCCTTTGGAAGCAGAATTGGCTCAGGAGACGCTGCCAGGAAAAACGAGATCCCGGTGGGATTGATAAGAGTCGGGAATGTCCCTCGGGAACGTGACATCAGTGACAAAATCCTGATAGCGGGAATTTTGGAGAGGCAACTTAAAAGAGTGGGAAAGGGGCCAAAAACCGCGGAGCACCAGGGTGAGCTTGGAAAGATCTCCGGAATGGGATGTTCCAGGCAGAATCCGAGGGGAATGTGGACAAATCCCATAAAACGGAGAGATAAGAAAAGGGGATTTCACATCAAAGGCCTGGATGGGACAGAGACGGAAAACAGCGGAGTGTCCTGGGAAAGCTGTCAGGATCGGGCCTTTCCGAGCAGAAAGGCTTCAAATCCCAAAAAACAAACCGGAAATTTAGGATGACAGAGATGGAGCCGCCAGGAGAGGCTGAGTGACAGAGCGGGAGAGAGCAAAGTCATGGAGCAAAGTCACGGATATTCCCAGAGAAGCTGTGGCTGCCCCTGGATCCCTGGAAGTGTCCAAGGCCAGGTTGGAGCCACCTGGGACAGTGGGTGGAACTGGATGATCCTTCAGGTCCCTTCCCATCCAAACCATTCCAGGATTCCAGCATCCTCCAGCGGTGTCGGCAGTTGGGAAAGGAGAACAATCCTCCTAAAAGCAAAAAAAAGGAATCAGGATAATCAATCCAGAGAAAATCCCATTTGATGGAATCTGGACTATCCCGATGCTATTCCTGGGAAGAGCAACAACTGGAGAAAAGTCTTGGGATTCTCTTTTCCATGGATACTGGGCAGGGAAGGGCATTGTGGTTTCTCTGGAAGTGCAGGGTTTGGGAACAGCCTTAAAGCCAATCTGGAGTGAGGGATGAGAGGAGCCACATCCAGGAAAAACCTGGGAAAAACGGAGCAAGGATGGCCCCACACTGAAGGCAAATCCCAGAATTCCCTCTCCATTCCCTCTCCCTCCTCCTGCTCCCAGACTGACCCGGAGCAGGAGTTTCCCCTCCCAAAAAATCAAGGATTTGCTGACAGGCCGAGCCTTCGGAGCGTGGATTGAGCCCCATCCCGGAGGATTTGTGGTGGCTCCGGGCAGAATTCCAAACAAACACAAACACATTCCCCGGTGCCGACGTCGTGGATCCATCCCCGAGCAGGCACCAGGAGAGATTTCACTTCCCAAGCCCGGAGAAAAGTCGGGAAACAGCAGAGAGGGAATTGTGGCTTCCCTTCAAGTTGCCGGGGACACGGAGCTTCCGGTGAAAATGGATTTGTGGCAAAATTTGGGATTTATTGGAGCTTTTACCTCGTGATGAGTTTATCCCGAGGTGGATCCAGTGGTGGCCACACCTTTTCCAAGGGGTGGTGGTGCTGGAGGTCCATGGCCTGTGTGTATCCTGGGAAAAATTCCCTTGGGAATGGTCAAGGGCGTGAGTAAAGGTTGAAGAGTGGCACAACCACAACATGGAGCAGAGCGGGAAAGGTTTTTCCTTAAATAATCCCAGGATTGGTCCAAGGTTGGCTCCCACAGGGATTTCCTGCCCTCTCTGGAGTTTCAAACTCTTGGAATTTGTTGTTCTCCTGTTTTTCCAAGTGTTTCACAATGATGGATGAGCAGGAATGTCACCTTCTGGCACCAGGGTGGGGAGAAAGGTCAGGAATTATCCCAGAAACCTGCTTAGAGAGGGGTCCTGGAATCACAGAATCCTGGA
>VZTJ01003599.1:0-11960 GCA_013397795.1 Orthonyx spaldingii
TGCTAGAAAAATGTTGTGTGGGTTTTGAATCGTCAGGGGTAAGAAGCAGTGATGTTTTTTCTGCAATGGATATATCTGCAGTGCAGCTTCAGGTAAAGTGTTTCTCTGGTCTGAGGATGTTTGAAATTTGCCTTCTCCAGCTAATTGCTCAATGGTCAAATTTGGCTGACACGCATCTTTGGAATAGGAATCAGATAATGTTTTTAATTGTCTTTTCCAGTGCCTCTCCCATAGCATATATTCTGCCTGGTTAAGGAGGCAGTTAATATTTTGAATATCGTGCAGGACAAGTGTATAGGTGGAGAAAGTGGCTTCTAATAAATTTCTAAAAAAATGGGATCTCCGCCCATGTTCCTTAGCGGCTTTACAAAGTCCTTTGATTTCTCTCTAGGGAATTGGCTTCCATATTCTTGTATTTGTGGGTTCCCCCGCCTGCCTTTCGAAAAAACAACTGGGAAGGCTGAGATCTTTTGAGTAAGTTCCCAGTCTCTTTCTGAAGTTGCCTCTCTCCGTGTCTGTGCCCACAGATCAGACTCTGAGTCAGAGTCCGTGGAGCTGCTGTCATTTTCCGAAAAGGGGGAGGGGTGTTCCCTAGGGCAAGCTGTGGCAGCATGGACTTCAACCGCAGAGGGAAAAGGGCGGCAGGTTTTGCATGCCGGCACTGTCTGAGCAGGCTGGGAGCGGGAGTTGTGGGGGATGGGGGGTGCCATGCCGAAACGGGAGGTGCGTCCCGACCACGGGAAGACAGTGGGGAGGCTGCAGCTGTGTGACATTTACAGAATTCGGGGGGAGCAGTAGGGGTTACATTGTCACCGCTGCTGCTGCAAGGCTGTTTAAAATCAGAGGCGGCAGCTGAAAGCAGTTTTGGGCTAGAGGCCAAAGGAGGAGAAACTGAAAAGGCAGGGGAGACTGTNACGGAAAAGGCAGGGGAGCCTGTGCTCAGGCTGTCCTTCCCTGAGGGAAGGGGGCTGGGGGTTGGCAGGGTCTGAGGCAGTTGAACTGGTAAAACAAATTTGGGTGGGGGAGCTGGGACTATCTCATCAGCAAGTGAATAGGAGGGAGGGTGGGGAGCAGAATGCAGGGGGACAGCTGTACGCAGCGGAAGGGGGACAGACAGATACATAGCAGGAAATAGGGTTTCGGATTTGGGGGCAGGGGGAGGTTCCAAGACAGTTTGGCCAGAGTCGCCTTTACAGGGGGGTGGAGAAGATCAAGGGACGACAGAGTTTCCATGGCAACTCTGTTCTGTAAGGGGACTGTCTATTTGTAGGGAGGTGGTGGGGTTATGAACACCTGGAGGGGGTGTTTTTTCTACCGATTTAACTAAGATATGAAACAAGGGGATAAACTGAGAAATGGAAAAATCACCGGAAGCTTGGAAGGAGTAGATTTTGTTTCCAACACGATCCCAAAAGGAATTAGAAAGGATAGAGTTCCTGTTAATATCAGTGAAATGGTTAGAAATCCAAATAATAAAGGACTTGTGTTTCCTCTTAGAAATATTCCCTTTAGAAAACTTAATATTTTTAGCAAGAAGGATGTTTAGAATTTGGTCTAAATAAAGGTCTCTCTGGAACTGGTTCAGGCTGGGTTTTGCCAACTTCTGTCCCATAGTGGTCCACTCCCTGACACAGCAGAAAAAAGAAAAAAAGCCAAAAGGACCCGAGAATATAGAAAAACCCCAATTTTAACTTACAAGTCTTTGTCCAGGCATGGGGTCAACTTTGTGGGGTCAGAATGAGATCTGCTGGTTAGGTGGTCAGACTCAAGGTCAATCCTCAGGGAGTTTCTTCTCCGAGATGAGGGTCTGGACCTGGCTCCTTGGATAGCCCCTTGCTAAAACACAGGGGGTATCCTTGGAGAAGTGACGATCTGATGCAGGCTTCAAGTCCTGTACAGAATTGTACAGGAGAAGCTCTCTCGCAGGATTCCAGGACAGGATTCCAAGCAGTTCGGAGTGCCACTTGCCGAGGGAGTCCGGTGCTGGCCAGCACTGGCACACCACAGCCTCTCTAGAGAGCGTCCTGCAGGGAACAACTCTTCCAGGGGCAATTGCAGGCCTCCCTGGCAGGGGGTGACTGCAGCAAGCAGTATCAGCTCTGTGATTTCAGCTCTTAGCGGTTCAGCTCTTGTGATTCCAGCTCTTTGCTGATAACAGCTCTTTGCAGGTCACCTGAGGCCGACTCGGGGACAGAGAGACGAGGGGACTTGTTTGGCAATTCCACAGAGGTAGTTTTATTGTGCAACAGCCTCTGCGAAGAGGAGGCCAAGAGCGAGAATTCCCCTAAGGTCCCAAGGCAGAGGCAGAGGCTTTTATGGGGAAGGCAGGGAGTGGAGTGAAAGTGGCTAGCCAATTGGGTGCAAGGTATTACCATAGGGAGGCACAGCATGCTGGGGTAGGTCACCCTAACCTAGAGGAAAGTTCACTTGTCTATAGCCCTCCACAACTTAGAAGTAAAAGGTTATATTGCAGATTGAAAAGAAAGACAAACATTCTGATTTTTAAGGAAATGCTTTGCCTTTTTTTCCTTTTTTTAATACTGCTGTCCCAGAGTAAAAATCTAAAATTTTGTCTTGTGGTTTGATTAAAGTGATGAGAAACTCAAAATACTATTTGCATCTGTTTCAGGAGGCATGATCATCAATTCTTCTTATTTGGAAAAACAAGTATGCAAAATAATTCAAGCTTAAATACCAGTTTTAAATAGGTGCATAGGGGGAAAAAGCCCTCTTTATTTGTCACAGACACTACTGATAAGTGGGCACACAAATTGCTTCTCAGTTTCTCCACAGCTTATTACTGTTAACTCTGTTTTCAAACGTGGTATAACCCATTAGAGTCTTAAATTACCATCACCAAGCACTCTGAAATTCACACAATTAGACAGAAAGAGCTTGCTACAGGTAGGGTTTTGTCCTGTGTTCTGCTGTGCAAGAAAAAGCTGGCTACAGGTAGGAAGTCATAGGTGCGTTCTAAGAGAAAGAGGGGCAGAATAAAATTAACATTAAAGGTGTGTTTTGCTTCCCACAAAACACTCATCTGCAGCTATATATGCGTGTATAAATGAGGCTTCAGTTTTGGCACACAGGATTTGTTAGTGTAGGTTTGATACAAATGCCTGTCTTGGAGTAGCTCTTATATGGCTATATCACCATGGTAATGTGACCTTCTCTGCCAGTTGCTGTCTGTCTGCATGTGGGTGCCAGCAGAGAAAGTTTCCTGGTGTCCTGTTGCCAGCTCCTGTGCTGGTAAAGCAGTGTTCATCTAAAAATGCTCCTGTGGGAATAGTTAATTTAGAACATGCTCTGAATTATTCTGTGTTTAGCTGTAGTTTCATCACTGGGGAATGGGGTATCAGAATACCTTTAGATGAGGATGACGCTTCCTTTCAAAGGGGAGCTCTAATGAGTTACTGCTATGTATTTTCAGTCACCTGCTTGCTTTAGGAGTTGCCGTTGTGTACCTCGAAGACAAGTCCCCTCTTCTTCAAGTCTGTTTTGGCAGTGGCCTGAGAGCGCCCCCTGTGGGAGTTAAAAGAAAGAATGTCCTACAGAGAAAGAAACAGAACTTATATAGTGACATGAAAACAAAATATTATTCATATTAAACATGGCAGGTGTGTTAACACCACTTGTGGTTTTAAAACATTATATGTCTTAGCCAAAATGCATGTTGACAGTACATATTATTAATACATCCCATTAACAAATGAATCCCACTTACAAAGGTTGTTAACTCCTCTGAACCCATAAACAGGTAATTCTTTAAATAGCAGCCAAAGGATTGAAAACACCAGTAGTGACCACAGCCGAATTTAGCAGATACACGTATGTACAGGCAGTAAATTACAACACAAGGGAAACATGAGTCGGTGCAAGAATTCCAGGCAGGTCTACTGTTTTTGCATGAAAGATGGGTAATCGTGCCAAGGAAGTTATAAACATTTATGGGAACACCAGCCTCAGTGACAGCTTCTAACTCCTAGCAGTTTGTGGATATTTTAAGGCAAATCAAAACAAACCCAGGTACTGGGAAAACCATCAATGCCTTTCAGTGCTGTAAAAGGCAAAAGCTAAAGAAAAGCAAGTTCTAAGTAGTTGTGCTATGAAATATATGAAATATAGAGAATACAGAGAGACATGGAAGTTATTGGAGTGGGGGGTTTGGGTGGCCTTAGAATAGATTATAAGAGGTCATGAATTTTACTCGCATTGTAAGGGGCTTTTAAATTTTTTTTCACCTTGGCCTAAGTAGATCTGTAAAGCCCTCAAAACCAAGCGGGATATTGAAGATGTAGGAAACACAAAACCCAACATTTCCTAAATTAGGTTTCAATTCTTAAGTAATTGTTACAGCTGGTAACAAACAGCTTGACTTTCCAGAATGCCAAGGGCCACAAGTACTACTTACTTGGCTTAGCCTGTTAGCGTAACTCTCATGAGAATGACTGGGGCACTCAGTACTTCTGCAAATAAATCTGTTTGTTTTGTGGCTGATAGCTGAGCATCTACATTTGATAATGTGATGTGAAATGATGAGGAGGCCCTGAAGTTGGAATTATTCCTTTGGGACATCCTCTCTACTGAGTTAGATGATCAGAAGCCTCTGAAAATGAGAGTGCTTTAGTTTAGAAGTGAAATTAGGTCCCTGAGCTACTTTAGGAAACTCTAAAGCTTTAAGATAAGTCCTAATCTCCTTTCTTTACCCTGTATATGCAATGCAATTCCTTCCTTTTTCAGAGAGGAATTTTGTGACAGACAGGAGTAAAAGAGAACGCAGTGATGGACTCACAACAGCATGCTGCAGAGAAGACCAAGGTACCCGTGTTGTAATGCATTTGAACACTGACAGTGTGCCCCAGCCAAAACCACCTGTAGTTATGCTTATCAAAGCCCTCAAGAATTCATCAAGGCCACTGAAATGTAAGCTGCGCTAAATTGGGAAAGGAAAAGCTGAAAAACAGAATACCAAGACAGCAAGAAATAGATAAAGAAAGACTGTGCTGCACTACACTAGAACCAATTATATTTTCTGAAAAGTGCATGCCGAGTGCATGGACAAGATAGAGGGACCAATCATGTAATGTGTGATCGCATGTACAGCACTTGTAAAGGTATAAATAAGAGTGTTTTGTAAACAATAAATGGCTTCTGCGAAATCATATTGATTCATTGTTCAGAAGTCCTGAGCTCCCGCATACCCGCGTGGAGGACAGTGAGCAGGAGCACCCCTACACCTGTGTGACACTGGATGAATGTGTGTACGATCTCATACTGGGGCAGGGGGAGCAGGAGGAGGAGAAAAGGAAACTGCAGGTCCTTCATCATGAAGAGGCCGCCAGCCCCTGCCACCGCCCCGTGTGTTTGCCAGTCAGAGAGGAGAAGACTTCCTACATAGTACAAGGTTGGTGCTGCTGCCTCACAAATATTTTCTGGGAGAATGTAGACATCTCCTCTATTTGATAAGTAACATTTTCTAAAAGACTAAGATCCCTGTTCAGTTGCCTTCAAACCAACATGTTATTTGTTTCAGTCAACCTATTCTCACCCTTCAAATGAGCTGAGAACATCTCTGAATAATTTTCAGTTTGCATCTGAGATAGTATCACAGTTTTTATTTAGCTTTTAAAAAATTATGACAATATGATGGAAAATGAAGAATCACAGGGCTGTCAGTGTATCTGTTACAGCAATGCCATATAGAATGTGCTGTTTGAATTGCCTTTCTTTTCAGTTTCTTTATCCAAATTGTTTTACTTAAGGCTGAAATCTCTCTCTTAGAACTATTTTCTTTTTTCTGATGAGAAGAATTCTCTTTTCTGGGAGAAATGCCTGTGTGAGGATTCCTCTTTCAAATATCTGTTCTCCAATTCGAGATGCTAGAAATGGGCATTTCTAGGTAGGATCACTATATTTCTAGAAGAAAAGATTGTCCTTTTACCACTTCTGTGAAAACTGGGAAACTTTTTTGGGCTATTGCATGGAAATACAAGACCAAAATGGATTTCAGGTATCTTTCTAGTCCAATTCAGACTGAAACCAAATTTGAAAGTAACAAAAGGAATTCAGTGAATATACTGCAGAGATTTCCTTGTAAGTCCCCAAATCCATCCTGCCTGCATCTCCAGCCTCTTCTACAAAAGCCTGCCAATGCATAAATAAGAATAGAGGGTAAAAAAACAGTCTGACAAAGGACCCCATTAGATTGCTTACTTCACGCAGTGCATGTTTTGCACTAAAACAGAATTAATACTACTCAAAACATCCTACCAAATATAGAGGAGCACCTCCTCGTTCATGCTTACTTCAGTCAGTGATTTCTTTTATTCTTCCTAGCTAATTCTCTTCCTCCAGGCTGTATAACTCCAGGTTAGGGCCAGAATGCATGGGCTAATGCATTCATCATTTAGTTGCTGTTTCTTCAGCATATTCAGGAGGTATAAGTATGAATCACTACAGTGTAATCCAAGAATGGATGGGTATAGGAGACCTACAGAAGTAATGAAATGGCTGCTTCTACTGAGGTTGCTAGAGCAATGTTTTAAATCTTGGTCCACCATCATCATAAGCCACTGACTTGGAAATCCTTAAAGTGGAGATGTTTTATTTGGGAGGTTGCTTTAACTGTCTTATTGAAGTGGAGTGTCTCTGCTCTGTTTGTTCACTAATGTAGGTGCTATCAGAGGAACTGCTTTGATGGGGCTGTGGCTCACCATGTGTATATATTCATAAACACACACACACATTTTTTACCTTTGCTTTCATAAACATGTAGTGGTAGATAAATTAATTTTCTCTAGTTCTGTGAAATCAGGCTCAGGCTCATGTTCCTTTGCTTTTACACAACACATGAGGAAAAATAGAAGCACTTCAAGAAGGCTTCAGCTGACCACTCAGGTCTGTGTTTTCCTACCTGTCCTGCTAGTTCCAGATCTAGAATATCTCATTTTTGTCCAGGGATTCCTGGGATAGCTAGAGAAATTTTACACAGAAGGGATATGTCTTCAGCTGAAAGAGTTTTCTTCCTATTTGGATTGGCAGTTTTTGTCCTCCACATTGGTTAAAAAATTCCCTCCAATCCAGCAACATCCCAATTTCCAATTTATTATTTGAGCACTGCTTATATTTGATTTAAAAAAAGATTGTTTCGTCTGTATGAACCAGAAAATTTCCTTCGCTTCCATCATTAAAATCTGCATGTGTTTGCAGCCCTTCCTTTATAATTTAAGTAGTGTAAAATATTCTAGTTATGCATATACACATTTTTCATCCAGCAAATAAATTGATGATAGTTTTTGGGTTTGTTTTCATCTATTATATTAAAAAGAGCATTTCAGATGTTGCAAAGTCAAATAATCAAAATATTAGAATCCTGGTAGTTTTACCCTTTCTCCCTGCCAGGAACATTACAATACAGTAACAAGTAGGTAGCCATATGCAGCTGTTTATCTCAGATATTTTATTTCATGAAGTGTTTAAAGTGGGTGAGCATAAAAACTTCAGTGTTTTTCATTCTCATTTTGTTTAAAATGTAATTCATACCTGCCCTAGGCCCCATGCGTTGTTTCAGACCCTCCTGTTATAAACCCTTGGATTCTGCATCCACTGAGTTTTTGGATGCCCAGTATGAAGTAACTAAGATAATTGAGATGAACAGCATTACATGATACTTTACTCATTCAAAGCAGAGGTACCATTGATTTCACTGGCCACTACGAGTTCTCAGAACTTCAAATTAAATCCTTAGTGTGTCTAGTCAGTGCCCTGACGTCAGGCATTCACAAGCCTGATCGCTGCCTTAAATGACTCACCTGACCTTTGGCTAGGGCTTTGTTGGAAAGAGAAGTCCTGTCCTGCAAAGCAACTTTTAGTTACTTGACTGAGCCATCCTTCCCTCCTCTGTATTCACTTTTTATTTGCTAAATACCTTTTAACTTATTTAAAAAATTATTTTATATTCCTGTAATTGTCCTCACTGCACGTTTCTGATTGATCTTCAGAACCATTCCCTTCTGACATCCAGTAAGACACAGGTCCTGTGGAAAAACAGGATTACAGAATGGATCACGATGCACAGAGGTGGGGCTGTGTTAAGGCTACACATTTGCCCACAAATGGATCCCCATGTACTTCGGGAGTTCATGGAAAACTTCATGCCCCAAGGATTGCAGGGACTGCTGTGATAGTGCCATGCAGAGATGCAAGAGAAGGATTTTTTTTTTGTCCTTGACATACCCATAGATGGGCTCATTTATTGGGGGAAGGGGGGGCAGGAAGTAAGCATTGACTAGCAGAAATGCCTTTTACCTCTTGGATTGCATGCAGGTGACTCTTTTTAATTTATTTTTATATCCATCTGGAGAAATCAAGTGGCTGAATTTCCATGAGTGCTTTCACCACACATTGAATGAAGGCTGTGACGTTACAGAGAAGTATCTTCTCCTTTAAGCAAAAGTGGTGGTGCTTCCTTGAGAATAGCAACAAAAAAGAAAACAAGCAAATAGCTTTCTTTATAATAAACAGCTTTCAAATACATGGAATCTCAAGTTTACACTGGGCAGAAAGCCCCCACTCTGTAGATTACCTCACTTGGTGTTCTGCAGAACAGGATAGGGAAACTCTTGATCTATAGAAAGCAAACATGGGATCTTGACAAGAGTCACTTTCAGAGCAAGATCTACACTTCAAAACCTAGGCAGTAAACACTCAGTGCAAGTTGTCATAGCTGAAGTACCACAATTTATGGTTTGAGCATCTGCTTTGAATTTGCTGACACATAAATTCTGGGAAACACGGGTGAGTTGAAAGATTTAAAACATAAGAGTTCAAATCACTTTTATTCAGTTTCATTCATTATACTTCCAAATTTTAATGAACATTCAAACTACAGTATTGAACACTGCTAAACAGACCGCATTATTAACAGAGAGTGCATTTTTTCTTTAATTTAGACCACTGCAAGAATTCTGTCTTGTGTGTGAAAGGCTCATCAACCAGTGGAGCTGCAAATTGGTGCCAAGTAGCTTGTTGTCCAGATGGCATGCACTCTTACTGTGCTCCCGTACCATTCCTTAGGTGCTTAGTGTTACTCTGTAGGTTGTTTCAGTGTTTTGTTCAATTGTGTGCTACCAAAACAACTGTTAAATAAACATCTGAAGTTGTGTTTTCGGTTTAGAGTGCAATTGTAATGTTCCATATTGATACCTGCCGCTGCCCGTTACTGACGGGTCTTTTCAAGCTGCCCGGCAGCTTGAGTGCGGCTTTTTGCGTTCGGCTCTCTATTCTGGACCTTGCAGCCTTCGGGGCATGCACATTCTGGTCTCCTAGTAACGGCTCGAACAAGCTCGCCTCATCCAAGGCAACTTAACAGTAACAAGTTGGTAACAATGGGCAGCTCCCGACAGTAAAGAAGCAGGGAGGGCTTTTTTAGCTATTATTCCAGATTTATTATCTGAAGAGAAGTCACAAAAAGCCGAGATCTGAGGGTGTGCAGGGGTTTAAAAGGGGCGAGAGAAAGGGGCAGTGTAAGGGGAGAAACAGGGGAATAAACCAATAGAAAAACAAAACATGATCGGGGAACATCCAATGGGGAAACAAAGGGGTGGAATACATTAATATAACCAATCAGCAGAACACGATAACAGAACTTTCGAGCAACTGATGAATATTAAAATAACTGTGAAGGGGACGGGGGAGGAGATGGAACTTGACTGACACTTGTGAGCGGCGGGAAACTATCAATGCCTGTCTTCCCCATCCCCCTCAGATTCACTGCTCTGAGGGGAATAGTTTGACCATCTTGCTTCTTCATTAACACACCTGTAGAAGGCAGGTGTGGCAGATTGCCCATTGTTTCCTGTGACCACAGCCACTGACTGGGTCACTGCCACAATACCAAGTTTGATTGAGCTGGAAACCAAAGTCCCCAGTGTAGTTGTAGGACAGATGCATAAGTTTCTGCAATCACCCTGTGCCATTTCTGAAGCCTGATCTACTGGGACTCCCTCAGGGTTAAGAATTACATCACTGTCCTGGTTTTAATCATTTACCTCTCATCACAGACCACTAGTATGAAAGGGTTTCTCTGCAGCAAAGATACCTGTCCTACAACAGCATAAATAAAATTTCCTTTATTTCTTTGCAAACCTCTCACAAATCCCTGAAGGAATGTATTTCCCCTCTGTGCACTGAAAACATTTTGCTATTTAAAGATAACTGTCTGTGTGACCTCACACTAAGGTTAAAAATTAGAAGTGGAAAAATATGTTTTCCAGTTACTGTTCCAGAGGAGAATAACATTCTCATTGCTCATCAAAATCACAGGGTATGCAGAAGAAGTAGCACCCAGTGGATATTTTTAGGGAAGCAGAATATCTCACATATAGAATAGACAGCATAAACCCACTGAAATGAATAAATAAAATCCAGAACAGAACTGTTAGTGTCTTGGAAACTTATCAGGCTGATTACTGGGAAGCACAGTGATCACATCCTGAGTCAGTAATTCTTATTATGCCAATTGTTTAAATGCTCTAAAGCAGAGGTTTTCAAAGTGAAGCCTCAGAGCCGATGCAAACTGCAAAACATTTATGCCCCACAGAGGGATTTTGTAGTACTCTCCTACAGTGAGTGTAAAGTTCTGCACTGCAGATGAATTTCATTATGTAGTCTTAACTTAAGGGTGTTTTTCCATGAATGAAATACCAGGAAAGCACTGGTTGGCTGGCAGTTAGACTGTTTTTACAGACCTGATTGGGAGAGGTATACCAGCTTCACCCACTGTATCCATTCAATCAGATTTTTTGCTATCTGAACTTTGGTAGATTGAAACAAATACTGAATAAGGTACACAGAGAAAAAAATATTTATAGGATGCTGCCTGGTTGCAAACCAAAGTGTTTCAAATAGCATATTTGTAGTAAAAACAGATATAGTGTCCTTCCCTTTTTGCTTTTCTCTGCTCAAGAAAAATGGGACTAAAGAAGTATATTCAGGTTTTACATACTGGAGCAAATACTCTTGAGTATGTCTCTAAAGTTCTTCCAACTTCCATGATCCACTAAGTTCAAATTCTGACAAGAGAGGAGGTGTGGGAGTTCTTTTCATTGTTTGTGGTACTGTGTTACACACTACATTGATGCCACCCTCTAAGCAGCACCTTAAACTAACCACTGGTACCTCTTCTCACTCTTTACCCCTTCTGTAAGAAGGGGGTTCTGGTATTATTTTTATTATCTTGCTTCAGTGTAGGGGAGTCATCTCTGTAAAGTCTTCTGAGGTCCCTCCATGACCAAAGTTGTTGGGATTCTAACAGATTTGAGCTCCTATTCATCAGACTCAGAATCTCACTGCAAATTGTGAAGAGAATTGCCGGTGAGCATACATTTATTTTTGGATTAATATTTTCACATTGTCATTACACTGTAATTCCTTTTAAAATCATTTTGCTTTTGGTCTGAGAAAATGGAGTGGTTCATTCTCAGCCAACTAAATAGCTCTGGAAGGCAGAGACTGGCAATAGCCTGTGTAAGTTGGAATGAGTAGATGTGATGCTGTCACTGAAAAACCCTGGCAGCATTGGGCCACTACAAGTAATGGAGCAACGTGGCAGGTTGGTATTTCTGTGGGTGCATTTGGCATCACCTAGTCTTTATTCTGATGAAATGACTGTTGTGTGTTCTGTCGTGGGTTTACCCAGGAAGGGTCAGTCTTGTAAATGACTTATGGTGCAGGAAGTAGTGCTCTTTACCTTCTGGGAAACAGAGTTAGTGACCAGTTAGTTTTGAGTATTGATGGGTGTATAATTTAATTAAAAGTTGTTCTGTTTTCAGGGAAAAAATTATATTTAAGAGAGATACACTTGAGAAAAAACTTTTTTTTTTGTTTTGTTGCTGCCAGAGAAGCAAGTCTTGTGCTTCTCTCTTTAATAAGAGTGGGCTTTTATCTCCCCTCCCCCCCCC
>VZTJ01003600.1:0-142906 GCA_013397795.1 Orthonyx spaldingii
GAGGAAACAGGAGAGCAACACCTGAACAACTGCATCTTTCTTGGGGAAACACCTGAATCTGCAGCTGTTCAGCATAGTAGGCTTCTGGATAACTTAGACTGCATCCTGGACTTAATGCTTTGATATTGTCAGGATTCAAAGAAATAGTTCTCACTCACATCCCATCTTGCATTTGGAGAGAGTATGGCATGTACTGGCACTTAAGGAAAATATGTTACACATAGTCAAACCTCTTACTGGTTACAGAATTGCAGGGTATCTCTCATCTCCTTCATCTCTCTATGTCACCATATAGGGACTGAATCCTGAGGAATGCTTCACATTCAGGAGCGGGGTTTTTTTCTCAGGAGGACATTTAGGATGGTCAGGAGAGCTTTATCGGAGGAAGACGCACAATGACATGCAACAGAATTGCTTGATTAGTCATAATAGTTATTTAAATAGAGGCAGCCTGTGTTTTTCATTACTGTTTTGAAAAGCTGTGCTGTGAGGTATGAGCCGGTGATTTGGTATATGTGCAAACAAAACATATATACAACTTGACTTATTTGTATGGCAGCAGTAGAAAGATTATCATCATAACATCCTTCACAGACTATTTCATGTCGGGCAGCCTTCCACAGCTGTAGTTTTCAATCTTTATTAGATCTATTATGCAAACACAGAAGGCTTCTTGAGTCAGCAGAAACTCAGCAAGCTGATATGTGTTGTTCATGCTGCCTTGCAAATCACTTGCCCTAATCACCTAAGAGTTGATTAAAGTGGAGGTTGATTGGTTAATTTGCTCTCAACCTTGGAGAACTCATGAAATTGATTATTATGGTAGTTATTTAAAATATGTGGTGTGTCATTCTTTCTTAGTGTTTAGTTGTATTGTAAAGACAAACATGAATTCATGGATCATTATTAAAAAAGAAGAAAAAAGAAAATAAAAAGAGAACACGAACTTCCTTGCTAGGCATTTGTCTATATTGCTTTTAAATCAAAGAAATTTTCATTAATATCCCTACTTGTATACTCCATGTCAGATTCCTCTGACTGATTCATGGAAGCTGTGGAAAATGTGAGCATGAAGAGATCAAAGAAGAAAAAACTGTTCTCTCTCTCTTATGTACCTCAGTTTACCTTTCTAACATTCCCCCCTCCCCCCCTGTAAAGAGTTAAAAGCAGTAGACTATTGAGAAAATCTCCCTCACATACAGTAATAGCCTGGATAGTCTAGAAAATACCTGATGTTCCAAGGGAAATGATGGGAAAGCTATTATTTGGGTGGAGTACTGCTAGCCAGAGTACAGTTTTCCAGTGTTCTAGAAAAATTTTACAGTTCCCAGCCCTGCCCTGGTGATGAAAAGGGAGAAGGGGCTGATTATTTTCCCAGCACTGCACTGAAAATATCTGTGAATGCTAACAGGGCTTTGTGGTCTCACACAATATACATAGGTTTCTCCTAGTCAAAGATGGGAGTAACTGTAATGAAAAGAGGGTAATAATGCTTGAAAGATCAAGCCTTTAGTAAAGGAAAAATGCTTATAATCCTGCATGTTGTTTTATTCTTTTGCTTTATATAGTTTGAATGAATGAATAAATAATGTTTTAGATGGCAGCTTTAAAAAAAAAAAAAAAATTTACTAAAGTATTGAAAGTTTCCCAGAGGAAAAAAGCTGTACAATTAGGGACACAGATGATCTTATGAGCCAGAGATGCAGCCCAAAGATCTTTTCTGAGAGTGACTGGTCAAGGGAGCACCGTTCAGAAGGGTCAGGGCACTGCTGATATGGATAAGGAAGATATTGAAAGCACAGGTTGCCCTGTCACAGCTGTTTCTTTCTCTCCATCTTTGCAGACAAGGAAACATTTTGTATAGATATTTGGTCTCCACAAGGAAAATTACTCTGGTTTATTCTTGGCCAACATGTCTTAGTAGGACTTAGCAGAATTTGCACTCTACTTTCAGTGCAATTCAGGCAGATTTCAGTGTTTATATGGAGTAGGCCTAGTACATGGTATGGATGGCTGGTTTTCTCCTTTGTGAGAAAGGTTCATCACTTTCTCACCAACTTTCACGTGACTGGGACCACAAGGTTGTGGCCTGCCCCCAGTTCGCTACAGCGCTGCCTCATCATGTCTGAATGAAAGTCATTGATGGTGTCATTGTGTCCTTTCTCCCTTGTTTCCTCACCTGCATGGCTGCGGTCTAATCACAGCTGGTGGGTTTGGGACTGGTTTTGGTTTTAGCTTTTTTTACTTTATCAGCTATATGAGTGCAAAATTTCATTTCTGACCACTGACGGTTCTCTGCTGGCTGCTGTAGTGTCTTCTGCACAGCTTCACTTACCTTCACTGGTTTTCTGGGTGCATTTATTGAGGAAACTTGTGTTATCTGGCTGCATTCATTGGAGTTGCGAAATGCCATAAAATGTGAAAATTGCATGTGTGTGCCTTCTTTTTATGGTTGCTGTCTGTATCTTTCTTTCTGCATACAGTTGATTAATTCTTCTGTACAATACCTTGAGGAATTAGTGTCAAGTATCACATCTGATAGATCTGCTAAGTACATTTATGAAGACATCTTCAGGCAACAGTATAGTCAAACCTTGCATTTATAGAAGGTATGCCTTGGGTCCTGTCCTTATGGGTAAACAATCATGTCTGTGCATTTCCTGGTGACTAATTTCTGCCTGGGAAGAGATGTTTGTGGGAGACTGCCAACAAGTGTGCTAAAATTATACACAAAAAATGTTCACATGCTTTACATCTTCTGCTCTTTTCATTGTCAGATAAACAGGGCATTATACAGAGGTGTATATTTTTTATTTTCGTGAGTTATTCAAAAGAATAGTATGAGGGTGGGGGGACGGGACAGTTACATGCAAATCTTTGGTCATTTCAATCATCTTCTTGTAAACACTGCCACCTTCCAAAAACTGCAAATTCTCAGAACCCCAGTTTTCTAAAGATAGATCCAAACTGACTAACATGCAAGGAGTGGTGCTTTGCTGCCGTAACTTTAAGCAAATAGAGCAGTACATTTTCATTCTGAACAGGTACCATGTTCACTACTGTGTACAGCATTCTCCAGCTGGGGCCACACTACCAGCTGATTAGAGGCTTTTCATGCTGCTGAAGGACAGCGAATTGCTGTAGATCAAATGTTACCAATGAAGGTGGATGACCTCCTCTACTTAGTGGGAGGAATCTGGAAGAGGAAAATCATATATATTCTATAAACTGCCACATTCAACTGTCAGTGAAAAATTACAAATGTGTAATCACATTTCAATTTGATATTTCTAAGCAGATATTTTTAGTCACCTATTTTTGCAGCTGGCTTTTTTCATTCACTAGAACACACTAGTACAATCCAGAATTTTTATTTATACCCTGTTACCTGAATCTCAATTAATACACCTAACAGAGTGGGAGGAGAATAGACAGGACTTTAAAACACCTATGTCTTTCCATAGGTGGGGTCTTGTGATTTCTGTATGTGAATTTATTTTCTGTTCTCCCTGGCCAAATATGGAAGCAAGCACCAGTATTTCAAAAGCTTTCTGCTAACTTCCAGTTTGTAGGAATTTCCCAGTGGAGGTGTGACCTTTTTGCTGACAATTGAAGCTTGACAAAATGCATATTTTCTTTACATACCTTCATCAGATTCTCTGAAATAATGTAGAGTCCACAGGTTGAAACTGTGAGTCCCCAGTTTTGCCCATATTTGGGCTCTGGAAGTGGGGCTGCTGTAAAACCCCTTAGCCTTTTTGACGCTATGCAGAGGCTGCAGGATAAGGTCTCACCATAGAAGGTGGATTTTGAGGGAATGGTCTACATCTACTTTTAGAGCCTTCGTTCTGTCAAACCAATATTACCATAACTGAGAACCAGGTGCATAGTGCATGCATAGTGAGCTAGCTAAAGAGCAAAAAAAAGCCAATACCGAAAGGGTGGCACTTTGTTGTATTTTGTCTCTTAATACACAGCAACAGCTTTGCCTTTCAAAAATTGTACCAGAGCTACGGCTTAGGAGATTTTCAAAATTGCTGATAGAGAATGGTACCTGATAGTGCTTGGCACTGCGTCAAGAGAAGCAGAGAGACAGCTCTCACTTGTAAAATACGTAGATAAAAATATACAGAAGGTACGTAGTCAGGAAGTAGTCAGTTAGGGTAAACAAATTGCAAGTGAAATCCATGGTGTAGGGCTCAGTTTGGCATTTGAGAAAGAGTAAGACAAAAAGGAAAGGCAGTGGATAGAAAGTTTAAAAGGAGAGACAGTCCTTCTAGGTTTTCAGTCATTGTGTATGACTGAGATCGGAAAGGGAAATGCATGGAAATGATCAGTTATGTTTCATTCTAAGCTCTGTGTTCTGGGTTAGTGCTTCAGCTGCAGAGTGAGCACACTCACCATGTGCTCAAGTGCAATGGCCAGCAACTATGGATGATACTAACTAAGCCTGTGCCAATCATACATATGCATTAATTGACATATAGCATTCTAATAATTATTTTTAAAAGGAGTAGTTTAAATTATCAGAGTAGCTATCACAAAAAAAAGGAAGCAATCCTGTTTTAATTTTGTTCATGTATGAAACAGAAGGTTGCTTATGTAGTTGTTTATTTAAATCAGTGACGTTTGTGTCACGCTTTGAGGACATGAGATGAATAAGTTCTGCTTACAATTTTTTAACACTCTGTTACTACAAAGAACCTTAAAGCATGATTAATAGAGATACGGTCATCTTAAAACCCCAGATCGGAATTTCCTTAAGACCAAGATTCAGGAGTTCTTACCTTGGAACTTGCTGCTGTTGGAGCAGAATAGAATCCAGAGATAATGTAGTTGCTACCACCTTTCTGCTTCATATGGAGAGCACTTCCAGGTCTTGCAGTAACATCCAGGCCCTGTTACAGCATTTGTTGAGATTTTTTTTTTTTTACTTAAACTATAAGTAATCAGAATGAAAATACCTCTCTTCAACGTGTTTTAAGAAAATTAAATGCAGAGCATGGGCTTTAGAGGGGAAAAAAAGTTCAATTTTTCATCAATTCCATGTATTTTCATTATAATTTTATTCGCATTATTTAATAACACCTTGAGATATTTATGTGTTCTGAGATACTTTTTAACTTTGTCCCAAAAAAAGTTTATTCAAAACAGTCTGCAGTGAAGAACTGTTTCAGTGACATTTTTCCATTTTTCAAACACTGATAATTTGTAGCCTGCTTTCACATTATTTAACAACTGACCATCTTGTACTGTCTTTAAACTCTCTAATCTGCTTATATGAAATGCAGACTTATCTCAGTTGGAAATATTTTTCTCCACGTTTTACAGAGCCAATCCCTCTTGGTTACCAACCTTTGAGGTTTTCCTTAATGCATAATATTTTCTCAAATCAATATCCGGAACAAAATTATCCATGATATCACACAGAGAGTAACTGGTCAAAAAATTTCAAACATAATACATTTTTATATACAAAAATGTCATCTCGTTTAAACATTTTGCTGAAGCACATCAATTTTAATGCAATTTCTTTAAAAGCTGGTAAACACACTCCTAAAAGTTTTTCATTTAGACTTTTTTAAAAGCACATTTCACTTTGAAATGAGTGTTTCAATCATTTATGTTTAGACTAAGATACATAATTTTATCAAGTGAAAACAAGAATGAAATTTATTGACTTTATCAACAGAAGTACTTTTCTATTTCTAAAATCTATATATGACATTTCCTATGAAATGAAGCACTAATAAATTATTGTAGAAACACTAAGCAAAATTTCTCATATAACAGAAATTGCAGATTTCACAGAGTTCTGCTGGTGAAGTATGTAGGCCACCCTGTGTGAGGCTGTGTGCTTAGACAGCAATAATCAGCTTCACAGACATGCACCAGAGAACAACTTCTTGTGAGGCAATTTTGTACAAAAGGATTCATGCCTTCTAACAGAGCTTAAGCAAGTAAGAATCAACATTATGTCCATTTCCTTTACTGGAAGAATGCAGATCTTGTGTTAGAAAGTGTAAGAGAAGCATCTTCCGTTAAATACGTGAAATAAGCCTTGCATTTCACACTGTGCCAATAAAGGCTGGCACCACACCTCTGGGAATGGGTGGAGTACTTGGAGCAGCTCCAGATGAAAACCAGGAGAAAAGTCTTGAAAGAGTGAAGGATTAGGTTGTGATGTGTGTAGAAGACTGAGTGAAGACAGTGTTCTGGTATGTAAATGTTATTTTAAAAGAGAAAGGGAATTTGTTACTCGGAGAATAACTTGTTTTACTGTCTAGAATGAGAAGTAATGACCCTAAATTAAAGCAACAGAGTTTTAGGCTGCAACTATGTTAGCAGGTAATTAGGCACAATAGGAGTTTGGCAGTAGACCTAAACAATTGGTATTAAAGCCTTTATGTCTACCCTAACTCACTGTGGCATTTTCCTCTAGACTAAATTTAGTCTGGTGCCTTGGAGTGAACATCCCGGCTATCCAAGAAGTCTGAAACTGCAGCAAGGATGAAATGGTTCAAACCCATATATTCCCAAAGGTGTTGGTGCACATTTGATGTGACAGATCTTTCAGATTAGATTTCGCCAAATGGATTCTAATTTATGAACACCAAAATACTCTGAGAACAGAAATAACACAATATTGTCTTGAAAACTGTACTGCTGGTCTGGACCAAACCACTGATGTAAGTGGCTTGCACTGGGCTAGAGACACAACACAAACTTCCTGCTTGTGCTAAAGGCTTTGAATCAATGAAGGACAGTGATCCCTTTGTAATTCAGATTTATTTGTCATGTATTACGTAAGTATAGCTCCTTTTCCCAAGGTCCTTTCTACTACTGTTTTCTATAAACATGTTTTCTGCCCAAAAAGGGGAAACTAGGATACGTAAACACTATAATTGAAATGTGGGAAGGGTCACTGGCCTGAGTGAAAAATGAAGTGTATCTCTTGGAGATATGTATAAATTAAACCTTCTGTGGATTTTACGGCACTAGTGTGCTGTTAATATTTCTAAACCAGAGTTGTGACTTTCTCTTTTAGGAAGCTGACATTTTAAAAGTTTTGGATTTTTAAACTTTTTTTATTCCTAACACCAAAATGGATTTCTTAGTTAAAAAAAAATTAACCCAAAAATTGCAAGAATTTCAGCCTACAGCAAGTATTTCTGATAGCTTTGTAAACTTTAAAAATGGTCTTCTGGTTTCTAAACTGATAATTTAATTGAGTGACATGAACTTTAATTAATTCAGTGGTTGCTTCTATTTTTAGCTGAATTAGGATATTAAATCTGTGTTTCCTTTTTCAAGAAAATGAAACCAACTGGGGCACCTAAAACACTAAAATCAATATATTATTATACTCATATTGCTTTAGGCTTTTGGAAAGCTTCCAGTTATTATTAAATGCTCAAGGAGTAGCTACATTCAGTTTGATAACAGGTGCACTGCAACATGTGAGACATAACTTGAGGAATATCCTGTATTTACACTTGCTGGTCCCAAAATGATATCATTCTCACCTGTAGGCTGGGAACATCCTCTTGGATTTACATGGTACTTTGTTCCATTTTGAAATATTAAATCCCACAAAATTTGGTAGCATTTACTTCTCAGGTTTTATGATCTTCCTCCAATAAATTTCTCTGCTTTAATTTCTCCATTCCCCACTCTTACATACCTAGACCAAGTTGCTTTTCAAATGGAGGTGCCATGCTGCAAAAATTGTGCATATACTTTAATCAATTAACTATGATTAATGTAACTCTATTAACCATTACTTAATCTTTTTTAATGATATTATGACTATATAATCATGTTGTATGAAAATTTTCTCAGCTGAGTATATTTGCACTCAGATTAGTTGAATCCTTCGCAGTGGTGCCAGGACATCTTTTTGAAACTGGGGAAATTACTGATAGTGATGTGAGAGGTGCAGTCAAAGAAGGAAAATACCATTGAGTTTAGTGGGTTGTTTTACTTCTCTTTTCAGTGCCTTTCCAGAAGAAGGATGGTAGACTTTTTGGTTGGTGTTGCTTTTATTAATTTTTGGTTTCTGACTCGGTTGCTATCGGTACCTCTCGATGGGAGCGGCAGCTCTGTGTGCCAGTTCCCGGCGTTTCCTTTCCAGCTGTACAAGGCACAGACTCATTTTTAGTCTCCAGTGGGTTATAGCCATCTGATTTCAAGTTAATGTCTACTTACAATACAAATATCAGTAATATATGCATCTATGCTGACCTAACATGACCTCACTACAGTCAGAACAGTTTTTAATGGCCAATGGGACCTTCCAGGTTATGTTTCTGGCTGCACTGGTATGTAAAAGAAAGTCATATCGTGATTTTTCATTGCTGTGCAGCTGGTTACATTTTTCTGCAATAAGTGCCATTTGGGGTAAGTATTATCAATTATGCGCCCTGAGGCATATGAAAAAGACTTATTTCTCAGTTAGATGTGGATTTTTTTAAAAATTGATTCTTGTAGAGGTTTCTAGAAGCATGAAAGAAGTATTACTGACCACATTTCTAGACACTGAAATAATGATCAAATGTGATCCAGTTAACGTGTTACAAGACATCAGCAGTGGAAATGTCAGTTTGTGTTAAATACTGGGTTCTCATTTTCATACTCTGGGAATAAAACTGAACCCAGGTAGCTTTGTTTATCAATGCAACTCTCAGTTTAGGGAGGTATGTGTCAATTTGGTACAAAGCTGGGCTGTGTGTCCTTTTACACATTTATTTTCCATAATTTTACCCAAAATCTTCACAAATCACCATAACCGTGATGTCACCACAGCTTTAGAGTTATGGCTGGATTTCTTGATTCAGGTTTTTAAATTTATTACTTAGAGTTTCCCCCCAAGGTAAAGAAAGCCAAACTTTGTTCATTACAAGGTACTAAAATTTTTCTCTGAATGAAATAGTTATATGCAAGTTTGGATATGAAAAGAAGAGAAAATTTCACTTTTTAAATTATATTTGGAACTTTGGGGACAACTTACTGTTTCCTATTTGAATATATAATACATTTGCTCTGAATTTTCATCTAGAAGGGCATATATATAAAATAGACAATTTAGAGTCCAAATTTTAGATTCTTAAAAGCACTTAATCAGAAGTCAACACTGCCTGTGTCCTCATTGCCACCATCTACAAGAGCAAGATCCAGATAGGAACTATTCTGAAATGGAAAAGGGATTTATTCTGTGAATTGGAAAACAGTTATGATGTTAGTGAAGATACATTTTTACAATAACTTTGTAACTTGCAAGCTGGACTTTTAGTGTAAATGCTTCTCTTTTTCAAAATATAATATGCATTATGTAAAATTTTGAATACACAGCTGCAGAATTAACGTAAATACCTGGGAAAGAGATTTAACTTTGCTTCAGAAAACACCAGATATTTTTGAGTTTGTTTGCATATAGATATACAAGG
Source organism: Orthonyx spaldingii (assembly GCA_013397795.1). Taxonomy (NCBI): domain Eukaryota; kingdom Metazoa; phylum Chordata; class Aves; order Passeriformes; family Orthonychidae; genus Orthonyx; species Orthonyx spaldingii. The sequence goes on from VZTJ01003600.1 coordinate 9,447, forward strand.
CATAAAAAAAGAGTATATTTTGCTAAATGTTCACTGTAACCAGGTTGACCATACCTGTCATCTTTTTTAATTTTAAATTAAATTTGATCTTCTCAATGATCTCTAAGGTATCAATCAGCAAAAATCTTACAGATGTTTTGATAACTGATTGTATTATTATTATTATAAACTTTTACATAGTCCTACAATTCAGTCGGTGGTTCAAAACCACCTCTCAAACATATACCTTACTTTGATATTTAAGTATGATTCTAAAGTTAAGCTATTTCTTTAAATACTAAAGCTGAATTGAGAAAGCTGCATAAGACCCATGTACCAAAGATCAGGGGAAAACAACACATATAAAGATGACATTTTTAGAAAGTTCTTCTTAACTGGTACATTGCTCATTTCACCTGGAGCATGATTTACTCCAGTTGCTTTCAACATGTATCCCAGATGACTGACAATCAGCTTCTACAGAAGGAGCATAGAGAGCAAAAGCTAAGCTAGATTTTTCATAGTAGTCCCATCAGACCGGACTGTCAATACAATTAATGAACTGGAGTCAGAGATTAAAATAAATTTGGACTTAGTTTTGTCACAGTGGAAAAACTGTGTCCCCCCTATTCAACAAGATGTTGAAAAAAATTAGCTATTCCTTTGATCTACCACTTAAGGCTCACAGTGTTTTTAATCATCCTTTTCCAGCCTATGTACACCTGGTTAGCAACCAGTTCCCTATCACTTTCTGTCATATCCAGTAACGCTCATCTCTTTTCAGCTGCCATGGGCAACTTTTGAGGCTGTTTTTGTTGCTGCTTCTTGTCAGAAGTGTAATAGTTTATGCCCAGAGAATGCTTTTCTCCTAGGACATGTTGCCTGAGAATATTAGCACCCAAAATAGTCCTTGAAGGTTTTGAGGAGACAAGTTTCTCTTCCTGGGAGTCCTGAGCTTATTTTTAGATTGCTAGGTCAGATGAAGAGTTGCTTGCATATACTGCTCAATGGAGATTCACCACTTTCAGAGAAACAGCAACAACTCAAACGTATTTGCTCCATGCACTCACACTTTTGATTATTGAAAAGCTTAAGGAAAAAAAAATATTCCTGCAAACTATTATTTTGTCTATTATGTTAGAAAAATACAGAACAAAAAGGCAAAATAAGTTTAGGTGCAAATCTGACCCCACATTCTAGCTGTTAGCAAAGATGTCTGACACATATCACAACAATCCAGGCTGACAGAAGGACTGAGGTGCTCTTCATTTCGAGGATGCTGCATCTCACAGGACACTTTGGTCTTGCCTCTCCATTTACATGAAGAGATCTTTTACCAAGAGATAGTGGATGTAATTTTAAAAGCACATCATGATAACCCTACATTTCCTTATTAATTTGTAGGGCCCTGTGATACAGCAAATTGCTTCTTTTGAGACCATGAAAAATGAATGGAGTTACTCTTATGCTTGTATAAGAAGAAAATATTAGTTCTGAAATATAATACTTAATTTTTTTTGTCACTCGTGTTTACTTTTTATCGGGAAATTGTGGCGGTCATCCAGCCGGTGGCGCAGCCACCGGCTGGGTCACCCATGACTATGGAGACTACCTTTCAGCCTGCCCTTCCTTTAGATCAAGCCGACTGGGTAGACGAGACCTCTTGGGACAGTGAGTCCTGAGAGGTAGGCGGGCTGGAGGCGGTTTCCCGCCATGGACGCTGTCCATCAAGGTGTCGTCCCCTCCCCTCTCCCCTCACAGTTGATTTTAATATTCATACGGTTGATTTATTATTCATGTATTGCTAGAAGGTTCAGTTGTTCTGTTTTCCCCATTGGTTTGTTCAAATATGTCCCGCCTTTGTAATTCGTTTATTGGTTCCTGTCATCCCCCTTCATGCACCCCATTCGTCCGTTCCCCTTCTCCTCCCCCTTTCCCCTTCCCTTAAAACCCCCTGTAACGGTCATTTCGGGGCTCGTTCTGTGGCTCCCATCCTCGTAGTAAGTTCTCCTGCCCACGCCAGGGCAGAGAATAAACTCTTGGATTTTGCCCACAAACGAGTCCTCTCTTCTTCCTTCATCGCCTCCGCGTCGCTCCTGATCCATCGGCTGCTGCCAGCCCCAGCCTGGGCTGTGGGACTTGCCACCTGCCTCGAGCTTGCCCTGAGAAGGCTAAGGCATTGCTTTGCCGCCGCGCACCCGCGTGCGGCGTGAGAGCCTGTGTCCGGGCACGCGAGGGTACTGTCGCCCCTCGACCAGCCGGGCGGTCAAGCGGTCAGCGACAGGAAATCAGCGTGGAGTATCTCTACTCTTCCACGAAAACACTCCTGGGACTCATGCTTTGCAAATCACATAAAATTGTTTTTGTAAAGAGCACATATTACCCATTAATAAACCAGATGTTGGGACTGAGGCACAGGTGCAGCTCTTCTCCTACACATAAACACTGAGGCACAAGCACACAGACACATGCTCTTACTGCATGCTCTCAGTCTTACCATGTCACTGCACATTATCCCTGAATTTTGGTATTCAGTCTGTCAAATTCACTTGTACTTCAGCTGCTTCATGGGAATGCACCAGACTATGTTAAGAAGGCTGTCATTTATTCTCCCATCAAAACAGTGTTGAGTCCCTTCCAGAGCTCCCCAAATATTGGATTAACAGTGAGGATCAGCAGCAATAAGTGATGCCAAGAGGATTTTTTGTTTTTTCTTTTATATACCTTTTACACAGTTTTATGTATCCACAAGTATTAGCATGCATACTTGTAATTCTTTAAGTCTGATAACTCAGCATAGTTCCAAAGTCCCGTAGAACTAGGAGACCAAACATTCTACTATCTTGAGGAGCCATGACTCCCTTAGCAGAACATGTTCTGTAAACTAGAGGTTAGCTCATCCAAGCCCGCTCATTGGGCCACTTTGCTAGATGTGCTAATGTATAAGGTCTATAAAATATATACTGATCGACGGTGGGGGGTGCATGCACGGTGGGCATCGCGACACATTCCACCTCAGCAAAGTGATGCATCGCATGGGATCCTATTAAAATACTGAGGTAAATGACCCTCGACCCTCTAACCTCCAACCGTGTCTGGTTTTCATTCCTAAGACCAGGAAAAAGGCATCGTAAGAAGGCTCAGCAAGGCACTCTTCCACCTTGGTCAGCAGTGTAATTATTGGTATCTCTTAGGGACTTTCACCTGTTCCCTCTCTTTCCACTGGAGAGATTGTAGGCCTTTAGAGACAGATCAGGGAGATTCTGAGTGCTCAGCACTTCCCAGGGGGTATAATTTGTAACATCTTTAACAGTTTCTCAGTTTAAAGCTGGAAAGGGATTCAGCTGCCACCAATGAAAGCTGGATTTGGCATTGGGCAAAGGCCAATGGAGAAAACAGTGTTTCATGTCACATCTTCCACATCCTGAGCTGCAAACTGCCCCTTTCAGCAATGCAGTTAAACACGTGCTTATATCCTATTGACTTTCTAGCACTTAAACTTAACAGCTTGGCGGAATTCGGCTAGACTTAAGCAAATGATTAAGTGCTTTTTTGTATCAGGTGTCAATGGGAGGGGAAATATTTGTCTTTGCTTTTAATCTTCAGTCTTACTGTTGAGGAGTTTACCTAGACAGTTCTGGGCCAAGCAACATGTCTGTGAAATACTGTATCCTCTTACAGGTGTGTGTATGTTTCTGTCTAGTTAACCAGCGTGGGCTGTAGTGCACAAGTGGACTGCTTCTTGTTTTCTTCCTCCTAGCACATTTCTCAGGTCACTTCCATTGAGTTACTTTTTTATATATCGATTCTGGAAGAAAAAGTATTGACTGCTTGTTTCAATACTGCCCAGCATAGCTAGATGTAGCAATTTAGCTCTCTTAAGGCAGAAATGAGCAAACTCCCACTGAGACAGCCATCCATTGATTAACATCAAATTCTCACAGCCTTTAATGTCATTCTGTACCTAGACTCCTATATTATTAGGCAGTGTCTGGTTCAGAAAACACAGGGATATAAATCCAATTCCATTTTTACCCCCTCCCAAGAGAAGGAGATTCAGAGGTAAAACACAATCCACCTGAAGCATAAATCTGCAACTTAAGGTTAGATACACAATATTAGACAACAATTTTCCAGAGTAAACTGTTGAAGTGCTTTCCACAGATCTCTCATTTCTCCATCATCATGCAAATGGATGACTATTGGATAATATACATCTGAATAAAAGATTCATACTCTCTGCTTTGTCTCATGGTGAGGTTGGCAATCATAAAAGCATTTCTTTTCATGAGCTTACACACCAGCCTAACTGGAGGGCCTTTAGGAAAGGGCTAACCTTTGGTAGTTTTCAGAACAGTAAAAGACTGTCTGGCTATTCTGATTTGCCCTGAACCAATTTACCAGGATTAATCAACAGAAAAAGCTGCTAATGAACTAGTGGGAGATTCCCTAGCTCTAATGTAGGTATTGCACAGCAGGGTTTCTGTTGTCTGTTAGTGAAATACCCCTGAGTGTTTCTAAATACCAAAGATTTTCATTGTGGCTGGGAGTTGACTTTCTTTTTTTTTCCTTTTGGAATATTTGATTAATTAGCCATTTCCTGAACAGTGTCTCACTGCTGACTTTACCAATGAAAGATCAAGTTTTCCAGAAAAAATCTATATACGTGTGATTATTTTTACCAAGAATGTCTTGGTAACTTCAAATTTCAGATGACTTAGACAAATAACTACCATCGGCAGCCCATGGGGCTGGGCTGTGTTAACCTTGAAAACTGTGGGAACTCTTCGTATGTGTGTGTGTTTTGTTCAAAGCCAAGAGTCAACACAATGAATAAAAATATAACTTTAAACACTTTTTTAGAAAGGCTTGGGCCTAGTCCATTCTTTCCCATTGGAGGTAACAAGATTACTTTATATAATTACTTCATAGGAATAAACTTCATGGAGACAAAAGAGCTAAATTAAGCTTGCCATTAATTAAAACATGTTGGAAATTTCCTCAGCCTTTTACTACCTAAGGGAGAGTTCTTGGAATAGCCTTGCAGATGGAACGGAACTGATTAGATGTCTAATAAACCTTATCAGAAGTTGATACCTTTATGAAAAGGGCTGTATAAATGGGTGCTAGTACTCCAGAGAAACAGGATTTGATGGCCTGTTAAGCCTTTTTCATGAAATTTATGTCCAGCATACACGGTATTGAAGTGATAGGCAGTGCAGCTTGCAGTTGCAGTTGGCTACAGAGGCAGTTAAAATATCAATAATTTGATTAATAGGGGCTGAGTCATCATAGACTGTATTTTAATTATACATGAAATACGTATATCTACAAAATACCCATTGCATATCTGTACTTTCATCTACCGTCTCATGCGTGGCTGCATGCAGGCACAGGAGTTTCATCTGGATGCAATAAATGGCAATATCTCAATCTACAGCTTCTTGGTCATAACTGAGAGCAGGTTCTCTGTCTGTGCCAGCGGGAGGAGTGGGCCCAGTGGCGCAGTATGTTTCCTGCAGCATGGCTAATGTGTAGTGGGTGGTGGCCACCATATCTGGGCACCTCTAGCCTCCTAATGGCCTGGACAGCCCATGAGAATGAATACAGACGGAAGTTCCCCTGGACCAGCACTGTGGGAAGTATATACACTATATAGTGCATGGAGGAAAAAAGCTCTTGGGGTGCTTGGAGCCAGCCTAGGCACATAGGAAGACGTGAGGAGGGAGAGGCTTTCCTCCAGCTGAACTCGTGCCATGACCAAACGAATAAATGAGACAGCTCTGCTTCAAATAACTCAGCTCAGCTGCTGTCTTCACAATCTGGTTTTGTTTTTCATAACATTAAATAGGCTGAACTGCTTAATTGACATGTAACCCCACACAGTTAAAAGTTTAATGGAGCAATGGATCTAGGCAAATTTAGCCCCTAGGTTGCTAATTTGATTCAATATCACTTTGTCATTAACTACTCTGAGTTTTATGGATTTAAATACTATTTCTCCAAATGTGAGTAGTACAGAGAATGACATATTTGACTAATTTATTAATCAGCATAGCTGGACTTCACCTAAATATCATCTGAGTGTAAAACAGTATAAACCAATCTCTCAGAAAATGTTAACTTTGGAGGAGAAAAAGTGTGAGACACTCTGAGGAAGACTTCCGGTGTCATAGACTGAAGAAATACTTCCCTAACAGTGTATTTACAGAGAACTCCAGCATTCCATTACGTGCACAGCTCAGTCTTGCTTTACAAGCAAGATACTTACAGATACTGTGCATGGATTTTGGCTGGAGCCAGTCCTGGAAAGAGTTAACACTCCCCCAGACTGGGGGGAAGTCCACAGCTGCATTGCCTAAGCACAGGGATTTCCAGTCTCTGGGCTGATCCAGCTGTCAAGAATTAAGTAGTTCCTGAGCACTCTGTAAAAGGGAGGTGCTTGGAGGGGTCAATTTGACTCCTATTATGGGTTAGGTGCTTTGTGAGGGACAGCAGGGGAAAACAAGAGTTAAAAAAAAAATATATTCCTTTTCTTGCTTTTTCCTCTCTTAATAGCTTCAAACTTTACAGAAAGTGTTTTCATATTTTCCTTTTAAGCTGCTATACGTGGGCAAATAGGGTGTATGTTTGAGTTATCCTGTTAGCAGTATTAAGCAAAGAGCTTTTTTCTCAGGTGTTACTGCTATTAGGGAGTAAATGGTTCCCAGGCAATTGTCCTCTTAAAACCTGGGGAAGTTAGTCACAAGTTTTCCTTTGGTGACCATGATTTGTCATGAATCGTTGAGCTAGCGTGTTATAAAATTGAGTGCTCTTTCCATCAAGTACAGTTGTTCTTTTTTATGTCTCAAAGGTGTCAGGTATCATTTTCAAAAACTTGATTAGGGAGAAAGCTGCTCTGTTATGCAATGTTCCATTAGAGACTGTAAGTTATCTAAGAAACTGCAAGAAAGGCTGAGGAGGGAGCAAACTTGGTATTCATTTGAAAGATTAAATCTGATGCATTCTAAGCAGCTCTCGGACTACAGAAAGAGGTTGTATACTCTGTAACAAACTGTAGCAGCAGAGAAGCTTTGTTGTGATTTGATGAAGGGTGTTTTGAAGAACAGCATTAGAAAGTAGTCCTGGTAGCTCCTGTTGTGCTCTGGCATTGTTTGGCTGTGGTGTTTGTACAGGTTACCTGAACAAATAGCTTCACCTAGCTGAGCCTGGATCTTCCCAAATGGGCAAACACATAACTCAGTTTTACAAAAGTAAGGATTTATTGAAGGCAACATATTTGTATCTACTCTGTGAGCTTAATTATTTTGTATGAAACAGGGGGGCCAGCATATGCTAGCAATTGTAAGGATACTCTCAAGCAACTCCGTTTACACAACTCTGTTATTCTGTCAGGATTTCTTTCACCACAGTAAGAATTGCATCTCAAATGCTTGTTCTCAGACAAGGCTTCTACTTTGTGGCAAAAAAAGAACATCTCTCCCCCACCTCTTCTTCTTACTGCTTGATGTCTATATGCACATTGCTATTATGTGTTTCCAGATGATTATGGAAAGTTTTTCTTGGATTCAGTCCGTTTTCTACTTTATCCTATACAGTACAGCCATCATAATCCCAGAGCTATAGCCTTACTTCCTTTTACTGGGTAAATGCTTGACACCAGAAGCCCACTTTGACTGTACAGCAGGCTCAGGAGGAAAATGCCATCTAACAGAAAACCTTTTTAGAAGCAAATTGAACAAGCAGCCAAAAGGGTCAAGGGGAGCCATGCAAACAACAGAGGTTACTAAACCACTGATGTGCAGGATGTACAGGAAGTGACTCCTCCTTGCACAGCCCAGGAGCAAGCTATTGATTGACTAGGAACCCTCACGGTTGCCTGCAACTTGCTAGCTGGTCCTTGTTCATATCACCATCCTCTTTTCGAACTTTGTGAAACAGTAAGGGAATGGTGATGTTTCCAGAGGACAGAATCCTCTTATGAAAGTCAGGAAACACTTGACAGCACTTTGTCTCTCTTGCTTATGATGACTCTACTTTTTATTGTTGCACTATAGAGATTTATCATTCCATACTTTAAGGACACAATAAAACAGGTCTTTTGTTTTTATTTGAAGTCCATTTTTTAAAAAGTTTCTTTACAAGGTGTAAAGAGGCCTTTTATTGAAAAAAACCATGGAGCACCCCAGAAAGCCACAGGGCCTAGCCTTATAAGGTCAGACTAAGATTAATCTCATGTGTTACTAGGACACAACAGGCACTGATGTCTCAGAACCATATGAGGTAGAAGGGCCAGCAGGCTTTACTGGACTAGTCTTTTTAAATGTTAGGTCTACTAGAGCTGTTAATTACCAGCTTAACTGCCACCTTTTGTGTTTTTAATTAGTAAAGAATGGCAATTTCTTTCTTCACCACAGGACGATGAAATATATTTTATAAGGCAAACAGCAGCTGCAGGGTGTGGGCATGGTTATTATAAAATAATCGTGCCCACAGGGGTCAGGGAGGCATTTGGTTCTGCCTCGTGCCTCTTAAGAACCGTAGGGTACAATTGCTGTGTGATGGTAGTCTCCCTGTCATTTTATATTATTTAACAAATTCCACTATATTGTCTTCAAGATCTGCCTTGCGGTTATTGTGAAGAACTAAAATATCTGCCGTGCTGACTGCATCAGCAGTTCACCTCCTATTTGAGTTTACTGCGGCTATCAAACTCGAATGGGTCTGTCTGTGATGTGGGGTGGGGGAGAACCATTACAGAGTTATGCAATTTAATGCCCAGATCCTGATAGAAGGGCAGTCCTACATTTCAAGAGGCACATAAATTGAGCAGGTCATAGACTAATTTATTAGCACCTTAATCTGTCAGTTGTCTGATTGCCACAATACCTGTTTTACATAAGAAGATATTATAGTGCTCCCTTCTAGTCTTTATAGTCTCACCTTTTGTATTTCACAGACCCTTGTGCTTTGCACGTTTCCAGTCAGTTAAGTAATTTGCTTATTTTATCTTGTGCTTGAGTAGAATGTTCAAGAAAGGCTTCCTGTCTTCATTTGAGCATATCAAGTGAGTCTTTTTTGGCTATGATTGTTCCAGAGGTAAATCTTCACCTACTGTCAGGTTTTTCGACATTTAGCCAACTAAATATTTGAACCACCATATTCTGCCTTTCTCTGTAATGCCTTTTCTTTGCCTTTAGAAAGCCTTTGAAATGAGTCCACTCTTCACTCTTTTGAAAATTCCAATTAGATGGAGCCCACTGCTTTCCCTGCTCCCCCATCTTGAATCACTTTGTTGTTCTTTTCATGTCTTTGTCGTTAGACCTATTATTCTCATTACAAGTTAATTATTTCATTTTGATTTTATAGCATCTGTCAAACACTCTAGGCATTTTCCATAAATTAAATCTGCAAGCTTCAACTGAAAGTCTAACATAGACAATATAGAACAATTCCATCAAATAACAGTCACTTTCAAAACTGTGTATCACTGTTTCTTGCCTCAGTATATCAGGTAGCGTAATGGAACTTATGTTAATAGCTCTCTACTTGTGGTAAAAAAAAAAAAAAAAAAAAAAAAAGGAAAAATAGCATTAATAAAAGCTCTTCCTTGTATTATGCTGAATCTTATGGAGTTTTGGAGTCTTCCTGTTGACTTCAGCCACTGTTACATTAGACAAAATCCTTGCAAACTTACTTGAGAGTAAAATTTCAACTATTAATAGTGATGTTGAGGGTTTTGTGGGATAATGAGCATGCTAGAAGTTACATCTCGTGTATATATGCCCAAAGTAATGAAGTATTGACAAAGCAAACTCCATATTATATCACAAATTTTCCTTAACCCTATTAAATTGCAATTTAGGAAACCACTTATACTGCCATAATGAGTTTCGTGAATATCTGTGTATTGGTAGATCATTCAGAATTAGAATATCTATCTGAATTAAATAAAGTGTCTATTAAATAGTCTGACTGGTTTGTGTATTGCTGAGTTATTGCAAACCTTGTCTATTAAATAGTCTGACTGGTTTGTGTATTGCTGAGTTATTGCAAACCTATTTTATGATTTAATGAGGTAGAATATGATTATAGTAGTAAACACTGAAGGATCTGAACACTTGTCAAACATTGGTGACTGTTTTACTAAAAGAGCAAGCAGCAGAACATTAACCTGATTTCAGGACTTGAGGTGATTTTACAGAGAAATTACAGAATTGGCAGGAACAGAACTGCTGGATCATCAAATCCACTCTGCTGCTATAACAGCAGCAGCAGTATAAACCCCCATCAAACTACATCTTTAAACCAGCTTTTTTGCTGCATTAGAAATCTTCATTTCTCTAGTGACTGAAACATCCAACTTTCTGTCCAAACTTTTCTGTCCAGTTTGCTGCTGCTTGTTCTTATACCAGCTGTAAACCAGAGCATTGAAAGTTCAGCTCTTGATCAAGTTGACTTCTTTGACAGACCATAATCATGGGGCTGAAATTTTTTAAATAAATAATCTCGGCTCTCGTCAGCTTCCTGGGAAGACTATTTTCATGTCACTTCCTAGTCATGCTAAAACCTTTCTGCATACTTTTCACATGCGAATTAATCTTTCTTGAACATGGATGATGCAGCAAAGCAGAGTAATTTCTACCTACGCTTTATATTTTCCACAATGCAATTTATGCTTCCCCTTCTTCTGGGAAGGCTAAAACTACCAGACATATTTACAATCTTCATAAAAACATATCAAGTAATTCTCAGGTACTGTGAGGCCTATTTAAAATATGCAATATCTACTTTTCATGTTCTGATCCAGAAAATTCCAGCTTATAATGGTAATTAATATTACAACTTAAACATGTGAGCTTGTGACTTGCTTATTTTCACCTGTGAATGGTATGACACGGCTTGGAATATGACCTTGAACTCTATAACTTGCATCTTGTACTACGACCACAGGACTTATCCTCCATTACTGCAATCTATAAATGAGATCTTTTGCCTGTGGTCAAGAAAATTTTACGTCTGAAATGATAGCCAGCTAGGAATGCTCTATTTCTTAAATAGTAAAAGTCATTCTGTATTATCATTTTCTGATTGCAAATATACATTATGTAAACTTATTAGGAAATGGATTTTGCCCCCAAAGAAATGTTCACTGCGCAGAAATTGCAATGAACTAAAATAAACCCCAAAGCTAAGTAAGAAAGTGGGTTTTAATTTTCAGAGGATTTATTTTCATGCTGTTTACACTAACATTTAGTCCAGTTTGACTTGATTCGTTACTTTGTAGTCACTTTCTGTCACATTTTAATCCATGTTTTACACGTTAATGAACTTTCAGTGGTACATAATAATAGCTCATACCTTTTATCAGAGACTCATTTGTGGTACAGAGACTGCCATTAAAATGCAGATTTAAGCATAGAGCTTTTATTTATTTCCTCTAAGCTAAAATGGTCCTCTAAAAAAGAAAAAAAAAAGATTAGAACAAAGAAGATATTCTTTATAAAAAATGCATCACTATTATGTGTCCTCTTTCAAAAAATTTTAAAAGAGGAAAAAAGAGGATGTGAGGAGAAAACTGCTTTTCAGACTTGATCTCAGGTCTACAATACAGATCTACTGACTACATATTTCTAACATCTGTATTTGTAACTTCTTGCTTGAATTGAGATATTTCAAGTCCTTTCACTGCTGATTTCCATTGGTTGTTTGCCTTGAACAAGTCCTTTAACTCTAAAGATCTGTTTACCATTTACTTGTCTTTATGGCAGAGTCTGTGCAGAGATCATCATAAGAGGGAGTTGATCTGTACTGGATGGTCTGGCAGCTGTTAGGAAATAAAAAATACATTGTGAGAAAGGAAGGGAAACCTCGCCTTCTGACGGAAAGTAAAGATCCTGAAACATTAGGTGAGAAGAGACTTGAGAATAAAACTGATACAAAAGGGTCTACAGAAATCCTGCATTGGGTTTCTTTTAAAGACAACAACACACTTAAATAATTGTTTCCATCTCTAAGGACTGTGTGTTACTGCCGACCTTTCCGGGGAAGTCACCTGTCTCTGAAGTGCTGCCATCTGGTTAAGATTGTGTTGTAGCATTAAATTATCAGTTAGGAAAGGAAACCAAGTCAAACACCAACTGCAGCTGGAATGGAGAAAAAATATGAATTAACTAAGTACTGGGAATTCTAGTCTGTTTACCATGGTATAAAGTTTAACTTATTAAAAATAGAGAAGTTAAAATCTGAAGAATGATCTCAACTCTCATGGTGTATCTTGAGAGTCATATGGTCCAACTACTGTCCTGTTGTGAATATTCTGTAGAGATTCCCATAGTTCTACTTAATTTTACTCCCTCAAATGCCCCTTAGTAGTTCCTCTTAGCATGGCACCCTGGGTCATGAAGCAACAGAGTACAAACCCCCTTCTCCTCTGCTTTCTTCCCTGCCACAATCTCAGCCTACATTGTAAGAAACCCTGTGTGGCTTTATACCTCAAACACAACAGCACACCAGGTAAATCTCCTTTCACTACAAAGGGAAACAGACCTTGTAATTAGGGCATTCAATGAGACTCAGGAGACTGGGCTAAACTGGTGTATGACCTTGACAAGTCCTTTAGTTTCTCTATGCCTTGGTTTCTAAACTGTGGGATCTAGTATTACCTACCCACTCACTGGGGAATTTGAAGCATAGTGGCAGGGCATGGCTATCACTGAAGAGTGAAATACCATGGTCCAAAGCATTTGACTGATACAGTTTAACATCCACCACTGCACCTTCAACATTGAAGATGATGTAAATGAAAACTTTGACTCTGTAACTTTTGCTCTCACATTAGGACAGTTATTTGTTTGCTTTCAGTAAGGCAAATCTTTCTCCCTTCTGTATTTTCCAAGGAAGAACTTAAATTTCCTTGGGCTGGTCTGCAGTAAAAAGAATTGCTATTAGTCTGACAGTTTGTTTCCAACTGCTGCAAGCATGTCATTAAAAGCATCTTCCTAAACCACACATCAGTCTTCTTGACATCTGTCATACAGCTTAGATCATCATTTTTCTCCCTTATGAGAAGGAGTCATACTGTAAACATTCTTTCATTACTTTTAGTTTCATGTCAAAAAGAATCATATAGTTATTTTCAGCATGCCCAGCTTTCCCTTCTAATGGTAACCACAGATCTACAAACAGACACCCTGATAATCCTTTCTTTGCGTCACTTTCCTGGTTACTGAGAAGCTTCAGAAAGACAGATGTAGGCTTTGCATTAAATCAGCTGTACATATTGCTAACAGATTGCTGGACAATCTGATAATGAAGCCAGTTAGCTCTTACTACTCTATTTCTGTTCTTTGTTCCCACTGATAGACGGGACTCTTAAAATGTTCGTAGTTAGGCTCTTCAAACTGCTGCTATTTATTCTTCATCCTTTTTTTCTTCTGGTCCTTTTCTTGCAAACTCTCTAGTTAAGTAATTAATTGCACTATTCTCTTTTGGTTGCCCTTACCTCTGAGGCTGTTTCTATATAGTAAATAGCTGTGTCTGTCTTCCACTTTTATGTTTGTACTTTCATGTTATCAACTAAAATCTGGCATCACGCTTGACTGTAATTCAGATGTCAGTTTGGATTGAAGCCATACCTGGGAGGATGTGCATTTGAAGTGGCAGGGAGTAAGTGACTGATAATGAAAATAAGCATTTATTTTGTCAGAACCTCAGCAGATCACTTATTGGAGAATATATTCTAATGAGTGCCACCCACACCAGACATGTCATTGCGGATTAGGTCAGATCCCTAATAAGTGTGTTGGTTGATATCCAAAGAAACTTGAAGGAAGGAAAGAAGGAGATTGAATAACTTTAATATAGAAGATAGTGGGTCAGAGATCTATGGTATCCATATTAAAACTTCAGACTTATTTTGTGCCCTGAGTTATATAACACAACAGTAACTATTTAGCTTCACTGAATCCTCCACTTTCTGACTGTGTTTTTATATACAGAATGTAATGGGTAGAATGGCATGATCTGATTGAGAGATATGGGTTATGTGTAGTCATATCTTTTTAAAACCTTGGCCCCCAGGATTCCCACTGATTTTCATTTCCATATTCCTCAGCAGCATAAGCATGTATTTTTCTAAAGCTCCAAATGTGGAGACAGCCTTGTCTTCAGTCCATAGGTGTGTCTGGGATTTGCACAGGTTTTCTATCAAAATTATTTTAATATACATGAGCAGACACTATAAAATAATGTGGTGGTATCCTTTTTCTTGCCTCAATGTACTCATTGGCTAATATTATTATTATTATTATTATTANCAGACACTATAAAATAATGTGGTGGTATCCTTTTTCTTGCCTCAATGTACTCATTGGCTAATATTATTATTATTATTATTATTATTAGTATTAGTAGTAGTAGTAGTAGTAGTAGTAGTAGTATTAGTATTACTACTACTACAAATGTTAGACAATTTTTAGGAATTCCAGACTTCCTTCTCTCTTTCTCACTTCCAGAATATGCAATTTCCTCCTACTGCCATTTTTCATGTTCTCTTCTCCTCACTGCAATAATGACAACATCTTTTATAAGTTTGAATATTCTCCATCTAGAGGGCAGCTGAACACCATTTTCTTCACAGTGCTTTTGACCTATGGAAAGGACTTGATTTTAGATGGATAGGGTGTTTTTCTGTCACGTATGGTATTATCATAAATCTCCACTCTAAGTCTTCTCTTTCTAACTTTCAGAAACAAAGCCTGGATTGGAATGAAAATACCAAGAAAAATATATTCTGAATGAATGCAGGATTCAAAAATAAATAGCGAGTGCCTTGTTGCAAAGTGGAATCTAGAATCATTACATAAAATATTTCTTGTTAAACATGAATTAGAAATAGTAATAGAGCATCTCTTAGACAATAATACAAATGTAGAAATGACAATTCTTAACAGTTAATAGAAGTTTATTTTGGGTTTTTTTTTCATTAATCTGTTTTTACTGTGAATTGTGAATTTCAGAAAACTAATGATAAAAAGCTCAGAATTCTCATTATATCTATATTGAATAATACACAAACTTAATTCTACATGTGTTTGAGTCAATAGACAGTGTTGCAACTGGTTGTCCAAAAGCTCAGTTGGGTTTTTAAACTTTCATGTACTTAATAAAAAAATAGAAAAGTTTCAAGTGAAATCAGAAAATCAAGCCAGGACTGAAACTTTGGAAGTCTGTTGCACTTTTTCTTATTTTGTGTTTCAGTAATAGAAAGGCATAAGATGCAAATTAGTTTAGATGTTCACATCACTCTGTACATGAGGGCAGTCAATCATCCTCTGGAATCCAGTCAGAGTTCCTAGTTGTGGGATTCTTCAGCTTGCCCTTCATGGCAACAAAACAATCCCATTCTCTGGTTTTACTCAAATACACATCATGCTACAGCAAGGAGGTGTGTCATGACTTTTCCAACAACGAGAAAACAAAAACTAAAACTGAGTAAAATGTTAACCTTAACTATGAGGGGTTAAGGTCTTTAGGAATCAAACGTGAGAATGTCTAGAAGAACTGAATTTTAGAAATTACTGCATTGCCAAATATCCTCTAATGAAAATTGCCTACCACGCCAGACTGATCATCTTGTTTTTACATTGGGTCCACCCTCCAATCGCTTAATCAAATTTATGTGTTTAGGTTGGAAGCATTTTGAGACTGACTCCAGTCTCTTTCCTTGCCTGTGAGGCACCTAATGCACTCCAGGCTCCCAGAAAAAACAATAAAAAATGAGATTCAATAGCATCATCTTTATATTTCCAGAAACAGTCGAGCCAGAATTAGAAATCTGAGCCTATCAAAATTTATAGGCTGGCTTTTGGATCAGGATTTTCGAACACTTTACAAATAATCCCATTAAAAAACACATTATTCGGACTGAAATTTCATTCAGTTAATATTGTCACTATTAACACCTGGTAAAAAAAGTAATAAGGTCTGTCAATTATGTTTGGGTTTGCATATTTTCATGACAAATATACAGATATTTTAATTTATGCATATACTTTAATTATACCCAGGTATTAGTTACTGGCGTTTTTGCCTCTATCCTTTGCGAAATGCTGTACATCCATAATACATTCCACATTTTACACAAAGTCTTAGAAAGAGAAATAGAGGAAGAGAAACAGAAATATTCATTTGCTGAAGGTAAAACTGTGTGAACAGAATACTGTCATTTACAGTTTCTCTATTTTTGAAAAAGTTTTAGGAGATTTAGAGAGGTAGAGGTGTGTGAAAGGACACATCAAAGGTTTGGAAGAACTTAGAAAAAAAAAAAAAAAAGATTAAATAGATTAGGATTTTTCAGTTTGGAAACAGTTCAGGAAGAACATGACATAGGTCTATTAAATCCCAACCAGCAAGTAGAAGTGACTGGAAAATTATCCTTTACTGTCACTTCTAAGAGAAGAACTAATTGACATTGAGTAGTGGCAGAGTCAAAACAGCAGAAGGCGATGCATGGCAGAGAGGTACAACATAGGATTCTTTGGACATGAAAAGTTTACATCATTTTAAGAAGTCATGCAGACATTACTGGGAGGAAACTGTTCTGTGTTGTTCAAACATAGAAATATTTCCTCTAGCTGGGAAAGTCTCTTAACTGCAAATATTGCTGAGTTGCAAAAGATTGTATCACAGAGAGATATCACTGTGTGTTTGCGCTGCAAGGGCAGGTTTGGCATTTTGGGTGCTGTGGCAGACAGGACAGTGGGTTCAGTGCATGGCAGGGTACCATCTCAGAGGCTGATGGGGTAACAGACAGGGCTGGAATCCTGCCCCTCTCGCCTGAACTGCTGTAATAGAACAGAATCAGTGAAACCATGAAGAGGAAAAGTCTGCATGAGAGGAGGCACAAACCTCATAACAGATCAACTCTGAAAATCAGCATGGAAGTCAATGATCATCGCTACAGGCAACATGAAAAGTGTAGTAGGGAAGGGCTCTGACTATGACTGGTATTGGGTTTTTTATATAAGACAGATGTGTGTGTCAGTTTATTCTGTCTAAATATCTTTACTTTGTCTATATCGATGCAAAACTCCTCATTGACCAATAGTTTTATTTTCTGCAGTGATCCTCTTCACTGATGCCTACTTAAGAAAATTGGATTAGATGAGCCTTGCTTCACATTTATCTTTCTGTGCATTTATGGTTATAACAGTCGAGGGTAGCAACACCAGGGACTATGTAATATTTTGAGGAAGTGGAGAGAAAAGCAGAAAATATATTAGGGTTTGGATTGGAGCTCCTGCAGAGAGCAATGACTAAGATGCCATAAATATTTCCTGTTGGTCCAGCAGCTGCAGAAATCAGTAAGGTTTCCCCCACCCATTTATTTTAAGCCTTCACAGTACCATCCCTTCTCCATGAACTGTATTTAAAATGTAAATAAAAAGAAGGCTTTTAGGAGATTTAACTATTTCCCTTGGTATTTAAATTATTCAATTATAACTAAAGCTATTAAAATACAGTTAATTAAAATGGTTAGATTGTTTTTCTTTACACTGATCACAGCATTGCCCTACTTCTCCCTCTAGCTGTTTAATTCCTATTAAAAATGATAACACTTTGCTTTATTCATTAATGCAGTAACCTTATGTACATTCTTCAAGTGATCTCTTTGGTACAAACTGTGCTGGTTTTCTTCTTTTCTAGCAGTGAAGCAGAAATTTTTCTGTAGTCTTTGGAGGTTTAATCAGCAGTAAGAGGACTCAGAATTTAAGCATTAGCACTGCCAAGACATAAGAAATAGCACAGTTCCCAGTGAAAAACTTTGGCTTAATTTTGATGCAACATAATGTCTTTAGGGACAACAGGAGAACCCTAGAGGTTAATAAAAGGTAGAATCTAAATAAAGGTTTCATTACTGATGATATAAAATTGCCAATTCTACACTTCTAAACATTTTATCTGAATAGTTCACAACACTCTGTTGGGAATAGTAATCCAGATGAAAGCTGAGGGGTAAGTGCCTTAAAATATATGAGAGATGCAAAGGCAAGTTCATCTCTTCTCATCTCATCTAATCTTTATCTTCACAGATAAGGAAACAAATCTACTCTGTTTTTTGGCATTCAAATTAATACATTATAGTCCTTCTTTCTCCCTCAAGATCATAGAGACCTTTCTTATAAGGCACCTGTCTCCTTTGGGAGGCAAAGTTATAGTGAAATGAGGAGATCTTGATAGCCTCACATTCTCACTGAATAACAGGGTTTTCTAAGGCAAAGTCCAAAAGAAGCTCCTTTCAGCTGTTTGGGTGGCCTTGCATAGTTCTGTGTAGTACAAGACAAATGTCTGTGAAGGCACAAAGCATGTCCCACAGCTTCTGTGACAATAATGGCATCACGTCAAGGGGAGTACGATGGTCCAGGAAAGTGAGACCTTGATGTACCTTTGATCACCAAAGCACTGAGGAATTATACGTATAAGGCCACATCCACAACACTGATTTCTTCCCTCCCTTGTTGGGGAAGGCTCACAGGGAGGGATGTGGCTATATTTGGTAAAGAAGGAAGAGCGCTAAGTGCTTCAGTGTTGTTTCACCTCCACCATGAGTGTCTGCACAGAGGGAGATCATACAGCCTTGGAGTATTATGATTTGTGAGATCTACATTCATAGACTCTTGTTGAAATTCCAGCTCCACTGGAGCAGATAGCAGAACTCCTTTGGATTTCAAATTGGCCGCTCATGCTTATTTTCATGTAATATCAGTTTCACAAGAAGATACTCTCACTTCCATGTTTCTCAAGGGCATTTAAGGCTTTAGATATTGTTACAGTCCACAAGCCTAATAAACATAATTTGCCATATACAGGATTGCCTGAAATAAGAATGTTTTTGGGGACCTATCCAGCAACTTAGTTTGTCTTCTGCTGTGTGACAGAGAACATGTAAGCATGGGGTAGTGGTAATGAGAGAGTTACAGGCTGCTCAGCCTATGTATGAATGGGACGGGAGGGCTGAAAGGCTAGTTTGAAGTTTCCTGATGTAGCATATGGGGAGGAAAAGAGTGGAAATAACATCAGTTTAGTTACAGCTCTGAACAAACTTAGGGCCAGCTCAGTTTGTTATAGTTGGTGGAAGAGTGATGAAAATTCAGGCGTTCATGCTGATTATTTTAGACCTGTTATCTGCAGTAAGTATTGCTTGATTATGAACCATCACCACTGACTATAACAGGAGTGCAAGTGGAGAAATACATTCTGTCTGTAATAACCCAGAGAACTGTGGGCAGAAGGCCTGGCCAGAATCTGAAAACCTCTGGTATTTCAGTCCATATTAAACCTGTAACTTTTGGCCTAAGAAAAACATGTTTGTTTCCTATAATCCTACCTGTCTGTGTGTTGTATTGCTATTGTAACTATTCAGATGTCAGTGAAATATAGCATGAATGGGAGCATTGACTTAGCCTAACTCTGTATCTCTTTCCATAAAATTTAGATTTTCACACAGTCAAATCCATCTGCCCCTTGTATGAAGGTTTCAGAATTTTTTCTTATTGTTTTCCCAGGATTTGCATGGGTCTGAATCTTTGGGAGTCTTAAAAACCAACTGTCAGTAGGACAACTTCCAGGACTTACTCCAAGTGTCCAAGATTTGGAAATTGGGGGTTTCTATCATCTCAAATGAAAGACATTGTTGACAGCTTTAAAGGAATTTTTTTTTCTTAGTTGAAAATTGATTTTTCAGTGAAAGATAGTTGATGGTTTTATGCTCTGTATTGTTACATTATGTTTAAATAGTTTAAGTAGGTATCTCAAATTCTGTTTACATTTTGTCCTCCTTGTAAGCAAAATTCTCATCCAAGAACTTTAAATTAGTCTAAGGGTTCAGTCAGTACTATCAAAGTAATTCAGAAATATACTACAGACTATGGCTGTTGGCTTGTTCATTCAGTGGAGCCTCCTTCACAGACATCTGTTTCCTAACTTGTGATGAGGTGTGTGGATGCAAAGGCAGATGACGCTTCTAAAGTGCTTTTTTTTCATTCACACAAACCTTTCCTGAGAGACTTCATAAGGGATTCCCCCTCTTTCCTTCCTAGGCCATTAAAGTTGCAGTTGTTATCAGCACTCCAAGTTTTCTGTCCCGTTTTGGTCAGCAGGGCTGATTCAGCTGGGACCATGCTGGTGGAAGCTTAGCTCTTTCTTGAATTGAGTATTCCGTATCACGTCTCCTTTACCAAAAGAAATAGCAGAAGCAATTTAAATATTTTGTTTCCAGAGAAGAAATTATAATTGTTATGCTGAGGGTATATCACAGAACTTGGTTTATGGACTTATTATACGATTATGATTTCATTTGTCAAGTAGGTGGTTGGGTTGATGCAGTCCTTGAGAAATCAGTTTTGCACAGTCATAAATCCATGTATTTAAAATAATGAATTCCTGTTTTATATGGGGATTGGATCCTTGTAGTTCTTCATTTGTTCTTACTTTTATACGTCTATTACTAGATGTGGGAAGGAGTCTACATGGAAAACAAATATAGAAATTTTATTTAACATTCTATATTGTGAGCTGTTTAAATGACATAAGTAAATCAAGTCTCACTTTTCTTGCAAAGTTAAGAAGTCCACAATTCATTTGTGAAATGCAACGTTAAATTAAAAAACACAGTCTGACTGATATGACATGAAATAGTAGAAGTATTAGAGACAAGTCTTAAACTTCCTATGCACATTTTCTGTGTGTGTTTTTAAGCACTGCTTTTACAAGCAGCCGGTTCTCTGCTGCTGTATTGTCCCAGTCTGTTCTTATTTCTTCCTTTTGTGAATGACAAAATTTTCTTCAACAAGAAATCTGGGTGGTAATGCAGGTTAAATCACTAGCCAATCAAAACACTGGCTGTTTCATTTTGAAGTTCTTGATATTTACAGGGGGTAAAAGCAAGAGAGAGCTTCAAATTCTACCCTGAAATTGAGTCTACATTAACTTTAATCTCATCCACGAGTTTTGTATTTTGGATGGCTTTAGAAAATACTGTAATTTTGCATAAATTATAAAACAATCCTAGTTTGTAAAGGATTTCCAAGCATTTCTCATTATATAGAACATAATTCTGAGTTCTTATCTTAGATGTGTAATTACTTTTTTATGGCGCCAAATTTATCAGGTTTTTGGGTGGTTTTTTAGAATGCTGGTGGGAAGCCTTGCAGGTGCAGCATAACTCCTTCCTGGAGATGGCAATATTTTATTGCAGGTGACTGATTCCCTGGTGCATTGTTGTTCTGCGGCAAAAACAATCAAAGTGAATCAATCAAAAAAAAAACTTCAAATCTGGAAAACCTTTCAGCTGGTTTTCCCTCAGTTGAAAGTACAAACAGTAAGAGCACCAGTGCTAAATTTCTTGAAAGGAGATCAGAGAATCTGTTCAAATGTGTGCTGCAATGACTGAGCACACCCTGCAACTCGTCTCATTTAATCCTAGGAAGCATAAGGACTGCACATCAGTTTTAAGTGCAGCTTATCCTGACTCCTAGGATGCATTCATCCCATGTATGCTCTGTGACATCTGTCATATGGTTATGTAAAAGTTTCCGATGACACGCCTGACTGCTAATCTTGGATCAGGGTCAATTCCAGTCATCATTCCATGCAGCAAGGGGAGAGTTGCTGTTACCTTTGTGCCTCACCGAGGCCAGAATCATTCATGCACACAGTGCCATCCTTCTGTTCTTGAATACTGCTCTGTAATATCTATTTTTCTCTGTAATATCTTCTCTGTAATATCTATCTTTTTGAATACTGCTCTGTAATATAAATATGTCATGCAAGACAAAAAATATGTCTTACATGAAATATTTATTTATAACATTATTTTATCATGTAGCTCTGTAACCTTATTATTTGTAGAAAAACCTCAAATAAAGGCTGTAATAAGATATCCGAAGTGAATGAGCCATTAATGACGACTTTGTAAGTAAAAAAAAAATACATGTCAAAAATCTTAAAAACTATCAGTAGTCATATAAATTTTTCAAAATTCAACATGTCATATAAAACTTTGTGACACACTATTTAGTATTTGCCACATGTCAGATATTTTCATTAGTCCAGCATTTCTTTTCCTAAATCTTGTTTGTATAGGAAACTCCACTCAGAATCTGATAGTGTGCAACAACAGTTAGAATGCTGAACTCTAGACAAATACTTATAAGCATAGGAGTGGTATGAACACAGTGTGGTAGGAATACTTCATTGTTTTTCTTGGCAGCTTGTTTGTTTCACTATTAGAAACCTGAACTTTCAAGGATTCCCCAGTATTCACTTTCTTGAACAAGTACCTTTATTGTTCCTACAGTTTTGAAAGAAGTATCACAGAAGATGGAGGGCGAATTCCTAATTCAGAATTGTATTTATTCTAAGTAACTGAGGGTTACTGACATGGTTACTTAATCAAGAATGCTTGTGATCCATATGTAAAGTTGAAATGAACAGTGACTGAGCTAACAGGAATTGTTCATAGAAACTATGTAATGAATAATTAACACAATCTAGAATATGGAAATCGTTACAAAAGTGATTCAGTGGTAGAAATAGCAAAGAAAGAAGCCTGACCCACACATCATGCCACATTTTTAGAAAACCTTGATGATGCTATATTAAGAAAAGCCAGTAGGTTTGCCAGCTGTTCACTCTCATTCCAAAATCCAAGTTAGAGGCATGAACCAAGTGTCACTTTCCTCCTCCCTTGCTACAAGTGCAGGTCTAACCCCTGGCATTTGACATGAATTCAAACCAGGGACCTGCAAAGTTAAAATTACGAACATATACAAGAGCTGAGGTGAAACAGCCAGCACGCTTTGCAGGGAGTTGCACAAAACTCACATTCGAGTGGATGGTCAGTGACTGTACCATTCAGTTACTGTGACGTTCTTCAATAAATGGAAGTGTAAAGCTAACCAAAATATCTGTCTCTAATTCTCTATCACCATTTTAAAGTTTCAATTTGGATAAAGAAATACAAATTTTCAGGAAAATATATATTTTCAGAAAAATATAATTTGGCATTAAATATTTTAATGTTAATTTTTACTTTATAGTACAAGTTAAGCTGATTATTAAGGAAATGCCAAACTAGTTAAACAAAACAAATCAACAAACCCCTTGAGTCTGGAAAAAGTATAACTGTTTCACTCAGTATGAAATACCAATTTTCCAAATCTTCCTTCATTACAGCAGCAGTAATAAAGCATTTTGTGACATTACTACATCGTGAAATGACATTAAAATAATAACAAGCATACAGAAGATAAAAATGTGTGACCAATTATGCTTTGTCCACAGGAATTAAAAACGAACATCATCTCATCATATTTGTATGAAAGTAGGATTAAAAAATTCTTAGTGTTGCAGTGAGGAGCAGCTGAGAATGGTCAATGGCAGACATTTGGCTACAGTGCTGATGAAGCCACTGAATACTTTGATGACTTCCCAGTGTCACTGGTGTTGATGCACCTGACTGACTTGTGATGGGGCAGGGGGCATTTCAACACTAAACAAAATAAATATATGAGAATGTATTTTTCTCATCCACTTGAGCCTAACATATGTGCAACCGTACCTCTCCTCTGTAGCTATGTCCAAAGAGGATGGTGAGGCACAGGCCTGAAGTCCCATTGTAGGCATGAACCCGGCAGAGTTGCTATCCCAGTGAGCTGATCCAGGCCAGAGAGCACAGCCATGTTATAGTCCCAGAAAAGCCTGGAGAGAGCGGGAGGCACACATGTCCTTGTATCTGACAGGCTGTAGTGTCAAACAGTGACATATTACAAGTAGATCCCTCAGGGCTGTAGTGAGCTGCTGCTAAACAGGCTGTTCCAGTGCTCTGGGAAGTGTTTTCCTGCAGCCCACACGGCCACCACTGCGCTATCCAACTGCATTGTTACCCCCTCCTTTTCCTCTTTAGTACTGTTAAATCTCCATCAGGTTGTCCCCATGCAACTTTGAGATTTTGTATTATCTTTCCATTCCAACACTGTGCAATAAAAGCTTTCTTTTAGCTTCTGGCTACACAGGGCTACGCTTCTGTTTGTGAGCTATTTTCCAGTCTCTCTCACTTCCTTTGGGGCCAGTATGCAAATCCAGGTTGTGTAACTGCTCCTTCACTCATTCTCCCACTTGTAAAATCTCCCTTTGTGTGGGCCCTGCTGGCTCTCAGTTTACTGTCTCTGCTGCACTGCCACATTCTTGCGCCTCTCTCTGGGTAGCCCTTGTGTTCACAGGCATGATTTTTCTCAGTGAACAAGTGACACATTTAATCAGAACAGCCATTGCCTTTTCCAAGACCTAGAGCACAGACAACGTGCAAGGCAGTGTCCGTGATTGTAGCCTGTTTTAGTCAATCTGATTTTCCAGCCTTGATAGCTAAACCAGATCTCTTAATATTTATATTTCTTTCCTTAAAAAATGTTTACTTGTCAAAACTGTAAAATGACAGGCAGAAAGAAAACAAAAGACTTGTTATGTTGACTTCACTGTGGAATGCATCAGTCTAGTGTGAGGCTGAGAGAATATGTTCCTTTTATACCAGTTACTGACATTTTGTTGTTTGTTTATTGAAATCATTCTTTTTTTATTTCATCAGACTAAAGTCTGTTTATTAGAAACTCAGTACTTATACAATAATCATATCACTTGTGATAAGTTAATGCTTGCCCTTTGCTTCTTGATTATCATTAAAACTGAAATGAAAACACTGGAAACCTTGTTTATTTGCCATGCAGACAGTGAGTCCTTGAGGAAAGGTGTAGAAATCAAGCAGACATTACAGCCACAGTGTGTTTGAATGTTGCTGCCTGCAACTGCTTTGGGTATGCAACAACCTCTCTTTTTTGAAAATACTACTTGTCACAGGTTTCCTTTTTAATAAAAGCTTTGAAAAAGAATAAGAGGCATTAGAGTGGGGTAGTTAGAGGGAAAAAGGTGTTCTGTATTAACTTCTCTGTGTGATTATTCAGGAAGAGGGCTTATTAGCAAGTGGTAGAGAAATAGAAAGGGAAAAGGTTTGTGTATTTGTTGTCATGAATTCAGCCGTGGAATCTTTAAGCCTGTGTCCTCCTTGGACTTCCTAAAGGATGGGTTTCATAAACAGCTGTATCAGGCTAGCATCCAAAATCACCTTTAGTAAAATAATAAACTTTATTTGTGACAAATAGAAAAAGAGAGCGGGGACCTTTCAATTAAAGAACAGAGACTATGCCCCAGCTCTGAATCTCATACAGAGTCTGTGAAGATTTTGAAAACAATGTTTAGAGTAAGTATTCACCGAATGATCTTAAATAATAATACCTGAAAATTATGCTTTACCTAGAGACAATAGATAGAAACAGATATCATTCTTCAATTTAGAGAAATCTGTTCTTCAGATTCCTTGGAAAAGATCATCAGCTTCACTTGGCACAGCTGGGGGGATGGTAGAAAATATACCTGTCAATCACACATGTAATTTCTGATATCCAAGCTGTTCCAGGGCCACTTGGCACCCCAAAGTACTTTAAATGAGCATCAGAACTTCTCTAGCTCATGTTTTGCTATTAGACTTCATTTCAACCCCCAGGGGTCTTTGCAACCCCCAGGGGTCTTTGCAACTTTTCTGGCACACTGCTTTTTCCAAGCCATCTATGCAAACCACAGACTTCCCACATTCTGGAAGACTGTCCCAAAGACCAAATCCACCCATCAACAAAACACTAAGCAACTTGAAAATGATCAAGGAATTTGCATTCCAAAGGGAAAAAAAAAGGAAGAGCTAAAGCATTTTGGAGTAACAAGGTCATCAGTTCCAGAAAAGACCTTTTGTAAAGCACTCAAATCCTTGAACTAAGGCAGAAAACTAGTGAAGAACAGAGGCTTGAGAGCAATATATAGAAGATAAGTTTCATGATAAATAAGACATGAAAAACAATTATAAACAATTAAAATATATTAAAAGCTATGAATCAAATGAATCAGGGCTAAACAATATGATTACTGGGGACAAATGATGGAAAATGAGACCGTACAAATTGACTGAAAAAAAATAGTCTCCAAAAATTAGATTTAAAAAAAAAATTATATGAAAATAATGACATTTCAAAAAGAAATATGGACATTCACTATTTATTATGTTATTTGAAGGAAATCAGGAAGTAATAAAATATATTCTTGACAACTGATGAAGTAAACAAAGTTTTTAGAGTAGAAGAAATTTTGGGTATGGTGAATTTCTCAGCAATGAGGAGAGGTTTGGTCTGAGGAAATAAAAGTAGGATAAAGAACTAAGATGATGAGAATTTTAAAGGTATATAAGAACTTTAATCATCTAATTTATTCTGTGGAAAATATTGGTGATTAGAGAATATGCAATATGGAACTTCAGCATTACAAAGTACAAATAATGTTTTAGTGGACATATTTAATCTGTTTTCCAGGCATCAGTGTCTGGGCCAACAGAATTAATTGTGAAATGTTCCTCCTTCATTGGGCTGAACTCAGCTGACTGTGATTAAAGCTTCACTCTTTCTCTTAGGTTGAAAACTGTCTCTGAAACCTAATGATATGGAGTAAGATGTTCATACAAGTTGCTAATGATGCATTTATGTTGATTCAAATATGCCCATAACTATCATTATTAACAAGGGGTTGGCTTAGTTCATTAATATATGTTTTTTCTACTACAACAGTACATTATTTTAAATTCTTTGCCTCTTAGTGAATTTTGACCTAACTAGGCGATTATATTGACGAAGTTTCAGTTTCCTCCTTCCTGTGATTTTGATGAAAACCAAAAGCATTAATGCCCCTCCACTTCTCTCTAATGCTATTCTGGCACACTGCACTTTAGTAATATTTTTTCTTTAGAATTAATAAAAACATGGGATTTGGTCAGTGGAAGTTATAACA
The DNA here is from genome assembly GCA_013397795.1 of Orthonyx spaldingii. NCBI lineage: Eukaryota > Metazoa > Chordata > Aves > Passeriformes > Orthonychidae > Orthonyx > Orthonyx spaldingii. The sequence goes on from VZTJ01003600.1 coordinate 36,369, forward strand.
GATAGGTTTCTTCTTAGCCCTGTTTGCTTTTATCCTTCCAGATCCTAAAGATTAGCTGTGGGGATATACACAGTTAGCAATTGCATGTACTGACTTTTAAAGGTGCTAGACATTAATGACATGTGAAGATCTTACTTAAAGTTGGATTTTGCCATTATTTTCATTACTGATGTAGCAGCAAGGTAAAAATCACTAACTGACAGCACTGATACCAATATTAGCAGCAGTGAAGTCTGAAAACCAGTTGCAAGAGTGTAGAGGGGAGTAACATTGAAAAAACAGCGAATTGGCAGCCACCATCTCATCAGGATTGTTTCTCCCATGTCTTTAGAATGTGGAAGAATTTTACAGATTCTTTATTTTCCTTTTGCCATATTATGTAGTTAAAAGTTTTACTCCTTGCTCCTCTCAGGGCCTAAAGAGTCATCAGAGTGTGGTGGGCTTTGTAAATGATGGACAAGATTTCTTGAAATAGCTGCTAAAAGTTACACATGTATCAGTGAAAATTAAATCATTCCAACATGTAAAGAGCTAGCTTTTGTCTCTTACTAAAAATCAGATCACATACCTTTTTTGATAATCTTATGTACATAAATATAATATAAATTTTAACTATATTAGTATGACTGACTATAAATGCGTTATAATTATCCATCTGCATTTAAAAAACTTATTAGTGGTTTTGAGAAACATCCTCTTTGTGAATACTGAGGCACTCAAACCCATTTGACACCTCTTAAAATATGAGCTGCTCTTAATGGCTGGCTATGCAGTTAAAGTTATTAATATGTCCATGGCTTACACAGTTATAGCCACTGTATCGGGAACCTCTCCAGATCAGAAGACTGTTCACATAAAACCAAAACGAAATGGATATGAAGTTTTGAATCTATCTCACAGTTGTCATTTGAATGACTTATGATCAAGGTGTTTTATTTCGATTTTTTTTCTCCCTATTGAGACCCTAAATGAATCATTATAACTGTCTATGAGATTCGGTTATTAAGATGCTTGAAATCAGAGTTATTACTACCATTCTTTATGTGATCATCAATTGAAAACTCCAGTGCCAACAGTGATAATTTTATGCTACAGGTACATATTCTAACAAGAACTAGGGTATCATATTTTGAGACTGAAGTTCAGCAAGAAATACAAATTAATTTCATCAGCAATTCTCCAGTTTTGCCTGTTATAATTACCCTATTTTGACACAACATCCCAAAGGCTAAACTGTCACTGAATTTTTGAGTTAGATCTGTTTTCTATTTATAATATTAATGCTATCTCTCAAATTTACTACAAATTAGCCTTCAGGGAGCTATAGCAGATTATATTTGAATCTATCCAAACTTGAATAATTGGTTAGGCATGTGCTTAAGTTTGTCCACCTTCATCAAAATGCTTCAGCACATGCTTAGGGTTGAGTGAGGACAGTGAGATGTTAGTTGTGTGCTATCAGCTATGCTGGAAAGTGATGTTTGTGCTGGAGTAACTTGCCAGAGGTGCTATGAAGTGAATGAGTAGAATGAAATGCCTCTGTCATTCTCTTGGGTTGAAATTTTGCATAAAGGAAAAGGATTCTTTTCTCTGTAAGCCATATGAACGAAACAGAAGCCCTCCAGTTTCATGCTGGACTACACTATAACTTTAAATTACATTTTGCTTCAGCCCAATCTTCTTCCTAATTTCTAGGTATGGTTTATGTTCAGTAAGTGAAAGCAAAAGAATCATCTTACATTTAATACTCTTTGAAGCTGGTATTTAAAACAATAGGAACAAGAATACTTGAGACAACATAAACTCAGTTTTGAATTCAACAAAATAACTTCCAGGACAACTTTTTGTTTGAGTGGAGAGTTTCTCTGAATGGTTTAATCCTTCCAGATACTTTGCTTGTTTTTATTGTTCTAAGACAATGTCTTTTTCTTTTACCCTGCTGGGCAAGCTCCTCTTTTTCTTGTGAAGGAATATCTTATCTCTATTACTACGGAATTGTACAAGAACATATTAGCATTAAAAATACAACTTTTACTGACAAGTTTTTTACCTGAAACACAGAAAAGCACAGACTATTGTATATGCCCCTTTAAATAGGTTAATTGTAATGAGAGACCGACTAAACCCTTCACAGAGTAGAACAGAATTTTGTATAACTTGAAATGGAAAAAAATGCAAACCTCAAACTTGGTCACAGATGGAGACAGAAAAATCCATTCTTCTCTAGTCTGTAACTGAGTGTTAGCACATTACAGTAACTTTCATGGATAGTTTTACTAGTTCAGGACAAGGAAAATAGAAATTTCAAAATGCTTCTTCCATCTGCATGCCTTGTTTAGGGCACAGGACAGATATTTCAGTAGTTCAAGTCCCTGGTTCTTCTTACAGACCTGGTGCACATATCATTCCGTCTCATTGTTTTAGTGTATTTTTTTTTTCATGAACTTAGTTTAAAAGAAAACAGGCTGCTAATTCTACCTACTCCAGAAGATACTAGTGTAATATAACGACAATTTACTTAGTAATAAGATTCTAAAAGTGTGTTGCATAGTGTGAAATTGCACTGGCAGTAAGACATAATCTGGCCAGCCCAGCCCAGCATAGCTCACCAAAAACGTCAGGAGTGGGAGCCCAAAAGATTTGTAAACTACCAGTATCATACTCTTAGAATGAGATATATTAACATTATGTTCATTTCTTTGCTCTGAGGTAGTGTCAAGGCTTAGAATGCCCTTATAAGTCTTGTGTTAGTATTTATATGAATGATGTTTTAAAGCCAAATATTACTAGTAAAATGTCATGCAGCTCCTTTTCCTTCTGTGGTTTTTTATTCATAGGAACAGACATTATGGCCCATGATGTTTTTGAAGCATGCTAAAATGACAGTTTATTAATAACTCAAAAACACTTCCTGGATCCAAAAACCCAGGATTACTTTTCTTGCCCTGGAGACTGACAACTCATTATTGTCCTAATCAGAGCACGTGTAACTCAAAACTTGACTTAGATTCAGAGATAGCCTTTGTTTAGAACCTCCCGCACCTCTAACATCTGTTCTGATTTTCCATTTGGATTCTGAACAGCTCAGCCATCCGCTGTCTCTGGATCTTCTCCAGACGAAGGCTGCCAGCAGCACAGTGTCCACCTCTCCGCACCTGTCCCCTGCTGCGGCCCAAAGTGGGCAGAGGCCAAGGCAGTGCCTGCTGGAGCAGAGCAGTGCATGGGCCCCAAGCCAGGCTGAGGTTTGCAGCACCCTGCACTAGGCAGGAATTTGCCAGGAGGGAGATGTGTCTCCTCTAAAGCCATCAATGCTAACAGACCCAGCTGGTGATAAATCCCTGCACAAGTTGTGGTCCAGTTTCTCTTCTGATCCATTTTATGATGTTGATAACCTCTATATGTTAAAGTATACTATCATGTTTGTTTTGGCAGTGCTATCTACACAGCCTATTTGGAAAACAGGGGTTAAAACAAGACAAGATAAAATCCTCTTGGAGGGAAAATATACTTGCTTCAGAGAGTGTAACTGGAAACCTCTGAAACAGCAGCTAACTGCAAGCAGGTAGTTTTAAAAAATATTGTGAGTAAAATCTGGTAACTGCTGTCAGTTGGACCAGTGACCTAAGAGTTTGCACAACCTGACTCAGTTTTCCCTATACTAATGTAATTTCACTATCATCTTTGCTGAATTATTTATTTGCATGATGCTAGTGTTTAAAAGCCCAGCCCATGAGTAAGTTTCCGACATACTGGCTACTGTACAAACACAATGCAGGGAGAAAAGAAGGGTTTGGAGTGACCACTAACATCAGCATTTAAAATATATAGAATATGGCTAAGGTTCTAGAACTATTTTAGTAAGTGAATCTGTGCAAATTCTTTAAGAAGTGAGTAATAAGTAAATTTGCAGCAACAATTTGATGTTAATTCTTTATCTTTAGAGTTCCTCTTTTTGCCTTGTGCCCTTTAAATTCCCTTTGCAGCACCTTATCTCTCATTTTAAAATTCTCCCTTAGGAGTTCGTGTTAAATATGTTCATAAAAAGTTCTGCATAATGCTGCTAATGATTACTTTTATATCATACTTTTTATTCACTTGTCAAATGCCAGAAATCTTAGCCTGGATAAGAATATAAACCGCGCAAAGCGTTGGATGTATTTTCTCACTTCTTTTTGCTATAAACAACAGTTCAGCTCTCAGAAATGAGTGTTGGTGCCATTGTGTGTTAGAAATGCACAGAACTTCTCTACGTCCAGATAACTTTGCTTCATGTAAATGTACTTTTTCTTTGTAACTAAAAAGGTATGCTATTGCAGAGACATCTGAGGGAAAACAAAGCAAAAAAGTTACAAAGCATATGGAGGGCATGTAGGCCTGAGTCTCTGATCTTTATGAAAATGAGAGAGAATATAAAGTAGACATGAAGGGTTCTAATCCGAATCTAATATCATTTACCTTGGTTTAAAGGATTCATCAAGCCTACAGCAACAGTAGGTTGTTTCTACTGTGTCTGTTTAGAAACTTGTTTGAGAACAAAACAGCATGCTTTGTGAGGTTTGAGGGTTAGAAAAGAGAAATTTTAAATTTTGCTCTAAGACCTTGAATGTAAGGTAATTCAAAGTCTGATTAATCTATTTAATAGAAAACAATTTCTGTTTTTAATTAATGCACTGTTCAGACTCTTGGCAGAAATATTTTGGAACGGTAAAAAATGTTCTTTATAAATGTCCCTAATTTTCTTTTTTTTTTCCTAAGTAACTTCATTATATCAAGTGTGTTAGCTCCTGTTTCCATATCCTCCCTTTTTAAACAATATATGGGAGAATAGTCCGGAAAATGAGTATTACTACTAGCCTACAGTAGCCTCTAGTGGCCTGAGGCAACTGGTTGTATGCAAAATACGAATGTTGCTGGCACCCACGACTTTCCTTTCTTAGCTATACACGGGTTAAACGTATATTTATATCTGGTGTGTTTGTGATAGTGCTTGGTGTGGGGCCAGTGTAATGCAAAAATAAAGAAAGTTTAAGTGCATTTTCTGCAGAGCAGGAAAACAGGCCTGAATTTGAATTTCTGTTTATCATGCTACATCAGCTACAGGTCCTATTGTGAAGATGTAGCCAGCACATGGGAACAGATGTGAATTCTGTGTGAGTCCATGCTTTTTCATGGCTTTCAGGTCAACTTGCTTATAACTAGATGGAGTCTGAAAGGTCCCTGAAACACCTCGCTGATGGAAAGAAACACAGACTCCCTTTTATGCTTTATACTGGAAGTATTTTATAATTTAACACTTATAAAATGCTGTCACATGTGCTAGGCTACTGTTCATAACAGCAAAATTAACATTTTCTAAAGCAATGCAAATTAGACTGTGAGGAAATCAATGAGGTCTTCAGACTAGTTTACAACTCAATATTGGAGTATATTTATGAGACTGTTTCAAGAGTACTTAAACCTTTGTCAGACATCTTCCTTGTGTAGATGTTACAGGATCATAGAGACTCATGTACATGCAACATACTTGCACACTCTATAATCAAAGGATAAAAGCCTTCTCCATCTCTCAGCTAATAAAAAACACAAGATAAAAAAATGAAAGTCAAAAGAACTTTCAAGGTTGTAACCTCAAGATTCCTGATGATCTAGAACAATATCAAGAAGCCAGAAAATGCTGGTACAGTGCTCTTAGTGGCCTGCTTTTGATAGTGAGACATGGGTCAAAGACTATGGAGGAACCCTCCTTGATAAAATGATTACTTTTTTCAGAGGTGATTTGGTCTGGGATTTCTGGAAATTCCATTTTCCTTTATAGAGCTTGTGGAATTGAAAAGCAAAGCTTCTCCTCCTTATCCTTAATTCCTATGATTTACGAGTTTCACTCTCTCTGTCTTATTGCATTTCCACCCAGTCTCTTCAAACAAATCAAGCGTGAAGCCTAGGACTATATAACTCATTCCAATAAGGTCTAAGATACAGCATTCATTCTTTTTATTAACATGATAAAGTCAAGTTGTTGGTTTTTTTTCCCTTTAAGTCAAGTCTTTCTCTGTAGAGTCACAAGTAAAAGTGAGAGATTTCTTTGGTCATTTACAGTACTCTCTTTATCACCTGCTTTGACTCGAACTCCAGAGAAGTTACTGTCCCTCTAGTGCATGTATAGGATCCAGAAAGTAGTTTCTTACTTCATCGCCTGAGTCAGGAGCCTAAAGTAAAGCGCTATGGATATTCCCTGTCTGACACAATTTTACAGGAATGGCACCTCAAGTTGTATTTAACTAACAAACTAAGAAGCCCTGACAGCAGCCAGTCACTCAGTGAGTGTCCCCTGCTAAATGAAAGTATTGGCATTATGTAACCCAGCTGTCATCATTCATCTTGCCAACAACATTACATAACCTATGTTTTGGACCTAATGCATAAATCAAACTTTGCATTTTATAAAAATTCATCTTGGTAGCAAAAAGTTTCTACCCATGGGCGAAAGAAAAAAGTCATGTGAATACTATGTTCCTATGTAAATTTTTTGTTTTATAATTTTTATAAGGTTTTATGTTATAATTTTAAAAGAAAGATGTATTTTAAGGAAAGAAGAAAGGGGAAATTATGCCAGTGTGCACTTTTGTTATTACTTTCAACTGATATAAATTCACACAGATACGAGCTGGGATATCCCCACCTTTATTGCACTTGCAATATCTTTCATTCTGTCAGCATGCATCTTAAAAAGCTTTGTACACAGGAAGATCAGTATTGATCCTGATAAAAACTATCCCTTTTCAGTCTTGGATTAATTTTCTTATTTCCTTTGGATTCCTGGGCAATCATAAAAACACAAATGTTTACAAGAGAAAAAGTAGTAGGCGTATGCAACCGAAGGACGAGAACGGACCATCCCTTTCGACAGAAGAATGGACTCAGATCAATTTTAATTGAGAATGAAACTGTTCCCTCGGATAAAAGAAGCATAGATAGGATTAATCATCTGAAGAGAATCCATTAGTGTCCATGTTTACATGAGGAAGCATATCAGTTTAGCTAGTGGAAGCATATCAGTTTAGCTAGTGCAGGATAATTGTTCTGGAAGAGTTGACTGTGCAGTCTTCCTGTTCCAAAGTTAAAATCACTGTCATCTTTGAACAGTTACTCCAGAATATTATAAATTTTTAATATAACATCTCCATGGAAAATTATTCCAAACAATTGTGTTAACTACTTTCCTCAGAAGACAGGAGATAGAAATACTGCTTGGCTCATAAGGAGTATTAAGAATGTACTCAGCATTGATTTCCTTCTTGGATGGCGTGCAAAAGTCAGGCTGTTTACATGATGTAGGCAGAGTATACAGGCATATCCTTGCTTATCAGCTGATGACTCCCCTTTGCTGTTTTCTGTTCTGCTGAATTGTAGATGCTTGGTCTAATTGTTTGAGAGGGGAATCAAATGCAGTCTGATAGTTAAGAATCACAGGAAGAGGCCAAGTGATTTAGTATTACATACAGAATCATTAATGCAGCTCCACACCTCAGTAGAGCTGTAGTTCCCAATCCGTAATCCTTCTTAAAACTGGAATAGACTAACCCAAATGCTAGCACACCTCACTGCTCAGATTTCCAAGTTCCTCTGTTAGTCATTAGCATTATATGAAGGAAAGGGCAAAGCAGTCTGGATAGTATAAAACACACACACTTCACCACCAGAACTTTGCCCAGTCTTTCAATCCAAATCAGTTAATTTGAATTAAAAATAGTTCCGTTCGTTTTCCTTTTTTATATTCTTCTTGGACCTTCTTAGAACCAAAAGTAAAATGGATGAAAATGTTAATATGGATGTTGATGGCATACAGGAATCTGTAGAAATTGCATTAACTTTCTTTGACTCAAGAAAGTCTGGAATGTGTGGTTCCTGGATTTTCTTGGAGTTGGGTATAACTCAAATTTACCTGCTAGATAGAATGTCTGGTTTAATTGGGAGGGAAATTGTATACTCAGAAATGGTAAAAAATACAGCATTTCGCGCCCTTTAGTTTTCTAGCAAGTCTTGAGGCTGCTGCTTTTTTCAGAAATAATTTGGGTTTCACTTAAAAATTCACAAAGCAAGGTTCTAACTCCTATACTTGGAAGATATGATTGGAAAGCTTGTAAAAAGGAGATTATTCATTGATAAAACTAACAGGTTTTTAAGGTAGTTCAAAAAGAAAAACTGAAGTAAAAAAAACAGAATTGAGGCCTGACTCACACTTACGTTATTTTATTATGAGTTGGGATTGGCAGAACTACAAAGACCCCATACAAAAAGAATGGGAATACATGTATCCCAGATGTCCTCAGCCCTGAATGGTTGATGACTTTATCTAAATATATGTCGGATAGTCACAAGTAGTGACAGGATGATCTGGTTGTAAAAGCACAACTGCATCCCACAGCACTGGGAAACTGGAGCACTGGATTTTATTCTGCATTCTTTACCTTAAAAATGAACCCAGGCATTTTCCACAGTGTATACACAGTACGGTCTGCAGGTGAAGGCAATGATCTCCCAGGAAAATGTGGTCCTTTATCTTTGCACGTCTCAGTTCCATATACATAAAGGAGAGATAATTTTTCATAGTTCTGGGTTAGTACTGACTATTGTGTTGATACTTTATATCAAATATGACAATGAGCCTTTAACCAGGATTGTGAATTTATTTCACAAAAACTAAGTATCATGGAACTCTTCTGTGACAAATAAATGTGTAGAATTTTTATAAGAAGGAGCCATGATAGTGATTGAACTATGTAGCTCAAGTTGACTTGTATAACTCATGCCACAGAACATTAACTTCAGGTAGTAGTTTTATAAGGTCCATAACTTCAGATTTTGTCATATTTGTTTTATAATTGTGGGAGTTGAATGTTCTGAGAAATGACAGCTAGTCAGCACTGGAAACAAGATTTCCAAACATAGTGGGTGAAAAGTTAATAAAAAATTAGTGGGTGTTTTAATAAATAATTATAGGTTGTTTATAGGAGGGTCAAATGTGACTCATAACCATCTTCATCACTTTCTACCGATGTACATGGAACTGTCTACAACCATGTATAATCACCACAAAAGCTACAAAAGCTTGCAATATGTGTTAAAGGGTCTGTTAACCACATATTAGCCCTCTATAAACCATTTTAAATGGATTTTTAACATGAAGTATGACCAGCTTGTGCTCCAGGTTCTGATTTAAGCTCTGGCCTGTGGACCATCTTACGTTGACAGAGTGTATTTTTAAGACCAGTGTCACCCTAGGTACAGAGCTGTGACTCTTTGTTATTTTGTGCCTTAATGACATTATTTATGCACTTTCTGTCTTCTCCACTTCCAGCTATATGTGGAATGATGCTTCAATCGATAATGGACAACATTCACCAGGAGGCTTCGTGATTTTCTTACCAGGCCTTTGTTATATTTGTAAAATACCAATACAGTGGTTAACCAGCAGTTGCTTCAAAACAACTGAAATGCACTAAAATGAACAGTTCAACATATTACCCACTTTTACTTTTGTTGCTGACAGCTCATTGTATATAAACATATGCTGGTCAGATGTTTTGCGTTAAATGCCTGCTATCTCATCATTTCTGCTTTTAGAATTTCTCTTTCATTGGCATTTTTGCAGCCCAGTAAGTGCAGTGACACTCATGGCAGTCTAGAGCTCAACACCGGCCAAGTGCTTCAGTGAGAAATGTGTGTGTGTGAGCAGTGGGAGCAGTGAGAAATCCCTGGACCAGCAAGTTGTGTGCCAAATTCACCCTGGGAGGAGAAGCTTGTGAATGAATGATGAGCTCAAATACAGGGTTAAGCATCTGTGCTGCAACTCCTTAACAGAGACTTTTCAATCTCAAGCTGTTTGTCTCAGAACGAAGTGAACACACAGAAATAGTCAAACTTTAAGGAATGCAGAGCTGGCTTAGGGCTCTGCACTGGTGCTGTTGGTATTACCCTGGTGGTCAGCAGTAATTCAGGAGAAGTTATGGGTTGTTGGACTGCTCTGGTGATTACTCCCAGGCAGACCAGTTTCAAACCAACTGTTCCTGCAAGCATGGCCTTGCAGGACCACTGCTGTAATTTAGCAAAACCTCTGTTGTCTTAGGGATGGGTGTGTGTTAGGAGTTTTAACTTCAGAGTTATCTGAGGGAGGCATTCTTTGAGGGAACTGCATTTCATCAGTGCTGTTGGTCTGCACTGACTTCTTTGAGCTGCAATGGTTTGGGTGTCAGCCCTGAACTCTGCTGTCTCCTTTGCCACTGAGGCCAGCACTGGAAATTAGGTATTAGTGATTTTCTCAGTTTGATACCTATTTAATCCCACAGATTGTGCTTTTACTTCACTATCTGTAGACTGAAGATACTATGTCAGTTATTTTTAATTCTCTCATTCATAATATATTTCAGTGAAATCTGGAGGAGTAAAAATTGAGTTATTTGAAAATCTCTGGTACAGTTAGGGTTATCACGACTAAATCAGCTTCTGTGTGTTTACATATGTGAAATGAGTTGATATGTTGATTAAATTCCTGCTATGCAGATATCAACATTATTAAATTGTGATGATGACTGACAGCAGCTAATGTGGTTTTGATTGTCAGCTGTTGGAATAAAGTGGTTGAGTGGGAAAATTTTATACTTAACTCTGCATTTTCTTTTTAGTTCTGATTTGCAGTATGCAAGGGTCGAGAAGTTTACAAGAGTGTTTGTTCTATACACAGGAGTTTTTCACCAAAACATTCATTTCAGGTGTGGATATATGGCTGACGGTTTTGAGATTGCTTGACTCTAAATTTCTTTTACCAGCAGGTTAATGATGTCCATTGTATTGGCTTGCTTTTTTCCCCCCTGTTGCCTGTAAAACTCTTTCACTGTGGTGAAATCTACTAGCTGTGTTAGTATCAGTGATGTTTTTATTATACTACTGTCATGAGTAATTTTTATTCTTCTTCTACTACACAAATGTCAAAGTCAGTTTTGACTGACTTGTGCGTTTATACAGTTACAGCTTACAGTTTCACTGTTGTTATTATATTGCTACAATATCCTCACTCACACCATTTAAGCTTAAAATTACTAATGGCACCGTACAATATACTTCCTCTGATTCTTATATCTGGGTGCAAATTTGAAAAGATCACGTGAATTTAAGAACATCCTGCAAATTTAGAGCTCAAATTGCTTCAATGTAGAATTATAACTAGTTAGACATGGTTTTAAACCAGAGAATTCTTTCATTGTTTTGCAAAACACTTACCTCAGCCACTTGAAAACAGTGAACACCCACTATTACAAAAAATGTGCTTTTCTGACATGCTGAGCACCTTGCCCTTTCACCATCTTTTAGAAAATGAGCAGTGACAAGATTCCCTGAATGTGAGTGGGACTTAAATGACAAGATAGTCTGTGCAGTCTCTCTGCACAGGTGTGAATTTTGACCGAAGTGCTGAGAATTTACTCAATTTGCTTTGCAGTTAGGACAGACAGCTGTGTGGAATCCACTTAAGGAGAAGGAAAATTGTATACACAGGTATTAAACTGAGATAATTTTACTTTTAAAATGATAGTCACAGCTTACGTATTTGAGATAACAGATGCAGTTTTGCCCTGCAGCAAAGCCTTATTCTGCATATCATGTGATTTTTATATTAGGATTATGTCCTGTTTAAAATTAGAAATGCCTTCTGCACCAATTTTAGTAGTAAAGAATAAAAGTCATTATTAATAGGAATGTTTATCATACAATTTTCAGTCGATTAAGTTTCACTAATCAAATCCACATGACTTGAACCCTATAAGCAGAGTGTATTAGCATATTTGAAGAACCAAAAATCATGGTGTGTATTTGCACAGTGTTTGCTCAGGAATGTAATGGAAACTAGGTGAAAGAGCAAGGAAAGAGACTGCTTCAAAGGATGTTGTCTTTAAAATTCATATGGAAATTCTGAGAAAGGAAAAGTACTACTTTCACTATTCTGGCAAAACTGCAGTTGGGTGAATTGTTTCCTACCTGTTCAAATTTCTCTTGAAACGGGTCTCAGGAGGGAATGTATGCTTAGCGATATCACTCATGAAAACACAATAGATGCTAGGAAGTGTCCCAAATTAACAGAAAATAGATAATTGTCAGTCTAAATAATCTTTGTTGAGATATGAGCCATGCCCTTCAGGGGTTCGTATTGGGACCAGTGTTACTTAATACCTTCATTAATGACACAGACAGAGGCATCGAGTGCACCCTCGGCAAATTTTCAGATGACACCAAGCTGAGTGGTGCTGTTGCCACACCTGGAAGACACCTCTGGATATCATCCAGAGGGACCTGGGCAAGTTCAAGAATTGGGTCCTTGGGAACCTCATGTGGTTTAACGAGACCAAGTGCAGGATCAGAGCAACCACCAGTGTCAATCCAGGCTGGGGGATGAACTGCCAAGAGAAGCCCTGCCAAGAAAGACTTGGGGGTGCTGGTGGAGGAGAGGCTGCACATGACCCAGCAATGAGCACTCACAGCCCAGAAAGCCAAATATGTCCTGGGCTGCATCCAAAGCCCTGTGGGCAACAGGACAAGGGAGGGGATTCTGCCCCTCTGCTCTGCTCTGGTGAGACTCCACCTGCAGTGCTGGGGTCCCCAGTGCAGGAAGGACATGGACCTCTTGGAGTGAGAGGAAGCCACCAAGATGATTTGAGGGATGGAGTACCTCTGCTATGAGGAAAAGCTGAGAAAATTGGATTGTTCAGTCTGGAGAAGAGAAGGCTTCTATTTGTGACCTTCCAGTACGCAAAGGGAGCCTACAAGAAAGATGGAGAGAGACTGTTTACAAGAGCATGTAGTGACAAGGGGGAAAGGTTTTAAACTGAGAGTAGTTCTAGTTTAGATTAGATAATAGGAAGAAGTTCTTCCCTGTGAGGGTGGTGAGGCACTGGAACAGATGGTCCAGAGAAGCTGTGGCTGTCCCATCACTGAAAATGTTCAAGGCCAAGTTGGATGGGGCTCTGAACAACCTGATCTAGTGGAAGGCTCTCTGCTTACAGGAGGGATGTTGGAACTACAGGATCTTTAAGGTCCCTTCCAACCCAAGCCATTCTATGATTTCATGACTGATTCTGTGACATCTGTTCATTGCAAAGGCAAGCCTAGCACAGGATGAACTGATACTGAAACAAAATTTACAGTGTGGTATGAGACATACAAGGCACTGTGCTATTTCAAAATAGCCAGTGGTTGCACTACTGATTGCACTACCAGTTATAGGATTTCAGCATTGTGCCTGCTCTGGTAGTATTGACATGATTTTACAGCTCTAAAGCAACATAAAGAGGTGTGATTTTCCTTCCCTGGTCCTCCTTGACTCAAAATCAAATAAAATCTCTTGTCTCACCCAGATCATTTCATTCTCTCACCCCATTTTATTTCACTGCTAGAGCTTGAAAGTCAATAGAAAGCCCTTAAGCAGATTACAGACAGATCCAGGGTTGCTGAATACAGAATTACTTCCAAACGGAAAAGAAAAACCAAACTAAACAACCAAATCTACTTCTCAAAGGGGGGAAATGAAATAGGAAAATGCATTAATTTCCACTAATTTTTAGACCACTAACTGCTCTATAAGCTACTTGTGACTTTATGATGGATATTTTTTTATCTCAGTAAAAGATATTGGTTGCTGCTGCTATTGCTAGAGAAAATTTTAAAATACTGGGAATTGATTTTAAATCTAAGAACAGAAAAAAATGCACACATCACCTCTATTACATTTTTTTAAACTTAGCTTGTTGTTCTGCAAATATTTTAATTCTGTAATTGAGCAGACCTGAAAGGATTTTGGGTGAGACAAACTAAAGCTGAATAGAAGGTCACAGAAAACCCTTGTAGCAGATGTGACTGCAGTCCATGTGCAATCTGAACAACTTTGGTTCTCTGATAGTCATGCAGGACAACAGAGAGGCAGGGAACATGTCCTTTATAAGATTTCTTAGCAGTACTCCACCTGCTAAACAGGTCACTACAGACTAAGAGAAACCAGGTTAATATACACATAATCGTGGGTATTACTTGCTCTTCTTTCCATGTCCTTTGTGAACGTAAATTCAATTTATTTAGTCAACTGATCCTGTAAGGTACTATCAAAATCTATGCTGAGGTACTGGAAGTTACTAATCAAATGATAAAAAAACCCCTGAGAATTGCTACCACCATGAGAGCCTTGCTTTCTTTCTTTTTCTTTCTTCGTTTTCACCATGTTACCTCCCTCCTCATAGTGAAGCTGTGACTGAACGTGATAACTGAAATTCACACTGTGGGCTTTATTCTCTGGTGTCTGGCCCTTCATTCTTCCTGAAACAGGCAGGCTTTGGCCAGGAGCATTGCTGAAACCCCAGGCCTTTGCAGGTGGACAGCAGGCAGTAAAAATGACCAGAATCAGGATGTCAGTGCAGGAGAAAGCCAGATGGAGCAAGTCTAAGAACCTGTCAGCCCTAAGGCCTGTGCGGTTTAGCATCTGATCCAAAACCCACCTGCATCACAGAACTCTTACCATTACAATGGGATTTGAGTCAGGTTCAGGACAATAAGTGCAACTGAGACCCAGCAGTTGTTGGGAGAGGATTATTTCAGGGTCTAATTTTCCAGCTCTTTACTGTTAAGTAGCTAAAAATAGAAGTTGCTCAACTGAACTGAATTTGCCCATTGAAAATTCCCTGCTTGGCTTTTCAGTGTCAATCATAAATCTTCTGTAGGTGGCAGGAAAGCAAATAGATTTATTTGTTTACAATCTTCACTTCTCCAGCAAACAGTAGCTACAACAAAATTGTCAATCCAGGTTATAATAAAACCTAGTAATTTTTTAAGCAAAAGCCTGTTCTTTTTTTTTCCAGCAGTTAAAGTCTGGCATGCAGTGCTCATTGCTTAACAAAGGAAAATACCCAGTTCTTCTTTTTTGCTTTCGTGTGGTCTGTCATATCCTTCTATGAAGAAAAGTGAATTGCAACTTGCTGCTCAGCCACAACACGGCCATAATGCACCCCTTGGGAGGGATTATATATATTCAAACCAGAGAGAATCTCCTGCATTGCTTTTTCCCCTCCCATGTGACAACTCTACTTTCTAAATACGAGACACTGTTCGAAGCAGGCTAGCTGTGGAGGCTGCTTTGATGTCCTGCCATCACACTGAGCTGTGGAAAGCCTTCTTGTTGTCTTATGTAGGGAGCAGTTGAGGATATCAAAGGGAAGATGGGATGTTAAATTTTTATTGATGAATGTTTAATAGTCTGGGTTGTAAGCTGTCATGAGTAATGCAGTAAAAGGATTCATTCCGAATCTTGCTGTTTGCCATACAGTGCCTGAAAGTGATTAGTCTTTAAAGAGTACAAATCTTTTTTTTTTTTTTTCTCCAGCAATTTATTTTCTGCAGCAGATTAAAAGAAATCTATCATGATACTTAGGAGAGAGTCAAGTGGGCACATTAGGTTAATTCACCAGCCTCTCAGCTTGAGACCTGGGTTTGAATCAGGTTTATGGGGAAAAGAAGCAATGAATTTAGCACTGTTTTCTGAAAGCCCACTAATGTGACAAGTCTGGCCACATCTCACTGGGCTTATTAGGGTCATGCATCTCATGAGGTGCAACTTTATGCTTTCTAAAACATGAAATATGTTAATTGAGCAATGTGTAGATATAGTAGGCACAGTCCCCAAGGACACAGCAGAAGATAACTGAGTTATCTGTTCCCTTTCCCATTTTGCCCACAAAAAAAACCCAAACCAATAAACAAGGCTATTTTCCTACTTCCTAAAACACCAAAGTTTTAAAATAAATATAAAGGAAAATAGTTTAAGACCACTGCTCTTTTGTTGCACACTCCCCACTGAAAAAATGCACTGGATATAATGAAACACATGGTTTAAAAATAATTTTGTGGAATTCTGTGGAACAGGGTGGGATTCATATTGTTGTAGGCTAGTACTGTAACTAAATGATTCTAGAGACACAGAGCAAATCAGGCATGTTCCTGAAGGAATGGGGAGCTCATGAGGGCTGAGGAAAGGGGAGAAGGAGAGGGGAGATCACTGCAGGAGGATTCATGGCTGATGTGTTTTGTTACCCTTCCAGGTAATGATGAACAGAGAGTGTGGGCCTGGTCAGTCTGACTGATGACACAGCTTCAGAAAACTAAAGGTTTTCTTCTCTTATACTAAATGTGTTTCAGGAACAAGGCTGGGTGAAACGTGAACTCCAACCAGATATGGTTTAAGACACATTAATTTACAAAGTTTTACTGAAGTACAAAAGCAACTGTGAGAAAGAAGCCAGATACAAGAGCCTCAGGTTCAGGCCCACCTTTTGCTGAACTGTATGAACATATGAAAAAGCCAGCATCAACCTGTAACTTCTACACTGTTCTGGACAGAGTGATTTTTCAGAGGAGGAAAAAAGATTAATATCTTTTATGATTCCTAATCAGGCCTTGATCACAGCTAATTTAGTGACTTTTGACAGCATGAGAAGCATTTGCATGCTGTGAATCCATATTTATTCACTAAGAAATGGATTGAGGTACTCCATTCATGCCCTCTTAGATTTCTGAGCAACTACCTGATATATAATGATTTTTGTTTTCCACTATCTGAGCTGGTGATGAAAAGGTTTCTCAGATTGAGGTCATGTTAGTAATAGGTTAACCTCATAACTATTGTCACTGTCAGTGCCTTTTTAAAACATAAATTTTTCCCTCAGTCATTCTAAAAATGATCCTGAAACAATTTTTACATTTTTTTATTTTGTTTTATGAGATACCCTAGAACAACTCTGATATAAAAATAAATTCTAATGGCTGTGCAAACCTGTAGACACAAACTGGAGAGGAAGGAGAATTCTACATTCACAAACGTATGCACAGGGATATGTATGTGCCTGTGTGTTACACATACACAATCTCTGGTTTACACATCTGTGCAAAAGCATATGCCTGAAAATCTGCACTGTCTCTTTGTTGTCCATGTACTGATTAAAGGCAGATGGAGTTTCCCTTGCTTGGAATAAATAGCTGTGGTTTCTGGTTTTTTTCAATTTTTAAGACAGATCTTGTTTGCATAAAGAAATCTTCAGCACAGTATGATTTAGCAATCTACTCTTCATAAAACAGTGAGCTTTACATAGGCACCTTGAAAGGCAGACTTGAAGGGTGATAAATACTTAGGTGGACCCAAAGATTAACTGAATCCCGTTCTCAGTCGCAATTACAGAAGGCTGTAGTGGGAAGAGATGACAGGATTTTCCAAAAGTATTGTTTGGGATTAGAAGACCTGTGGGGATTTTCCCTTGGATGACAGGCTGTTAAAGACTACTTAGAAAGTGTAAAATTTTCATTACTTTCCAAAATACATGCTTCACTACAGCTCTGATTTTTTTCCTTCTCTGCAGATTGGTGACAAAGTGTCTCACAGTTCAGTGGTGAATCAAGGGGAAACAAAGAGCTAATTAAATTATCATGAATAATTGTCTGTAAATTATATATGTTGTTTCAGTTCTTTGGTGTAGGCATACAGTCTTTTCTGAATATGTTTATCTAAAGTCAATCAACATGAACAATGGGAATATTTATTCCTAATTTTCAAAAATAATGTTTTCATGACAATGCTTTTCAACTCCCTCTCTCAATAATGAGGACAAGCACTGCCAAGTGGCTCTCTGATTTTTGAGAAGACAACTGGAAATTGGAAAAAGGCCTGCAGAACATTATTTCGTCGGGATCTTTCTCAGGCAGTGCAAGTAAGCTTCAAACAGAATACTTCTTGATACAATAATCAAGATATTCCAATGTATATCAGATAAAAATGCTAAAAAAAATTTTGTTTCAAAAATTATTTAGCGTTGCAAATTATTTCAGCAAGTGTTTCCAGAAAAAAAGGTCTTATTTCAAACAAAAATCTATCCATCCTTCAAAAAACTTTGACATTTCTAGCTTGGTTACCTAATTTTGCTATTTTCTTCTCTGGGTTGGATTCTCTGACTGAAAAGTATCACTCATGAATGCTCAAGTCCGCCAGGGGCTGAGCAAGAGTGGAACCTGTCAGTGTTGCGACTGCTGCTGGCACAGAGGCAAGACTTCTGTAATGCCTCATTTCTGTGATTCTTACATTTGTTTTGGTTTAGTGTTTGTCTTTTAATTTTCTGGTGTACAGAACTTTAAAAAATGCTCAAAACTTTTTAGCTGAATTCCAAATTATGGGAAAATAACATCTACTGCATTTTCTGAATGCTAGGCTGTTGGGTTATCTTGACCATCCAGGCTTTGTCTAAAGCTATGGTGTTATGATATGTTAATCGGTGTATTCCAGTATATTCACACCAACTAATGTGGAGCAGTCAGTGAATATTTTATTATCACTCAGTTGCCTTAGGCCTTTAAAACATTTTGAGAATATATTTGCTAATATATGTCAATCCCATTCCTTTTCTTAGTCTCTAAGCAATGCTATGCATGGTCATGAAGCAAAAGTGCATAGATACTGAACTCATCTTGGAGTCTGGTCCCAGATGTTTTCATATGCTGCAGATTGGCTACAACTGTCTTCACAGTTTATATTGAATTTATTACACCTCGCTACAATCTATTTTAAAAATACAAACATACCTAATTTCTCAAGAACTTTTCAATGACACATTAGAAAGGAAATGGTTGGATCTAAATCTGTTATTATTTGCTGCTTAGTCTTTTTCTTTGTGATAACTATCTATTAAACATTATGTAAGATCATATAAAGTAAGCCTTAGTGAACCCTGATGGACAACAAGGGTCCCCTTGAAAGCACATTCCAGAATGATCAGTTGCCTCTGGCACTCCCCTTGTTTTAATGATAGTGTTTTTCTCACTTGTGAGAACTCTGTGTGTTGATGGTGTCAACAATAAAGTCTTCATAAAAGAATTGCTGCAGCTTCAACGTGCAACTCCTTGGCCCCTGCCTTACAGGAAAATTGTTCGCTTCCCTTCTTCCTTTTAACTCTGACCTTGAGTTTAAATTCTTGGTTACAAGAGCCCACAGAAAAGCATTGCCCCTTAATGCCTGATTGGCAGTGCCTTATTAGTGAGTGAGTGTTCTTGATGCCTACAGATCTCCATAGGAGCTACTGAAAATACTCAGCTGCTTAGGAACTAAACAAGCAGAGGTCAGACCCGTGATCTCCATCCAGTTCTGTCATGAGATAACATTTCTCTCGTTCCAGAGAGATCACTTCCCATTTCACAGAGCTAGAGTTACAGCACAACAGTAGAGAAGTACTTTTCTGGGCACAAGTGGCAGAAAGTATGATTTTGCTATTTCCTAATATTTGTATATTCATTTGCAGACATCAAGGCTCCTCTTCAGGGTGGTCATTTAAATCTCTGTTCATCTTTAACGAGAGATGTAAACTTAGTGAGCAAAACTCCAAGCTTTCTGCTGAACATGACTGAGTGGTTTATATCACAGCCCTTGTTGTTCAAACTAACTCTCACACCTAGGGGCACTACTCCTGTACAAAAATTAGTCACAAAATAAATATTTTTTAGGATTAGCAACTACATAAATAGTCATCTCAGTGGGATGGTTCACCCACTGGAAAAAAAGAAAAAGTAGAAAAAACATCTCATAGAAGGTAATAATTGAGGGGAAAGAGTTTTTTTCTATTCATTTGACTGGTCTGCTAATGAATGGCTGTATTTAAAGACAGCAGTAAGTCATGAGCATCATTGAAACCTTTTTTTTCTATGTGTGTGTGTGTACACTAAAGAAATTTTAACTGCATGTATATGAGTGCTTTAAGGCAGTTTAGAAAAGTAATTAAATAATTTACTTGAGTCATTAGAGCAAAATCCAATAATATTTTAGATGTCTGGTTGAGCCTTAATATCAACTACAACAATTCTTTTAAAATTTAAAAAAGGGAAACAGAAAAGTGGCAGGTTTTAGGTTAGTGCAGGAGGGTTCATTACCTTGTCCACGTCCATGTCTACAGGATGTGAAGAAGATTGCCATCAAGGGCTGCAGGAGGAGTTCTGTCTCTGACCCATTGCACCTACATTGTAGTAGTACCCCTGAAGGCTCTGCTGGGGGTGAGAAGCACAGACACGTGAGCTGGTGTGGGGACGTGCCATTGGTTTCAAAGAAGATGTATGTGGTTTTGCCAATCTCAGATTTTTCAGGACAGTTTAGAGGGTGACAGGTAAGGTCTAAGGACCTCTTCAGCCAGCATTACCTGCTCTTATAATGTTTGTGCAGCCTCCCTAGCACACATCTACAGCACAGCTTAGCTAGATAATAGGTGACAGTGTGGTCTGGGCCACCTAACTACTCACAATCATTTAGTAATTGCATATATAAAAGTAAAACTTAAGGAAGAGAAATGTCTGTGTTTTGAAGTAAGGAATTCTGCTGATGCTACAGATTTTGAAAGCACATTGTGCTCAATGAAAGTACTTGAACCTTGAAATAGAAATACAGACCTCTTAATTAATCTCTCTGTTATCCTATAAAGTGCAAAGAAAACTAATACAGAGAATTTTCCTGTTAATTACAAATGGAATTTGTGTGTGAGTGTGTGACGGGGAGGAGACTGTTGGACCAGGGCAACACAGCATTACACTTCCTACATAATTATGTAGGAGGGATAGGTTTATTAGCTGCAGCAAGCTATTATTTATGCAGATGGAATCTTTATTAGAAAACTACCTTTTAACATTGCTCTTGTTCAAGTTGCAGTACAATATTTCATCTAAATCCCCTCTTTCATGAATGTATACATAGGCTTGAGTTATCTTCCTTAAGGAGAAATTGACCATACAAAAAAAGTGGCATGCACTTTCTTTAATCTTTGCTGCTATGGATTTAGTTGTTCTGGGTCATTTTTCAATTGCTCTAAACATTAAAACTGCTTTCTTTTAAGGTGCTGCTGTTAAGGATGGGAAATATATTTAAGGGCCTCTGTTTTGTTTTGTTGGTCAACCTATAAAGGCATTGTTCACTTTCATTTTCATGTTGCCAACTGAGCCTTGAAGCCTAAAAGGAGGATTTCCTTACCACCCTCAAACAACCTCTCATCTCCAAGGTAGAAGTGACAGGTCAAAGAAAAAAGTCTGCTGGCTGTCTCAAATTTTTGGATCATCATTTAGTGCTAATGGTTTTGCTGACACTGACTGGGGTTCTCCAGCAGTGATACTGCCTGAGCAGCACATTGCAAATTCACGCTTCAAACTTTTAGGACAACTACTTACCCAAAGTGAGTCACATCTACCTATGTCATGGGTAGACAAATCTTCAAACCATTCAGAGGCTGTTCTTTAAGCTCCCTGAGCAAGGCCCTTCTGGTATTCGCCTTTACCTCACTGATCTGCCCAATACATGCTTTGTGCCATCTAAAAGTCCCTACTCACTTCTAGCCTTCACTTTCTGCATTGTTTTAGCGTCCCAAGAAGGGCACTCAAACAGATGGTTTTCAGGAACATATGGGTGCCCTGTGCTAGTGTCACAATCTATTCTCTCCCTGAATGATAACTTCCATGACCCTGCTTGCAGTCAACCCAGACCTTGGCAGTTTCTGAAAAGATGTGATTAACTGAAAAGATGTGACAATATAGTAATCAATTACCATGACAAAGGCTTCATCAAGTGAAAATATTTTGCCCTGTGCCAAGAGTCTGGATAATGGATTATCCTGCAGTTTGGACCCAAACACAGAGGTCTCTTACCCTACTCTCATTCCTGTAACAAAGACTTAGTTCAATGCTAAATCCCATTTCTAATCTTTCCCTTTTTGTGAGCAAAATAGCCCAGAAAATTCATTGACATCCTGCATTACTCCTTATTTGTTACTAAGGTTTATCCAAGAAGATGGAAGGAGCTTTCCACTAGGAAAGTATTGCTCAGAGAAGATACACCAAAAGAGCCTTAATCAAGACTTGCAGCTTAGAGCAGCCACTTGTCACTCAGACACAAGAAAACGTTGGCATGTCTTCTGCAGGAGATGACCTATTTCCGCCCACAGGAGTTATGGTTGTTAAATGAAGCAGAGAATCACTGATGAAGGGGCCCATGGGCCAAATACATAGCACTAAATAGCAGCTCTTATTGGAGTGAGGACTGTGATTAGCCTCAGCATGACAGACGTACAACAGAGACTGCATAAACAGAGCATGAGCCAGGCTGTCAAAAACTTGCTTTGGGCTGGTGGCCATTCTTTGGCTGGAGAAGGCCCACAACCACATCTGTAAGCCAGATTTCCCTTCCCTGCAAATATTAGGGTCAAAATACAGCATCCCTGTCCTCCTTTTTTTGGGTCATGTGTAAACTCTATAGCAACTTCCCTGATAAGGATCTACAGTGGTTGCTCATTCCTGAGGCAGGACTGTGTCCAAATCTAAGCAGGAATGACTGGTCACAGCCTTACATTTAATTTTACTCTGTTAATAACTCTGATACAAAACTGCTTTTCATCTAAGACTCTAGACCAGGTTAGTCTGTGAGTGGAAGTGCTACTTCAGAAAAGCTTTCCAAAATGTATTCTCAGGAGTAATGCACATTGCTGAAGACAACCACCTATATCACCTCCCACCTTAAAACAGTCTCCTATCCCTTGGACAAGAAACTGACAGCAGATCTAGATGCTGATGTGAGGATCAGGTGTGTGAACAGGATGCGTGTTCTGCCTGTGCCATAGAGCCATTGAGAAGACACGGTGTGCTTTGGAGTGGCAGGGCTTTTTGTGAGGCCTGGTGTTGAGGGATATGCCACAATGCCCTGTGGGACACAAACCGGTAGATTCAGGCAATCCCTATCAAGGACACTTTTGGGTATTGTTCATCCAAGCCCTGGAGCATTGTTCAAACGCCCTGAGCTACACTTCCTGGATTTCCACACAGGAAATACACAAGTACCCCAAAGAGCATTCCACAGACTAGGTGTGGTTAGGGCATTTGGTTTTGAGGACATCATCACAAATGCTCTAAGGGGTCAGCTGGGGCACAACCAGAGCCCGGGTTCCCAGCTCACTTAAAGGGCAGTGTCAGAACTCCCAAGTGACCAGCTAAAGGTCACAGAGCTGTTAGGTCTGCATAACTGCTTCAAAAGTACACATCCTGGACAGGCCAACCTCTTTTTATCATCTAGAAATACATGCCTGTCCCTCTTCCCCATCCTCTCAGCAGTGCTTTGTTCCAAATTACATTGCACAGTTTTGCACTGCATCTGATTTCTTGTCTTATCAGAATGTCTCACAGTCACAAATTCTATGATCTGTGTCTATTCCTCAGGATAACAATATAAAACAATCAAGGAGGGAAAAAATTGGTAAATGTGAATGGGCCTTGTGAATGAAGTATAAGCAGAATGGGATGTGTGAATATTGCTTTTCTTCTGCCCCACAGGGGAGAAACTGGATTAATTCATCATTTTGGTTAAGCAGAGGAAGAGGGCACCATTAAATAAAGCTTAGAGGAAAGAGAATTAAAATGATAGGGCACAATCATTTTAATCACTTGGTCTCAGCTTCATAAAAAGAGGTGCAATTCCTTTTCATTGGTCTTCAGAGTGCCTGGATTTCATGCATGATTCTTCATCGACTTGTCTGCTCCACATAATTAAAAAATGTGATTTTTTTAATATGCCCTATATAACTCAGTGAATGCTGTATTAAGAGAGATTTGCAGTGTTTGAGTATTTTTCTTCTATCATTTGTTCACTATTACCCTCCAAGAAAGTAACAATTATTGAAATATGCACATAGATGCCAGAGTAAAATAACCTCCTGTGCAATAGTACCAGCTGTTCCTGACCTGACAAACAGATCTGCTAGAATCAGGAAACACGCTATTAAATAGAAGGGAGTGAGAAGTGAAAGGCACACAGAGTTCCACTGGGGGGGAAAAAAAAAAAGTGGGTTGTTTGTAACAAATGAACAGTAATGGAAGGAGCAGAGACAGATTTCTTTAAACAGGCAATCCCTGTGCCCCGTCAGAAGAGGTGGGTCTCGTCCCTTGCAGTAGAACTCAGCCATTTCTAGTCCTCTGCCCTTCTCTTGAAACAAAGTGACAGCTACAGCTTTGTGACATTGCTTTGCCAGGCACTAAACTGGGACATGGAAATAAAAGGATTAGTTATGCAGATGACATAGTTACACAGAAGCTGGCACAGCCGATGCTCCTTACGTGGGATATAATGTCAGAATGAATATGTGAGCATCAGACTCTGAGTCTGGGTTACTACTGGCCTTTGTCTTTTGTTATTTGCCGTCATGAATCTTCCTTTGGTTCTACACTGTCCTAAGCAAGTCGCTAAAAAGGAATTCTCAGTAAGAGGGCTGAACTGTACCCAGTAACCACAAGCGGGAAAAGACAGACTATCTTTGTGTCCCTCCAGAAGAAGGGTGGGCAGCAGCAAGCACTCAAAATCATTATCAGCCTCACTTGCCTTCACACAAGTGAAAAATGAGCCAGTAGCTGCTATATGCATAAAGTGTACTTGTATGAAACCATTAAGTATTATTAGCAAGTAGATAAGTTTATGTGAAATCTAGGTATTATTATGTTGTAAACAAAACAAACAAAAATGAAAGGGAAAAAACCCTCTGGGATTTAAAAGTATAAGAGGGCCTGCTTAATCATGAAGGACCACAAATCTGTCTAGGGCTTTGTGAAGCACCCAGCAATCATTAGGTTTTACAAAAATCATTAGTTTGCTACCTTGGCAAGAGTTAACATCTAAGTGCATCTAAGCCGGAGTCAAACTAAAGAGGGACAGCCACAGGGAGGAGGATTAAAATTCTTTCGTTGTGAGTTAAGGTGGGTCAGTGGGGTAAGGGAAGTTTGGGTCTGGATCGGACCCTGAGCAGACTTTGATCAAGCTCCGCACAGTTACTCACTCAAGGTCTTTCTTGTCATTGCCCCCTGAAGTACAAAGAGCCAGTACTGAAAATTTGGGTGAGAAGGTCAGTCAGGTATAACAGCTGACAGAAAGGTCTTAAGGATTTCATCTCAGGAAAGGGGGATTTACTGTGAGTTTTTCTCTTTCCTGTAATGTGTGTTAAATAAGTAAATGTTTCAATTATTTTAGGGTAAATAAAGATTCATCTTTCCTTTAACCTTAATCTGCTTCATATCACTGCAAACTCAGGGTAAGAGGTGAGAAACCAAGGCACTAAGGTCTTGATCCCAAAATCCATCATTGTCAATAGAAGTCTTCTCATTGATGTAGAATGATTCGTAATCAGGCCCTAAGATGTTGTTTCTCTGTATACAAACACATTGCTGTATCTGTGTGAATATGTGCTAATGTGTGGATGTGAATAATGCTTTGTGTATGCGTGCATATATGTGTGTATTTACATACACATTCTCACTAACACAAATATATATTTAAGATTTACAGTTCTGGAAAACCTAGTGAATAATGTAAATGATTAAAGCAGATGCCTCGCAGAAAATATTGTTCAGACCCCCTCATTTAAATTCAGCCTCTTATTCACACTTGGTAATACATTCTGCCATATGAATTATGGATTTCTGTTTTTATCTCTCACACTACACATGAATGTTTGATAAAGATTGTTTCCAATATTATATTTTATCAAAATGCTCATCTAAAATTCAGTCAGAAATTCTTTCCAGTAATTATGCATTGACTTAGCACTATGAAAATAAAAAAAGGGGGGGAAAAAAGCCAAATTATATTATCATTGTTTTTCCTGAATATTTGTCCTACATAAGACTAAGAGACTGACAGGATTTGCAGCCAAAATTCCTTGTTTATACTCCATCCAAATGGAGCCAAGGCAGTTACAGTATGTTTTTCACACTGCTCTACAAATGCTTCAGTCTCAGTGCTTTGTCTTGTGAGGAAAAAGGCTGCTTTTATGCTAAATTATTCGTAATGACTTTGTGAAGTGGATTAATATCCAGAAGAGGTCTGGATTCTCACTGGACAAATATCAAATTTACCTCCTTGGGGAATCAGGGTAGTCTTATTATAAGGTTCCTAGGAAAGCAAAAAAAACCCAAAACTTACTGACCACAGTAATTCAGTAATTATTGCATTTATTTCCTTTTCTGTGTGTAAAATTTTCTTTCCTGAAGAAAGGTCCAGCTAGAGAAAAACAAAACCAACTACAGAAAAACAAAACATACTTTGCCATTTTTGCTGGTAATCTATGTCATGACTTAAAATGCTACCCAATCTTCCCCTTCGTTTGTGCAGGGTGTCCTTCAACTTTGTCAAGCTGTGCATGGGTCAGTTGTCCAGAAGGGACTCTCTTTAGATGTATCTTTATTCAAAAGGAGGGCAGCACAACAGAAATGTATCTGCAGCTCAAACCAGTGGCTGCTGAGGACCTGGCACCTACAGGGTGTGTGTGTGGGAATGGAGAACTTGAGTTCTAGTCTAGTTTCATGGACTGACCTGCTACCATGAGCTGGCATGCATAGGGATGCTCCTGGAGTGCATTTCGCACTTAGTTTAATTTAAACAGAATCCAGTTTTCTCCAAGAGCAAACCAAAGCCCAGTAAATGGGGAAAATTGAGGATTTGTTCTAGAAGGACCAGCCTTATCTTATCCGAAACACTAAGATGGATACAGACATTGAATTCAGCAGGTTGTGGATCAGTCCTCAGACAAGACTATGAGTTGTCCTTTTCTTTTTGAGAGAATTGAGTTAGGAGAGACTGAGTTACCCAGCAGGTGTGGTTACTGGTGTGAACTTTCTAAGGAGTATAATAATCAAGTGTACAGTGACTGGTCTTGACTGCAAGTTACTCTTGGTTGGGAGCAAACTTCTGGGAAATTGTCCATACTGGCAACACAGACATTTTGAGTCTCTCTCTCTCTGTGTGGTACAATAAGTCCAAAACCACTCTCTATCTTCGGAAGAACTAGAGGAACCCTGTACAAGGAAGGCTGTGTTTCCTCTCTAAAAAATTAGCAGTAATAATGGATTCATTTTTGCCTTTCTGTCTGCTTCTCCCTCCTGCATGTTTATCTGGGGAATAGATTGTCCTCCTCAGCATATGGCCTGAGAGGAGATAAATGACAGCCTTCTTTACAGAAAGATCCACTTCCTTTTTCAAGTGCAATTCCCATTCCTTCATTTCTGTTGACATGCATATTCTCTCAGTGTTATTTCTTTCACTATTGTGTTGAAAGCCCAAAATGCAATGATAAGAAAAAGATTGATCCTTAATGTAGCAGTCCAACGTTGAAAAGTTTCAAACACTTTTTATATAATATATCACATAAAGCATGCCAATATTAATCTGTCTTAGATACATATGTGCTCCATATTACCAAAGATTTTGCCATCTCACAATCTTTCTTCACAATCCATTCTCACAAAGTTCTCACAGAGAGAACTGCTACTGCTGTAAATGATTTTACCCTACCCAGCTGGTGGGAAAATGCCATACAACGACTGGCTTGTTCAGGTTCCCATATGTAGACCACCCTCAAAATAGTGCTTTTTATGGTGGAATGAAGAAATGAGTAACTGAAAATGTTTACAGTTTAATATTACACATGACTTTTTCTGAAGAAGACAAAGTAAGAGAAGAGCACAAGTGCAGCATGGTATATGTGTACCTGTGAAAGAAACAAACAAATATTTGTATCAAGTTGATGGGGATTTTTGTTTCTGTTTCTTGTTTTTCTTTGGAATTGCTCTATAAAGCCAGTAAAGCTGTATCCATCTGCCACAGCAGAAAGGAAATAGTCTTTTACACTGTGATGAAGTGTGAAGAATTATTCTAAATGTAAGAGGAATGTTGTGCACCTGATAAGGACTGCTTCCTTAAGAAGAGGGGACAACTTCTAGCTGTAGATTTCTTAACTTGGGTACTTCTATCCTATTCACCAATACTTCACCACTTCTTTCCAAGGCACAAATCCCAGTGGAATCCAGCTGCTTAGCCAGACTTTCCCTCTTGCTTCCACTGACTTTACACCTGAGGAACTCTCTGCTGAAAGGTTCCTTTGAGATATGCAGGGTTACAAAGATAGCCTGATTGCTCTTCCTTCAGCAGCTGCTGCAGTGGGAAGTTCAGAAATGTCTAAGACAAGAACATGTGTTTAAGTGGTGTGAGAATCCTGGATGCCACTGCTCTACTGTATGCTTAACTCTTTTCCTATAGCATTTTATTCAAAGCTCTGTTATGGAAGCTATTAGCACCTTTCTACATAACAACATGATGACAGGATTTCTGCCCGTGGTTTCCAGAGGCACGTCCTTCAGGGAGTGCCACAACTATCATAACGTTAGCAGATCTACGTGTGAGTGTACACTTGTCTATCCATCTATTTAATAAACACTACACATCAGTTACTCCAGCTAAGGGAATTATTCTGTCCCACATGGACATCACTATGACATATTTCAAGACAAAATACTGCATATTTGCAGTGTCAAGTCCTTTAAAAAAGACATACGTTGTACTAGTTTTGGATATCCATGGATGCAAGCCCAGATGCCCTCAGCATCTCTTAGGAAATAATTAAAGTACGAAAATACATACAGAAGTTGGTACTTTTACCTTGCAACCAAAAAAAAAATCATCACCTCTACTTCTTAGGCCAGATCATCTTCCCTGGTGCTCTTATGGGAAAGCTTCACATTAAATGACTCTTATGTTTGCTGAAGGCAGTATTGGCATTAATCAGATGTATGCCAACAAATGCATGTAATGCCTAGGATGACAACATCTTGAGGTCAATAAATACTTCAGTGACAATGTAGTTCTATGTGGGTTTATGCATCTGCGTGGGTGATTTGAATATACTCCGAAGCAGAGTTCACTGACAGGATAAAAAGGTCAGAACATTCTGTCCCTTGCACCTACTTTTTGTTGTATCACTCTATGTTTTCCTCTTTTATTTTGGACATGAGTAAAATATTTTTGGCATCAGGCCAGATCCTCAGCGGAACTCTTCCACACCATTCCAAACAGCAGTAAAATAGAATTATGGAATATTACACCAAAAAGAATCTTGCCCTACACATCAGTAATTTATCTGCTATATTTTTTGCATCAGTAACCACAAGAAATCATTATTGGTTCCCTTCTACTGCATATTTGTTCTGTGGTTAAAGATGAGTTACTGCACAGTTTGGATTAATGGAGGCATTCTCCCCTGAGACAGAAGTACACACTGGCTTTAAGATGGGGATGGGTACTTTATTATGGTCTATGACTGATTTCAATGCTGGTTTATCATCTGCCAGCATGCACACACAAACTAATAAGCTATTCACTGGTTTTTGCCCCTGAGGGCACCTTTCAATAAGGCAAGTCATTGATTTTTACCATCAGACACACAGGCCATAAGCCATTCCCTCTATCATTCTCTCCCCAGTGGTGCATTCTGCAGGGGAAACTGGTCATTTTAGTCACACACATTCACACATGCACACACAGTAGCCAGCCATAATCTAGCTCAGATTCCCAGATATTCACTTTGTCTCCGTTAGAAGAACTATTTATATTAACCTCTTCTGCAATTCTGTCAGCATAATTTGTTTTTAAAATACTGCTATGTAATGCTGAGGCCTTATACAATAGGCAGAATACACCTGGGGTTTTTTTTAATCCTTGATAGCAGGTTTTTGGTATATAAATCAGTAACTGATCATCACTGCCACTCTTTTAAGCATTCCTAGCAGGGTACTCAAAGACTCAATTGCAGTGATATATATAATCATGGCCAGTGCCTTTTAGGTTACTTGTATTTCTCCCAAGTCTGAGAGGGTCTCTCCTGTGGAAATCTGTAGTGCTACCTTAAAATTTTTTCTGTTTTATAGACCAAACATTCTTAAACTTTATGACCTGGCTCACTGTATTTAGAATACAGGAGGCAACAGATTGGATCATTGTGGTTGTAATCACTGCCATTATCTTTGACTCTTGCTCTGATAATGTCTTTTAGATCCATCAGCTTCCTACAGCTGTGCAGACCAAAGGAACATGGGTGTTCAGCTGGTATCCTCAAAGTAATTCAGATTTCAGTAGGAGCATTCTGCTGTCCTGAAGCTGAGTATCTGGCCATCTTGTAGGTATTTCCCATCTCATTTACACCTCTCTTTAGCAAGCTGTCCTTAGGAAAATAACTGACATTCCAGCCAGTGTCTCCTCCCCAGCTGCAAAGATGGAAGGAAGGGAGGAAGGGAGCCAGTGCAGCACCTCATTTTCCCTCTGATCCTTTCTCCAGTCAAAGCAGCCAAGGCAAGGAAGGGCTGGTTCAGTACCTGGTACCACACGATGCTCCAGACACTAAAACATCCTGGCCTAGATGGGAAAGTGACCTGCAATGGCCTTAAGCTATCTTAACTCCATCTGAATCCTAGTGACAATTCCCTCTGGGCCACTTAGGCACAGAATACTGAGCTATCCCAGAAGTTTCACTTCCAGTGAAATAAAGCAGTTTTTAACAGCTTTAGTAGTATGTGGAAAAAAGGCCTTAAAGCTGTATAATTTGGATTATACATTTTTATCTGCTCTATGATATTTCACAGCATCTGTAGCCCACATAAACTTTAAATAACCAGAAATATAATAATTTAAAATATTTTAGGCAGTTTTCACAGCAGCAAATAAGAGGGAAAAAAAGGGAAAAAAAGGAAAGTTTTCTATAAGAAAAAGCCAATTATATTTCTGATGAAAATATAGAAACTAAATGTTGCAATGAGGTAATTCAAAACTCCTCATTAAGATCTTTCTGTAATTTTCTTAAAATATTTCTTAACACCCTTTCATACTATACCTTTGCGCTAAAAGGCCCACTAAAGAAAATAATTCTGAATGTCAAAATTACTGTAGGAAATAAGCTAGCATTTATTTTTCAGCTATCTCTAAGCATTAAGTAGCTTGATGAATTACATTTTCATAGTATGCACAGCCTTGTTTAAAATTCAAAATGTAACCTGTATTAAAATCTACAGTGCTCAGTTGAGAACTGTACTGCCAGCTCTCCCTCGATAACACCAAACACATTAAAACAAAGCAACTGCATCCAGTCTGTGGATATACTGTGAACTCTGATGCCTATTCTTCAACAGAGGGAGGGTTTATGTGTTAAAATTAAGGATTCAAAATATAAAGATCATTACATAATGAAAACTGGTTTTTTACAACCAAGGGAAAGGTGCTTTAAAGTGTATCAGGTTCATAATCTGCTTGGAAATCTAGGCAGAAAATGCCTGTGCAGTTAATTGGCATGTGCAGTTGATCACAGCATCTAAGCAGCAAAGGCATGTCCTGATGGCATGAGGCTATAAAATGTGTCTCTGCTCACTGCCATGTAAGTCTTTACTTTTTATTTTTTATTTTTATAACATATTTTTTATACAGACCTGGCTTTGAATGTCTCCTACAGCATTGTATTGCCAGATCAAATGAGGTCATCCTTGACCTCAAGAATTTAATAATTTTGCTGTTTAAGTAATGAAAATTTCGAGTTCTGCTTATCCAAGGTTAGAGAAGGAATACCTGTCTGGACGCAACTAGGAAATGGACGTATTTATGGTAGTGGTGTTGAGAAAAGAGAAAAAATAAACAGAACAATCCCAGTTCATCAAACATCAGCAGAAATCTGCTTCTCCAAATTTAATATCAAAGGATCACTATTTCTTCTGACAGTGTCTCTGAGCAAAGCAGATAAGCCTCTGATTGCTAATTAAACCATTGCAAAAAGCTCCTAAATGAAGCACCCCCATGCCTGACTAACAACTGAAATCTCAAAGGCTTTCATAATTGAAAGTGGAAGAGATTAAATTAAGAAAATATTAGAGAGTTAATGAATGACAAAAAATGTTATTTGTTCTGTTTACAATGAAACAAAAATCAAGGGGTTGTCTCCCCTAGCTGTGGGAGGTCATACACTTCAATACCTGTCAGAACATCCATTGTAAAGGAACAACTGCACAGCCTCAGACCCGCTGTCCAGCCAAACAAGTGTCCTGGATGCTGCAAAGACCAGCCTTGCCTTATTTTCTTCTTATTTTGTCTGAATTTATAGAAGAGCCGTTTAATTCTATACCAAGCTGTCCTTTAAGATCTGTCTGCAGGTTCTAGGAAAGGAAGCATTTGAAATTGATACATTTGGTCCTTCAGGCAGGACACCAGCCCCAGCTCCCCTTCCTGCCTCTCCCACGTGCAGCAGGGTGAAAAGGCTCCTGTGGCTCTGATTGAGGTGTTCCATCCTTCCACGCAGGTGTGCCACGTGCAGCCCCTGACTGACAGCTGCTCCACAGAGCCCGGTGCTGGGGAAAAGCCCAGATTCACACACCTCTTCTGAGGAAAATCTTTAATCCACTGCTGCAGTGTAAGTGCCATTCTTTAGGAATATTTCTAGTTGAGGTGATAAATGAGCAGCCACTAACACATATCTCATGCCACAAGTCCTGCTGTTAGAAAAGTGCAATGGCAGATGTCAGTCCCCTTTCTTCCATAGTCAAGATGAAACATAGTGATGCAAAACCAATTTACTCAAACACACAAATATATTGTTTTTCCCAAATAGAGAGTATTCCCTTCCTCCTTCCACAACATCACATGATCGCATTTTTTTCCTTTGTCTTTCTTAAGTTTCAATTTTGCCTCCTATAAGTAAGAAAGACATCACTGATCAGACCTTGCTAATGGAAAACATTTGCGTGGATTTAGGAAGGCCTTTGCTGCTATGACAGCACGCTTCACAACGAACAGTTGTCAGCACACTGCTGTTATTTCCTAAATATTTCCAGCTCTCTGGATGGTTGTGTGTGTGTGTTTGGAGTTGTGGGGAATGTGGGAACTTTGATGAAATGCCATGGGTGAAACACTTCACTGGGCTGTCAAACATGTGCCCAAGCAGGGAAATGGTGAGTGTCCCAGTTTCATTTCTCAGATCTCACAGTCCAGATGAAGCAAGGGTTTAAGATCCTGGATCCTGCCCTTGCTGATAACGTACTACTCCCTCCCATGCTGGTGCAAACCAAGTGACAGAGAGAAATGAGCCTCCCACTCGGATTTAATCCTACTGGGGTGCATTTTGTACCCAAGTCCCTGGCCAGGGTGCTTTGTGAGCAAATGGTAGCCCCCACTAGATAAGCTCCTTTGACTGAAATTGCAATCAGTTTCCAAGGTCTACAGAAAAGGCATTTGGGTTGAGCTGGAGAAAGATTGGATTTTATTCCTTTTCTTTCTTCCTTTCCCCTTCAAACAGCAACTGAGTAGTCAGTGCAGTGGGTTTAACTTCAGTGAGGATAAAACTGCTGGAGAAAATGGTCTCACCTGAACCGTTTACCATCAGTGAGCTTTTGGATCTCAGAGAAAACCTTTCCCTGCAGGTTGCAAAAGATGAAGGCAAACTCTTTAAGGATTACTCACTTATGAGGCTTCTGATGTTTGAGCCTGGAAAATGTGATCTGTGACCAGTGGAAAAGGGGCAGAAGATTTTTATGGAGGTTCCAGAACTGCCTTTGCTGTAGACTATAATTACCCTTTAATGAATATTCTAATATCACCTCCTTTTGCAGAGCTGTCTATTCTCTTAAAGGGAAAAAAATTCAGCTCACAGGTAAAATACTTTGAAATGGGAAGCAACATTTTTTTCTGAAAACTGCTTTGCATTTAAAACAAGGAATGTTTCAATCCTTTTCTGAACATCCTTCCTCCTCCATAAAGAAACAGATTGTGTTCTGCCTTCCACTACTGGCATGGAATTGTCATAGGCATCAGGTCTCTTGCACTGTCATAGAGATATTTTAGCAAGAAATAATCACTTATTCCTACGGTGTATTTGAGTTTTCTCTTACCAGTTTGGAAATTTTCATGTCACATTATTGCAGAGTTAAAATCCCTATGAGACTTCAGTGGAGGTGTTTTGTAGGTAGAAATTAAGCCTCACAGAAATTCAATGCCAAGTTGTCAGATGTAAGGTAGGATTGCTCTCCTAATTTCGGAGAAGAGATGCTGATAAGAAGTTGGCCCCAGACCCAGGAAAGAGCTTGTTTGTCCTATCTACCTGCCAGTACAGAACTCTTTCAGAAACTGTACATCTGAATGATGTGTCAAATTATTCTTCCATTTTCCTTATGACAAAACTTCATCTGTTTTCCTGGATGATTATTACACAGTTGAACAAGTCTCACCAGTCCTGGTGACACTGATGAGAGCGTCACAATATTACACTGAAATTTCCCCTTTATCAATCCCATCAAATTATTTCTAGTGATATCTCGCTCAGCTGCTTGAAGAATTCTACACTTTTCTTGCTGAACATCACCTGCCAAACCCCACAGCCTTTCCCTGGCAGTTTGGCTCAGTTAGGCTGTGCTAGTTCACCTTGGCCTGTGTGCAGGAGGTGCCAGGACAGCACATTGCCCCCGCACAGCCCAGGTGACAGCCCTGTCTGTCCCTGTGCCCTAGACTGTCATGGTTATGATGCTGGATTCGGCTGGGGTGTAGTTAATTCTCTTCCTAGTAGCTGTGTGGGCTGTGTTTTAGGTATGTGCTTGAATCAGTGTGGATAATTCAGGGCTGTTTTCCTTTCTGCTGAGCAGCATCAAACAGAGCCAAGGCCTTTTCTGCTTCTCACCCCGCTGGGGAAGAGGCTGGGAGTGCACAAGGAGTTGGGAGGGGACATGATCAGGACAGCTGACCCCAGCTGACCCAAGGGATAGTCCAGACCTTAGGACATCGTGCTCAACATATAAAGCTGTGGGAAGAAGGAGGAAGGGGGAAAGCTTGGAGTGCTGCCATTTGTCTTCCCAAGTCACCGTTATGTGTGATGGAGCCTTGCTCTCCTGGGGATGACTGAATACCTGCCTGCCCATGGGAAGTGGAGAATAAATTCCTTTTTCTGCTTTCCCTATTACACTGTCTTTCTTTATTTCAACACACAAATATTCTCACTTTTGCTCTTCTGATTCCCTGCCTCCCACCAAGGGGGGAGTGAGTGAACAGCTGCCTGGAGCTGAGTTGCTGGCTGAGGTTAAACCACAACACTGTGTTTGTTGCACTTTCTGTCTATATAATAGTGTTTGCTGTGTGGAAAATGTACCTACAGGTAATCTCTGGAAGTAGCCCCACATAATTAAGCAACAGAAAATGATAAAGACAAATCAATTTAAAGACACTTCTAGCCTTTGCTTCAAACACATGACTTCACCTAAATACTCTGAGCTTTCTGCTCAGACAAATGGAGTTAAGAGAGGTCAAAAATGCTTGAAAATTATATGAATCCAGACTTTGCTGGGCAGGTGATAGAAGGGTGTGTTCCTGACTGAAAACTTAAAACATCTGCTTTGAGCAAACCAATTTTTTTGTTTCAGGTTTGATAACAGCATAAAAACTATTTCAGCCTGTGAAACGATGCATTTGGAGATGGTTGCACATCACATCCAAGCTGTGGTTTTTTAGAGCAGTGGTATACATTTTTGCTGGAAACTGTGTCAGTCCAGCAGTGTACCTCAGAACAGTTTGAGTACCTGTGACACAAGGTGCAGTGCCTACTCCTACTAATGGATCCCAAATATAAGAGGGAGATCCATGCATCAACAACAGGACTTTGTGATAAATGGATACTGAGGTAGGCACTATGCTCCAATTTCTATATAGTTTTGTATAACTGTACTACCCTTGCCCTATAATTCATGAAGAAAAGCTTGTATCTCCTCTGGACAATAATTTCCAACTAGTTTCCAAGGGTAACATCAAGTACACACCCAGGGGCAAGAACAGATCCTAAATCCTTCCCTAAGTAGGACATTGGAAAGAAACTTGAAGCATTTTCCAGAAAAGCAAAAAGTGTCTGCAACTAATTGTTCTGATTATTTTTTTTCCTGGCTTATAATGTCTCCAGTGACTTTAATTTGATTTTTTTGATGTGGTCCACTCCCTGGACTCTACTTTCCTTTTTTTAAAATGGGACTGTTTATGAGACAGATTTTCCCAAAAACTTGCAGCTCTGCTTAGTAATCAGTCACCCTCAGATGAATATTTTTAATTATGAGCATCTGGCTAAATCACAGGCTTATGCAAAAGGCATATTAGGTCATCTTGTGCAACTCACTGGCAAATGTTATATTGTTCACTACAGGATATCTTCCAGCACTTTGTCCAATCCATCCTAAATTAGTAAATCATAGTGGATTCCTTCACTTCTCTTAAGGGATTGTCTTACAGGCTAGTAAATCCTGCTGTTGGGAATTTTACTTTTTTTTTCTAATATTCATAAACCCAAACAATAAGTAATTTGAACACATTGAAAATTGTTTTCTTATTGCAATTCTACAATGGTGTAGAGATGCAGTGCTTCCTTCTGGGATAGCAATTTTTATTGCAATATCACAATATTAAGATACTACTTTTAACCCACCTGTACTAACTTTTGTCACTTTTTGCAGTCCTAGATCAAATTAATGCAGATTTTGAAATCCAATTAGTAATCCCAGAGCCCTCCATACTGTGGTTCTCTGAGCGCCCTCCCTCAGTCTTGACTTCTTCTTCTTTTTCTTTTTTTCTTTTTTTTTTCACAGATTTCACAGAATATTCTCAGTCCAGTATTTCAATTTCCGTTTTAGAAGGCTCAAAACCTTAATCCTACTGGAATTTTTGACTGACATTAATGAGAAAGGACTTAATGCACATAGTGGGCACTTTTGGAAATAGTCCCTATCCCTTTCCTGATTGTGGAAGAGGGATGCTTTTTTCCCTGGTGCATGGTCCCACTGTTCTCAACAGAATAACACCTCTGGGCAGGGTGTTCCTTGTCATTTAGTTCAAGAGATTCTCTAATTGGTAACAGCACTGTACTGGAGTACTTTCTATCTTTGCCTCTGAGTGACGTATTTTTTTTAATTCTCACAAAGGAAAAGCCTTTTGCTTTTTCCTCATTTGCTTGTGATTTCATATTTCTTTTGCTTGTCAACAGAAAGGATGAGACAGTTCAAAATACTTAACTGGCTTGATAAAAACACTGATAGTTTTGATCAAAACCAGAAGATCAAGCTTTTTGTAAAAGATACATTTCAGAGCAGCTTTTTTAAGTTAGTAACCCTAGCTGCCATTAATTCCAGCTGTTCATTTCATGAACATTAAATTTTCAGTGTAACTGTACTATTAAGAAAAAAAAGAAGAGAAAAAAGAAAGTATGCATTTACGAGGGACTCTGGCTCCTGAGAAGGTGAAGCCTGGCCCAGAAGGAAGGTATGCACTTTCTCCTATCTTAATGCCTCTGCCTATTTTTTACATCTTTATTGGATTGGTTTTGCTTTCCATGACATATTCTCTGTTTCTTCAGTCCTACTTTTTTATTTTTTCATCTTTGCATAAAAATCAGTGCACACATTTCAGCTGATCTCCTGAGTTGCAAAACCCCAGTGAGTCTGGAATGATGCAAAAAAGTTAAATAGTTTCTAATCAAGGGAAGGGAATAAATGATAGGTGCATGTAAATCTGTGTAACTTCATGAAAGGAAATGAGGCTGTTGTGCATTCTTTTTTTAAAAATCTTTATTCTAATTTGAGTCTAGGTAGCAATGTTCAGCCTGAATTTATCCTTGAATTAAGTCCTATGGATTTATACAAAGGGCAGATTTCAGTCTCTGTGTTTTTAGAGTATACTGGTTTATCAGTTTAGTCATGAGGAACGTTACATGTCTTTTCCTTTTCCCCTTTATTTTTACCTGCTCTAAATTCTAGTGGAACAATTCACTTGCCATCAAAAGGAGTGTTTGACAGAACAAGACAAAGTCGTGCCAAATTGTTGATGTTATAGCACTGTGCCAGATCATACAATGCTTCTACCTGTGGCCATGTCTGGTACTTTCCCTTCCTTGCTCTGTTGGGATTCTTGTCAGCTCTGGTTCATTTTCTATTATTATCTTTAGGGCAGGATACCTTCTTTCCTTCTCCCTCTTGCAAACTTCATGCCTAGAATAGTTCCAAAAAGGTTTTAAATTAGAGGTTACTAAATAGGAGTTAATTTTCCAGTAGCTTGAAATTTGATTGATTTTATTTTGGAGATTTTTAGATAACCGGAACAACCATATTTCAGTCCTTTTAACTAATAGCTATACCACAGTTTGAGTCAGGTCCAGCTGGTAAAAATCTGACTAACATCCCTGAACACTGTTAGTTTCCCTGATAGTTTTCCCATTATACAAACCTATGTGTACAAGTGTCAATCTTTCAAAACAAGTGCACATGCTCTTTCTTCTGAAATTCAGTAACTGAACTTCTGCAGGTCTCACTGGTGAGAGCACAGAAAAAATATTCAATGCATTCAGAAAATCTGGGCCTTTTGTTTTTGGTTTGTTTTTTTTTTTTTTATTGTTTTAATTGGGGGAAATTAGGTTCTAAAATATAGTAAAAATTGGGTCATTGGTAGGCTGACAAGCATTTGACTTTATCTTCAAATTTATTCTCTCTTCTTTTTTTTTTTTGTTTTTTTGGGGTTTTTGGGGTTTTTGGGGTTTTTTGTTTGTTTGTTTGTTTCTTCCTTTTGGGAGCTAAATGATTGTCTCTACATTTTGGCTTACAGAACATCTATGGCTTCTTAACCTGCCCATTTCCTGAAAAGATTTATCCATTTGTTTCATACTGAATTCGGCCCTGAAATTAAAGAGTCAATGAATCTTCACAAAATTAAGGAAGTCATTGCTCAGAAAGACCAAATAGAATTTTTTAAATGCAATTAATTTTTTCTCTATTAATATGGGTAAGAGGCACTATTATTAAAAAGGAGTAGCTTTCACATAACTTAAAAGGATATGAATATTGTGTAGATCAAAACCTTAAATTAGTCTTTCATAGCTGAATAACAGGGTATAAATTGTAGTCCATTTCTTTGTGCAGTATCTGTAAAAATGGGATCTGGTATCTTAGGGTTTCCTGGGAATACAGTCATGTATGTGTGTGCCATTTGCCGACATTGGTATAAATGTATTGATATAAATGACTACAAAAGGTGCAAGACAATGGGGAATGACAGGCTACATGTCACAAACCATTCCAATCTTCTTGTGCTATTTAAGTAATTTTAGTCTGGTTATGTCCCTTGTGACATGGGGCCACATCTTCCTCCTGGATTAACTCTGCTGGGACAGTAAGTGAATGCAGAATTTGATATATGGTGTTTGAAGTGTTTCAATAAAATTTAAAATATTAATAGGTTAATAATTTGCATTTATTTGTCGTCTGATTACTTTGAAAGTCTTTTGAACTATGTCAGTCCTGGAATGATTATAATAGTACACAAAAGAGTGAATACAATAAGTGCAGATAAAATTAAGTAACCTCCTTGCTGCTCCTCTCAAATGGAAGAAGTATGAAAACAATCTTAATTGCATAACTTCTTGATAGATTTCTTACAGATTATGGACCATTCTAGACAAACCCTGAATACTGCAAAAGCTCATTTACAGTCTGTGACAGCACTGGACAGCCTTATTCTGGAAATCATGAGAAAGTGTTAATTTAACATAAATCTAAGCTTTCAAAATAATTTAACTGTAATCAGGAGTCCATAATGTAGAAATCATTGAGGATCATTTGTCATTATGTTAAAAGGAGACTAGGCAGAGATTAGAAGCACTGGTTGTCCCAGTGCCCTCCCTTTCACCCCAGCTTCAAGCTCTTTTGCACATTAAGCTTCTTACAAGTCTTCTGATTTTTCAGCTGTTGGTCCTATTATAAATATCTCTGCTTTGTAACGTCACAGTGTTTGCTCTGTGCACTGAGCCTGCAGACTCAGGAAAGAGCAAGGAAGAGTTCCAGTTAGTGGCTGTGCGTGCAACATTGACTAAAAGTAGATTAGTTGTAATTATTAGTGCTCTCATTATTTTTATATACAGTTGTAGGTTATATATCTCTATATAGATTTATGAAATCCCCTGTAAATTTGAGTATCTCAGACACCTTCATCACCAGTTTAAAAAAAAATTTCTGTATTGTTAGTGTATGAAATGGCTAATAGAATTAAAGTTGTGAAAAATGAAAATAGTTAGAGATGGAATAGGTTCTTTAAATAGCTCAGTCACTCCTGCCACTCTAAAAATCCGTGACATGCCTTATAGATACACATAAGGTAACAGGGAGGTGGAGCAATGGTCATGAGCAATCCAGATTCATGTATCACTATGTCCAGCCATTGAAATCTAAACAATATGAAACTTCATACCCCTGTTTTTATAAGCATGTTAAATGTAGATATTTTTGAAAAATTCACTATTAAATAAAGTGCCAGCAGATGGCATTGAAGAATATATGTCATCATTCCTGTTTCTTGTAGAAGGAAAAATGCTTCCTGTACCACAGATTTCTTCCTCCATCATCTCCTAAACACTCTATGGAGTTCACTAAAGCCAATTTACAGCAGCTGGAGACCTGGTCTTAGATGCAAGAAAAGTTAGAAGGCTCTAAGCTCTTAGCTCTTTAAATACTCAAGTTTTTATTTGTCCTCTCCTACAGAGACAGGCTGAGACAGGTGGGGCTGTTCATCCTGGAGAAGAGAAGGCTCCAGGAGACCTTCTAACACCTTCCAGTACCTAACGGGATCCTACAGGGAACCTGGACAGGTACTTTTGACAAAGCGACAGGACAAAGGGTAACGGCTTCAAACTGAAAGAGTGTAGGTTTAGATGAGATATTAGGAAGAAAATCTTTACTGTGAGAGTGGTGAGGCACTGGAACAGGTTGCCCAGAGAAGTTTTGGTTGCCCCATCCCTGGCTGTGTCCATGGCAAAGCTGGATGGGGCCCTGAGCAACCTGGTCTAATGGAAGGTGTCCCTGCCCATGGTGGGAGGTTTTGAGTTAGACGATCTCTAAGGTCATCAAACCATTCTCTGATTTCAACTCAAAC
This sequence comes from Orthonyx spaldingii, assembly GCA_013397795.1. Taxonomy (NCBI): domain Eukaryota; kingdom Metazoa; phylum Chordata; class Aves; order Passeriformes; family Orthonychidae; genus Orthonyx; species Orthonyx spaldingii. The sequence continues at coordinate 77,239 of VZTJ01003600.1, forward strand.
CATTTTGCTGATTCTGTGGTCCTCTGGACACCGCCATCAGATGCAAAAATCCTGACTGGATTGCTGTCAGACTGAGAACCATCACAGTGGCACGGGTCTCCTGTTGTTTGGAAGTGTCTGCCGTGGTTGTGCGCTGTTGGTGCCACTGCCAGTGAATTGGTTAATAGCTCTCATGTCCCTTTTAATGATGATTGCTCCAGATTAACTTTTTGCCATTTCTACTTTATGTTTGAAGGGTGAACATGAAGAAAGAAAAGGAAGGGAACATAGGAATGTATAAGAAAAACAGAAGTTAGTGAGAAAAAAGAAATGGGGAAATAAAAGGCTGAAAGATAAATGATATTGAGCTCATGAGGATTTAGACAGAGATCTCACTTTAATTACGAAAAGTGGCTGAGTTTTCACTTGGATCAGTCTTAGTTAGCAAGACTTAACAAAGCCAGATCGGTTTGGATTGCCTTTTGCAGTCATTTGTGATCCAGGGTTGATGGGTGAAAGAGAGACACAAGAAAACAGACAATACAAATAATAATATGCTTCAAGAAAATAACATTGAAGATATTTCCTTTTCATTTGTCTTGTTAGACTTTTGTGTTTCCCATCCCTTAAATGTAACTTTTTTCTGTCTTGATTCACTGAGTTTCCATTTTCCCACCTTTTTTTTCATGCTTTGCGTATCTCTCACTTTTTCTTTGAATGTAAATAGAAAGGATCTGTATTTTCTCTTAGGTGCATTTTTCCAGGTGAAAAGGTTTGTACAGCTTGACTTTGAAATCAACAGTAAGAGCTTCAAATATTCATCTCTCAGTAGGTGGAGAAGGTCTCAACAAAACACTGCAGATGAGTCAAAGCCTACTTGGTTATATTTACTGCTGTAATAAAATGAAAATATGTGCTGGGTGTTCCTGTGGTTTAATACTGATGGGTGATTTCTTCCTCCTCATCTTGAATCTGACTGGTTTTGAAATGCCAGATCAAACACCCATCCAGTGAATATGCAGAGACGTGTCTGTTGCAGAAGCAGCTGCTTGCAGATTGCTTTACTTAAAGCGCTTTGAGAGGCAGGGTTGCCCAATGGGGAAACATGCTACAGACTAATTAAGAAATGTCATGTTTCTTCTTCCTTGCCTTAAAATTCTCCATAGAATTTTTTCGTTATTAAGCACTTTGTAAGATCCCAAGCCTACTGAACTTTGAAAACTTGCAAAAAGCTTTTTACTACAAGTTTTAATTAGAATATTTCCCATTCCAGCTCATGACAAAACAAATATGTGATCACTGATTGGTCTTCATAATCTACCTATCTCAAAGTTGTGGGGTTTATTTTAGATTTATACGAGGAAGCTCTGATTTTTTTTTTTTTTCTAGTTTCCCTTATGGTATTTTATAATAAAGTAAAGGAAATCCATGTAGTTATACAGCATTCATCAAGAAAAGGTGTGAAGTGTTGGATTTATTGTGGCTTTTCATATTCACGGAAAACCAAGCTGGCATCTTTAACGCATTCACAGATGTCAGATATCTTGTCAAGAGAACCAACACACTGTAGTATGATTTACTTGGTAACAGAGTACAGCAAAAAAAGGGAAAATTGTTTGGCTGTAGGATAGACAGTGACTCTGGATGTATCTCCTAGCCAAACAGTCACAGTGAGCTGATTGTGTTATCACAAATTCATCTTTCTCCCCTTTGTCCCCCATTCCATCTCACACTGACTCCTCGTTTTCAGCACTGTCACACAGCGACCTTTCTGTGCTATCTTGTAGTGCTACCAGGGGTGAAATATTATGTTTTCACTGATTAAGTAAAAGGATAATTAGAACACTTTTTTTTTTTTTTTTTTGACCACGTGTTGGAAGAGTGGGAAAAATTACAGAAAAAAAACCATGAAAGCTTAAATAACATTAGCTACATTTCTATGTATGGAAATATTAAGAAATAATAAGAGTTTGCTCACTTCTAAGTCCTTCAGTAAGAAGAGGAATAGAGCATAATAATCTATCATGTTAATTTTCTTTTTTTCATATTAAAACATATTTTCTATACAGACACATGGATCTGCAGCTTAATTGCTCATCCTTCTAGCCCAAAGCACACTTTGCACACGGACAACTCTTCTGTCAAATCTCAGAGCCTCTGTTTGTGTTTCATGTGTGACTGGTCTTGTGTTGCTCTGGTGCTACACTCGTGTCTCAGGGCATTTGCCAGCCTGTCTGTAGCAGATCTCACTTCAAGGACTGGTGAGCCAGAAGCATCTCAGCAGCCTGGCAGCAGGCCAGTGGGACCAAGACCAGGGGAAGGATGGGCCACAGCACGGAGCCGCAGCTGAAGGCACGACTGCACCAGGGCCAAAGGCTTCCTCTCAAGTAAGCAACAAACAGAACACATCACTGCCGACTCTGGGGGGATCAAATCACTTCATATGCTGAAACCTCATAAACTCATGCCTGAGAGGAGCTGTGCTGAGGAACAACGCTAGGCAGGACTAGATACGGTTTAAAGTTGTCCCCCATGCCACCATGAGCACCCACAAAGTTCATAAGAACAGAACTGGCAAATATTATCCACACCCTCTCACAGCCTTCAGCAATTTGCAGTTCAGTCTTTCCAAAATTAAATGTATTACTTTCCTATTCAATAGCCCTTTGAGGATTTTTCTTCTACGAGTTTATCATTTGTTGAACAAATGTAAGTTTTAGCACCTAGTGTTCTGCTATGACTTACACAACTATGTTGCACAGCATAGTAGTATCTTTTTTTCTAAATTGTCTACCTGCTAGTTTCATTTGATGCACTGTAGCCCTTGTTTTGGAAAAAAACAATGAATACTGATTCTGTATTTACTGTCTTAATTCCACTCATGTTCTAAACATCTCTGTCATACACCCACTCAGCTGTCTTTCTTCCAGGTTGAAGAGCTGTAGTCATTACGTATATGAAAACTATTCCACCCCTTAAACAATCATCCTTTCTTTTTCAGTTCTACTCTGTGTCTGGTTTTGAGATGAAGACTCGAGAGTTTGAAAGGTTAGAAAGAGTGACTTTGTGACTTATTTTACATCCACAGTCATATTATATACAAACCATAACAACCATAATACAAAATCAGGCATGAAGGTCACAGTAGGCTTGAGTAATCTGGTTATGACTTCTAGACTAAACCCAGAGACTGTTACATCTTGGACTTGTTAATTTGTTTTCTCATGCTGTGCTATTTATGTAATTTTATGCTGTTTAAACTAAGCCTTTTTCTACCCTCTATTATCTCATATCTTATTTGAATTGTTTTAGTACCTTTTTTTTATTATTTCCAGGTATATTTTCCACTCATTTTACCCTACAGCAGAGCTCCAGAGTGCCTCCAGCACTGAGAGCTTTGTCTCCTTTTTTTCCTATCAAGAGTAGTAAATATCCCATCAGTCCATAAAGGCCCCCCATCCCAGAGTATCTCACTGTCGTGTCCCTACTCTTACCAACTTCTCTACAAAGAAAACTGTACAATTCAATTGGCTGGAATAAGGCAGTTGCCAATGACAGATTTCCCTTTAGGAAATACTCCGAGATGATTCTGATCTCACAGAAAATGTACTGGAAGCAACCTTTCTGACACATATTCTAAAAGGAGTCAAAAATATAAAGCAAAGGGATTTTCACAGTATCTAGGGAATTTAGGGGCAGAAATACCACTAAGACATCAAAGAGGTTTGTCCTTAACTCCCTTGGATGCTTCTGAAACTCCCATCCTCAAAGCTTGTCCTGGAAGGATTATAAGCACACCCCAGCAGTAGGAATGTGTTTTTCTGTTTAGCAATCGTGCAGGAGAGAACTGTGTTTGAACTGCATGTGAACAATCTCTCTTAAATCACTGCCTGCATCAAAAGATTGTCTCAAGCCCCTTCTTCCTCCTCCCTGTTCCTTCCCAAACTGGCCACGTCACAAAGGAGTATTTCTGGATACTTAGGGGGAGGACAGACCTAAAGAAGGTTTTCATCAGCTGCTTCACATGCATAAACACCACTGGAATTATTTTACATTATGTAATTATGCATAGTGACTGTACCTTCTCCACAAAAGGAGCAAACCTGGTGACACGGAGTCTACAGTCTAAGAGGGCTTTTTGCAAATTGGAAATTGAGACACAGTGTGATTTAAGTGGTTCTCCCAAGGACAGAAAATAGGAACAATGGCTAGGGCATTAGCTTGAGCCTTGCCAATTTAAGCCAGTGCCTCATCAGATGCTTCTGAAAGTCGTCCCTGTGTGCCTTAAATAGATTTTGGGTTTTTTTTGTAGTAGTATGAGGTCACTGCACAAAACATTTAGAAGTGCTCTAAACTGTTGTTCTGGCACACAGCTAAGAGGAGAACAAGAGAAGTCAGAGCAGGAAGTTCCTGACTTGTGGATGATTACCATAACTACTTAGTTATCCCTCTTCCCATCCCTCACTGTAACTACTAGTTGTGACCTATCACATATGATGTAATCACTGGGTTATTGACATAGAGCTTAAGCTCAGGGCCTTTCTGGGGGTGAACTTGATGTTTGAAAAAGCTTTCTTCCATCCTGCCCTTCTTGATAGGAAAATGAGAGTGTAGAGAATGGAAATGCTGAGTTCTCATGCAGTGGGACTTATGTTGTCTTAAAAATGCTGTCTTTATGAGCTGATAAAAAGACTTCAATAAGGAAAACCATACAAAAGATCTAATAGTTCTTGGCTATTTAGAGGAAAGGAAAGCAGGGGAATGTGAAGGAAAAATAATAATAATGCAACTTTCCATTTTCTAACATGGACAGTTGGCAATACTGTGCTTTTCCAATTAAGATGATAGCATCTGGACTACTGTAATCCTTAAGGCTGCAGACTGTGTCATGTTGCCCAGAGTGGATTCATCGGTCAGCTGGCAATAATTTATATGATTAAAAAGAAAGGCATTGCCCATAATTTTACTGTAGGGTGACTATGTTTTCTTTCAGGGTTTCTTTTTCTCTGTGGGAAATAATTTGTCTAAAGCATTGTACTGGAAAAAAACCAAAACTGTGCAACAAAATTAGCGAAACATCTTCCTTTGTCTTCTCTTCCCTGTTCAAAAATACCTACTATAAAAGAACTAAGCTGGGGGTTTAATGATTTTAAGATTAATTTTTTTACCCACTATATTAGATTATTTATTATGTGCTGGAGCTTATTCCTTCAGTGCTGCTCGGGCTAGCTGCAGAGTGGGAAGAGAAGCATGCAGCATCAGAAGGGAAGACCAGTATGGCAGATGGGGCTATGTGACAGCTGCCACCCGGACAGGTAGGGCAGCAGATAGCAGAGGGAAAAAAGAATCAGCAGACCAAGGGGCTGGGAAATCCTCAGCAGCAGCAAGAAGGAGTTAGGAACGTGCAACTTAAAAGAAACAAAGAGAAACTGAAATGATTTTCACTGAGTCGTTTTCCATAGTCCTTTCTGTGGCATTCAGCTCAGCATTTGGATTAGTAATGCTGTTGTCCTGCAAATGCATAATAGTGGCTGCAAAAAGAACTGCTCTCTTAGGGGGAGATAGTTTGGTGTTCCTTATTTGAAAAATTACAATAAATCTGTCAGTAATTTCAACATTTCCATGAGATTATGAAGTTTCTTTTCATTTCTTGCAAATTGTATCAGGAGTTCAGAGCTAGGGAAGCTGAACAAGTTGCCTGCTTAGTCAGGTTTTCTGAGGTACGTTGGTACTGTTTAAATGCAAAGAAAGACTTAATAGAAATTGAGGGCTCTCCTGGAGCTAACAAACCTTCTCTCACACAAGTTCCTCGTTTGAGCCTTGTGTAAGGATTCGCACCTGTGCAGAAATGGGAATGCTGAACACCTGTGCTGAACAGGTTGAAATGGGAATGCTGAACACCTGTGCTGAGTAGGTGGAAGAGGTTATAAAAGAAGAAAAAAGGGTAAACAAGCTTTTCATAACTTCACAATTCAGGTAAGCAGGGGCTTCTGAAAAGTTCTTTCTAAATCTTTGGTTTGTTTCTTTTTCTTTTGTTTTTGGTTGGTTGGTTGATTTGTAATATGAGATAAAATTCGAAACATTTTTTCATATATTTTCCCAAGCTGTTGGTGTGTACTGATTCCAGATTGTTCCTTGCTTTGCTTAGTAAGCCCTGGTACTTTTTCTTGGTTTGTGAAGCTCCCTCCTTTCACAACTGAAAAAAGGAGTAATCACACAGGAGGAAAAATGGTGATTTTCATGATAGGCTGTAAGTGTCAGAGGGTGTATTGGCCAGAGCTACTCTGGAAATTGCTGTCTGACCCACGCCTATACATCCAAGAAAGGCCAGTTTGCACCCAGCATTTTTTCTCTAACAGAGTCAGTACTGATGGCAAGCTGGTTGTGTGTTATCCTTAACAGATTTCTATAAAAATGGTTATATATGCTTGTAAAGAAAGAATGATTTGAATGAATGAATAAGTTATCATCACAACCACTGTTCAAATGTGTGCATTTTTAAGTGAGTAACTTTTCTGTAACAGTAGCATGAGAGGGAGCTGGAATTTGCCAGAAAGGTGAGGATATGGGAAGTGAGGGGTTTTCTCTTCAATTGTGAAAACTACAATTGCATCTGAACTTTAGCTTAGTTTGCAGAGGTGTGTTGAGATACTGTGACCTCATATGAGCCCAAAACAACAAATAAAATATCTTCCTATCAAGACAATTTCCTTGAAGCTACTCAGGGAATTGCAATATTCACTTAAACAAATGATTTTGAAAAATGCAGTCAACTCTTAGCTTCATCTTCAGAAGCAGCCTGAAAAAAATTAGATAAAATCATGATTTAATATCCTTTGATGCAACAGCTGTATTTAATGGAAAGGCATAGCTGGCCTCCTCTCCAGTAAGGCAAGGCTAGAGTCAGTGAACCAACCCTAGCCTTTAGAACAATGTTTTTCTGTTGGAAGAGGTTAATATTCTCTTCATTGTGTCATAGAGGCACAGTAGACTTGCTGTGAATTTTGTAGATGTTCGTGACGAAGCTTCACCACTAGAATAGAGGTGAAGCTTCTCTTTCTGTTTGTGATTCCCATCTCCAAGAGCCACGACAAGTGCGCCTGTTTTGTGTTGGTTTTAGATGAATGAACTTCAAGTAGTTCTATGCCCTTGGTTTCATCACAGTTCTTTAAAAGATGTGAATTGACAGCATCAAAGTGACTTGCATTAGTTTTTGTTACTCACTGGGTACTCCAGCTTCATCACTAATCTCAGTATATTTACTATTTGAATTAGTTTATTATTAGAAGATGAGACAAGATTGGGACAAACTTCTAACCTCTCCCCCCCTCATCTCCCTGCCACTGAAAGCAGCCCATTTACCTTTCTTAGGTGATTTTTAGCTATCAATCTGTGAAGTTTCCTTTTGGTGTAGCTGGGAACATATAAATAGGTGGGGATTACCTGAAAATGCTGCTAATGAATTAGTATATGTAATGCTCAAAAAAGCTTAGCCACACAATCAAACTGATTTGTAAAAGAAAATCCATGGGTTGTTTAAGAGCAAGGAGCAGTCTGTCTGTGCTTAAGAAGTCACACCACACAGACTTACTGGCATGAGTATTTACCTTGCCAGTAGTAAAACTGCAGATTCCCGAGCAAGCTTATCTGGCGGTGCAGGTGTGGGGCATTCCCGTCTGCTGTGGGAAGCATCTCCAGGGCACAAATAGCACTAAGTCAGTTTGCTGAAGGACTGCATTGCTCTGGAGAACTAAGGCAGAGCCTTACATTGGTACATAGCCTTGCAAGTGCCCCTTGACCTCAGAGCAGAGGAACTGATGCTCGAGTAGAGAAAATCACATAATCACATGGAGTATTCTGAATTGGAAGGGATCCACAACGATCATTGACTCCACCTCTTAAGTGAATGGCCCATACAGGGATCAAACTCTCAACCTGGGCACTGTTAGCACCAGGCTCTGACCAGCTGGGCTAACACAGAGCCTAGCTGTCCCTGTGCTGTGCGACGGGGAAAAGGAGGAAAAGGAGCTTCTTCTAATATTTCATTGGTATGGGAGGCATTTAAGTACCTTTTTTTCCAGTGAAATAAATGGCTCCAGCTACAATACCTTGGGTTGAGTGGAGAGTCCGCTGCTTCTGAGCATTGTAGAAACTGTAGGAAATGGCTGGGTAACCTCTGCTTTTGAAGGCAGAGCTATAAACTGCAGGGGCAAATTAGACAGGATTATATCTTGCATTGAGACATGATTCTTGTTATTAATCAGTGATTAAATAACAGTTCAGCCATATAAATTCCTTTTCAAAGCACAAAAGAGCTGTGCTCCTTTACTCCAGCCAAAAATTTGATACAATCATTTTGGGAAGCTTCTTGTTTCTTTCATGTTCACAAGAGTTCTGTATTATGTAAAGAGACTGTGGCATGAATGTTACCTGGTCCAATTTCTGTGTGTAATTAATTGACTTAGCTTTTTTCTCTGCATGCAATTCCACACACAAAAGGATGTTTTAAATCACAGCCAATTGCTGAGAACACTTTCAAGGAATCTTTTCTTAAAAAAAAAAAAGGCCCTAAATATTATGTTTTCTTTCATTCTCACATTACACAGTTGTTTTTAAGCAAGCAATACGGTATTTTTTCTACTGAGCCTTCAAGTCACAAGGCTTTCTGTTTCTTCCAGAAATATCAGACATTCTACATCATTTGTTCTATAAGAATCTATCCCTGTGTACTTTACTAAAACTTCTTGGGATACTTTTGTCCAACAAATGCAGTCCAAAGGCATCTACATAGGGATAGTTCATTTAAAACAACCCAAAAAACACTTAGGGATGAAAAGTACTTTATAGAGTGCATAAATATTATGTGTAGATCTTCAAATGTTGCTCAGCTGAGCCTTTGATAGAATACCTAGGATACTTTTACTGGAATGACAGTGTCATGAAGTCATTTGAGTAATTTGTTTGGAGTAATACCTGTGATTTCTGGCATGTGCTGGAAATTTTAATTCAGTCTCACATATGTTGAGAATAAACACTTGAGATCACTAGGCTGGTAAAATATATAAGCTACGTTTTATGACCTTGAGTGAATTTGTAGTATCAGCAGAGGCATATTTTGAGTTGCGATAAAAATCGTCTCTTTAAAGAAAGTCTCAGTTTTTAGAGAGAGGAAATTTGCTGAGATTTCTTTTCAAAATGCTGATTGGAAGACAAGAAGGGGTCTTCATCAAAGGGGAAAACTTGAAGAGAAAAGAAAAATAAAAGGGGTGATTGAGTTTTGAAGGCAAGATACAGGATCAATGAAAGAGAAGGATAGAGGGAGGATATAAAAATAATGCAAATTGGGAAAGGGAAAATGATGCTGAAAACAGCATATCAAGAAATGGAGAGCAAGATTAAGAAAAAGAGCAGAGTTAGCAAGAGAAAAAGCATTAAAGCAGTGCTGGAATTAGGCCAGTGCTGGACTGTGGCAGTTCACAAAAGAACCCTGACTGCTCTTGTAATGAGTGTCAGACTAATTGAATTTCTCCTTCTCCGGTTCTGATGGTTAAATTCCAGTACTGATAGGGAAACACACAGAAAAATGCTGAATGAGGCAGAGCTCTCCAGCATGACTAGGAACATACTTATAATGCCAAATATAAAAGGAGAAGAATATAATTTTTCCAAACTGTTTTTCTTTCTTTACAGCACACAGTGAATTATCACTGACATGGAACATAAATGGAATTCAGTCAAGTTCCAACTTTAAACACCGGGTCTGAGGAGACTTCTTAAATGTGAGTCATTTGGGTATGAACATATACATTATTAAAGTTTTTTCTGTGTTCAAAAAATAAATGTTATGATTTGGCGGCAAAGAAACTGAATTCTTTGTGTGTTACTAAGTAGTTGAAAGTACATTTTAAATAGGATGTTTGGTGCAGGCTGTACCACAGGATCATGGCTAATTCTTCTTTACAGGAACTCCTGTAATTAACATTATCAATAATATAAAAGAGGAAGGTATGTATTATGCAAAGTCTGCAGCCAACTGTACATACTAGGAGATCTGATCCTTCTGGTCTATTTTACCTATCATTAAATCATGGAAGGACATAGGTGAGGCAAAGGCTCCTTGATTATTTCCAAAGCAGAGTCTTCTTTTATGTAAATTAGGTTAATAAGTTTTTAAGAGCAAAGTACAGTTTTAAATATAAGGCTAGAAGAAATTGTTTAAATAACCATTTTTTATGTAAACTTAGTGTGTTGGGAAAGCAATCATACAGCATAAAATATACGCTCAGTATTTTTCATATAACATGGGAAATAGTTCTCAAAACACAAATTTATGGGATGTACTTCTTGTGCTTCACTTGTGCCAATTTAAGGGAGAGGCAACTCTGCTGAGGTAATGCTGATGCAAAATACACTGAAGATCTGCCCAAGTGGTGAGGGGCCTGATTCAGCCAAGTGTATAAACACACGCTAAAATTCATTCCCACTCACAGCATATGCTTACGTGGGCTATTGCTTCACTATCTCACACAGTTTATGTCAGCTATAGCATAGTCCAAAACCTGTAATATCTGTAATTTCAAAAGGAATGCAGGGCTGTAGGCTGTGTGAGTAAATGTGTTCTCATCGGCTTCTGGGCTCTGCACATGGAGTGAAGTGCTGCTTGTGTCTCCACTCGGCCAAGGGGACATCCTCAGAGCTGTTGTGAGAAGACTTTCCCAGCACCAAGAAGGGCTTTCTGTAGTTGGATATGGTGTTTTCATTCTGGATTCTTTTGGAATCTCTTTTTGCATTTAGTAAAATCCAGCTATTCTGTTAATGCGTCTAGATAATGTCGTGATTGGCAATTTAGAAATACTGAAGACAGACAGATAAAAGGATTTAAAATGCATCCTTTGTGAATTTTTAATAAAAGATTTTGCTTTGTCCAGTGATGAAAACAAATCATCTGTGAAAAGACAAAACTGTTTTCCATTAGTATCATTCACCGAGGATGTTTGTATATGTTTGGTGTCTGATAACATCTTAAACTTAATCATTTTGCCATTTCTAGCGACAAGATATGTCACTTGACAAGCACTTGTACTTTGTATCTGCCTCTTCTTTTTTCTTTTTTTCCCAAGCTTCAAGGTCTGTGCTGTATTTTTGCAACAATGATGCAATTGATGAGCGGGTGAAGTTTTCTGACAGTAAATTGTTCCTTTACAAACAATACACAAGTTCTGGATTTATTGCAAATTCCAGAGAAGCCAAATAAACTGGTAAAAATTTATTTCCTTCAGGTTTTTAGGGTTAGAGCAAAGAAACCTCTGTATCATAGATCTTTTGGGAATCCAATACCAACAATCACTCTGACTGAACTTGACCTTGCTTTGATTTTCTTTTTGCTGCACTGACATGCTTCCTCTTCACAGCTCTTCCCAAAATTATGTATTACTGAACTATTCACAGAATTATATCTTAGAATGGTTTGGGTTGGATGGGACCTTCAAGATCATCTCGTTATCCTAATACTAATGGTGAGGAGGAATTTTATAAGTGTTCAGTGTGTGGTGACAAATATTATGTTTTATAAATTAATTTCAAGTTAATGCTAAATTATTATGGAATTACATACTACATACACTTTACTACTAGAAGAGTTCATCATGTTTAATGTTATTACAGTGAACATCAAAGGAATTAATAATGATTCGCACTTCTTATAGAGTGGTACCAATGTAGAGAGAAGAAGGTTAGCCTAATTAAATTCCATAAACCACTTTAGGGCTCTGCCGTATTGTGGAGACTGTTTTTTATGTTAATTAATTCTGAATGAAAGGCTTCTGAAGTGTCTTAATATTGTTCAAAGAGGCATCAGGAAGTGTTTCAAAATTATTATTTTTTTCCAGGATACTTTGACCAAGCAAGCATCATCCTTTCCATGATGAGCTCCTGCATGTTGTATAAATTATAGTAAATAATAATAAACTGAATACTTCAGTATTTTATTGAGAGATAAAGCTGAAGTTGGGTGAGGATATTGTTGTGTTCTGACAAGACACAACTTGGGGAGCAGACCTCAGGCCTAGAAATCCAGTTCACTTTCTTGCAGTACACAGAGTTGCTGGACAATGCATTATGGACTTGACTTCCCTTTGGTGTTGCTTACTGTCCTCATTTCTTGTGTTCCACAAAAATAAATGCTACACCACATTTGCCTTAGATTCTACTTTCCACACCTCTGACTTCCTGATGATCTAGTGTTGTAGTTCAAGGGGTGAAAGGGTAAATTTTTGCATGTTATTTTCTTTCTGGTTCTTCTTAACTGTCATAAAATAGAGAGGTAGAAGGGATCTATTGGTAGCGTTTTGGTGGCTTGCCTAGTTCCTTTTCAGCTTCCCTTAACTGTTGTTGAGTAATACAAATATTTCAGACTGGGATTCGCACCAATGAAAATAGCTGTGAAAAAACAAATGTGAAAATTTGCTTTGCTTCTCCTTCCACTGAAATTCTTGGAAATGTTTTTACTTTTAGCCTTCTAATAGACCTGTTTGGAAATCCTGTTCAAGCTGGATTTTTCAAACCCCAATTCCCTTAAGCACATGCTTCACATGTTAGGCATGTGTTTAAATTCTCTTGATTTAGTGTCATATACTTAAGGGCATTGCTGAATAAAGAAGGGCATGAGCATGTACTTAAATGCTTTGCTGATCAAAGGAACAAACCTTTTGATTTGATCTACATTTAATGCAAGTTAGATCACCTATCCAGTAGTCAAGAATTTACTAAACGTCTCTACTAAAGACAGTCCTTGATTAAGCTGTGTTCTTCTGCCTATGGGAATAAGAAGGGCTGCATAATACATCACATTTCTTAATTTTTTTTTTATGACATTGGTTGTAAATTATATTTTCAAGTGCTATATTCTCACTGCAAATAAAAGAATGGATCAAGACAGTAAAAATGAAGAGTGAAAAGAGGGGTTTGGTTTTTAAAGACATATTCAGTCTAACACTAGAATGATTCAATATGTTTTATGTTCTTAAGATTTTTTTCTTTCTATATACACTACAGTATGTAATGCATCTCTTCCTCCTTACACTAAAAATTTATATTCAGGATACTCTAATGAAGTACATCTTGAGTCTCCTCTTCATGGCTAATGAGGAGACAACAAGAATCTGACTAATACTAGTACAATTACTGGAGCAGTGAAGCGTGCATCTCTGATTAGACGTGATAATTTGCAAAGCTGGGTTCTTCACATTAAGTTTGCAAACAGTTTAAAAATCACTTCCTCTATTTATCCAGCTAATCTCTGTTTAATGACTCCAGACCTGACAAAAGAAAGAGAAAATGTCTCTTAAAACCCTATACTTCATTTATGAAGCTTGTATGTAGAGGAGAGGTGTAATTGATAGCAAATTTTTTCCAGAACACTTTCAGATGAAGCCGTGCAGCTGACGTTTTACTATGCACTGGTATTTTTATTATTCCTCTAATACTCAGTCTCTGTTACGTAGAACTTTGCTGTCTTTGTCCAGGTTTAGACATATATTTCTACCAATTTTTGGCTCTTTTGATTTCTTTCTAATTTGCCTTTTGAATCAAATATTTGATAATCCATAGAGTATGAATATTTTAGTTGGATTTGCTGGTTTGTTTGTTTGGGTTTTTTTTATTTCAGAAAAGGTTGGTAGAGTGACTGTTGATGGTGCTGTTAGGGAATTCTTCATCAGTCATAAGCATCATGGACAGACAGGTTTTAGAAGGAATCAGTCATGTACCATTCCAGATTTTTGAAATATTCCTTCATCTTTGAGGCCTCTGTTCCCCATTTGGACTTGAAGAAAGCTGTCTGAAACAACAGGAACTATGGTTAGAATTCTTGATGAATATAATTAAGCAAATAGAAGCAGCTCTTGCTGTCAGTAGGTGGCACTTGTACTGAGGCGGGACTGAGATGATATTTAGAAAGGACAGACAGCAGTTTCAGGGCCTAAAAATGGATTCCACGGATGCACAGTGGCATCATACAATAGCAATTTCTTTTAGGATCCTCTAAAACTGAGTAAAAACAGATTCAAAACCAATATACTGTCATAGGAAGGTAGAAAGGATTCAAGACCGTGACTCTACGGATATTTTCTAGAGTTTTGCCTAAAATGTGTAAAAGTGGAAGTATGGAAAGAGGATTAGGTGCTCAGCCTGTTGGTTTGTACATGTTTATTTGTTTATATAGTTCCCAGAGAGCATGATCAGCTTTGTCTAAAGTATCCTGTTGAAGACGGACTCTGGGATTTCCCTGTCTATTTTAGTAAGAAATACCTACTACCTTTTTCTTTCCACTGAAAAGCAGCAAGGATTGAGTGAAACAAGCAGAAAATGTTCATTAACTTCCTTCTGGATCTATGGAAGTTATTTGTGTCAGAGAGGGGGGAATCCTTAGGGAAGTTTTAACAGACTGCATGAAAAAGTCATCTTTAAATACTGAGGGTATCTGAGTCTTTCTCCTCTTCCATACAAAAAAGGAGATAAAAACAGAAAGTTGTAGGGTTTAGTTCTTGGGGCTGGTAGTTTCTAAAACTGATCTGAATTCCCAGTGGCAGAGCATCCTCCCTGAAGACTTGGATTGAAGGGTGGAGGCAGTGTAAAATTACATCACCTCTTGCTGTTACTAATGTGATGGAAGATGGCCAATGCAGCTTCAGAAATGGAAAAAGCAGATAAAGGATTTTCTTCATTTTTACTCTGCAGTCTCCACTGGTGGTCCTTACAGGGCCAACTGTCTGATTTCAGTTTTCCCCATTACAAAATACTGGATTTAAGGACCAGGAGGTAGTATTTGAATGTGTTATCTCTACATATAAATCTTTTTTTTTTTCTTTAAATTGGCTCATTCTGCCTAGAACTGGAACTAAGGAAGCTGTTTCTCAATGAGGAAAAATTGAATAGAAATTACACTATGATCAGGGCTAGCAGTAAGTGCTCCTTGTTCCCTATGCTATTTAGAGATCTTGTTCTTGAATCTGTGCAAGTGCTCTGTATAATTGATATTTCTTTCTAATAAAAAGTTTCCTGCTTCTAATCACAACAACAGTTCTGGGAAACAAGGGATTGCTTTTCCTCTTGCTCAGTGCCCTGGAAAGTAACTTATTCCCCCCTGAGTGAAGGTGAGGGGCTGCAGTGTTTTCATGCAATTGGATGGTACCTGTGATTAGTGGAAAATATCCTCACCATCACCCAGTGAGAAGTTCCAAGCAGACATCCAGTACAATCTCTAATCTCCAAAGCTGCCTGTTAAGCTTTGAAGAGCATTACCAAGTTACTTTTTCCTCTTCCCTGTGCCTTGAGGCAGGATGCACAGCATTGGAAGGGTGGAGCTACTCAGTCTCCAGCTGCCTGTTGTCATTGGGGTGTTCCGTGCTGGGATATAGCATTTAGGAGCCATTGAAGCCACAACAGATTTCCAGGACATGTTTACTTGCCAACAGGTTAATGTTGATGCGATTAAGTGATAAATAGACAGAAGCAACAAAATCAGTCATCAACCTTAAGTTTAGAGGTTGTTAGTTCCAGCTTATTTTTGGTTCAATCTTATGGGACTGGCTAATGAACTAATGCTTTTTCTAGAGCTCAAACCTTGGAAAGTTCCGAGGGCTACATAATTCCCACTCCTTTTGAAGCAGATAATTAGTGAAGACACCCTGAGTTAATTCTGCCTTTTTTCCATTCTGAATGAGGTAACACCTTCCTTTTACTCTTCTGTTTACATATTCTCTATAGTAAAGGCAGGACAAGAAACTTTTCAATTTTTTCTACTGGTTAGTTCTTTTTAATTTATATTCTCTAGTGTAAATAGTAAACTACATTTTGCCTGGTTGCCAAGTAGGGTCTAATTTGGTTCCCTGTTAAATAAATGCAAGCCTTTCACTAGGCTTTGTAGTTTCATAGTAGATGTATCACTTGTATTCATTTTAAAAGAAACAAAACCAAGTCAAATAAACCCAAGTATAATGGAAATGCTATGTGGCCAGAAATTGGTGCTAAGAATGGTTTTTACTTGAAGAGAGTGGCAGCAGTTAGAAGTATGCTCTCACTTTATCTCAAAGCCGAGTCATTCTCTGAAATAGATCCCAGTAGGTGCCACACATATTAAAAAAAATTAAAATAAAATAAAAAAAAAGCACATTGCTACTTTTATGACTATGCTCATAATAAAACCTTAAGTTTATTTGGTTGACAGTTCCAAAAATTAAAATGTGAGCATAGTAAATTCTTCCTTCCAATAGTGTTTCATTTTCATTATCAATGCAGTGAAGCTCCTTTTTCAAGCATGCAAAGAGTGTCTGCACCTTCATCTGTCACCCAATATTCCCGATTTCTCTGTAGCAGTGTCTTTGTTAGTCTCTCTACCTTGTACTCCACAACGAGAAAAATCTGGAACCTAATGAGGCAGCCTAAATTCCCTTTTATAAATTACATCCAGAATCCCCAGTGCTGGGTTTACTGGCAGTTTGCCAGATACCATGTTCCACTGCATAGGCCTCTCTACTTTCCCACTGAGATTACTCACATGGAAGAGTTCATGTATCCCTGAGTATGTCCAGGAGCATAAGCGGGTCTGTGCTTAAGGCCTTAGCATGGCAGTGTGGAAATCTGAGATTAAGTTATGTGTCCCTGAACATGCAGAGAAATCAATATCATAAATGGCAAAAGTGTCAGGTTTGTCTGTTTGTAAAATAGCAATAACATTTCCTCCTTCCTTTGTTTGCATGGATCATGGGCTCCTTCAGGAGCAGATGGAGGTCTGGTAATCACAGAAGTATTTGGGTTTTCCCAGAACATTTGTTCTTCCACCATGAGGAATGTTGAAATAAGATTCACCAATCAACAGGGAAACCACTACGAATTCCAAGTTTACCCAGTCCCCCAGGTTATTTCCACCTCTCTGCATATCTGATTTATTTGAATTCTCATTTCCTAAGGGAAAAAGATTTATGAAAGCATCTTCACCTGCTTCCATTTTCAATCAGACATATTTGTGAATAAAGTTCTTAATCACATTAAATTCCTAATAAGTAACAAAAACCTCTCCTGGAAAGCAAATATCTTTTCAATGTGTCCACTGGAGAGGGTGGAAAATAAGAATCACTTAAGTTCGTACTAAAGTAAAAAAAATCTACACAGACCAGTACATTATGAATGCTTAGCTGCTTGGAAAAAAAGCAGCTTTTGGAGTTTTTGCTGTTTCAGACATTAGAGAATCCCCTCCTCAACTAAATCTTCTCTCCTGTGTGAATTACCAGTTTTCAAACAAGGAGC
This sequence comes from Orthonyx spaldingii, assembly GCA_013397795.1. Taxonomy (NCBI): domain Eukaryota; kingdom Metazoa; phylum Chordata; class Aves; order Passeriformes; family Orthonychidae; genus Orthonyx; species Orthonyx spaldingii. The sequence goes on from VZTJ01003600.1 coordinate 94,522, forward strand.
AACAGAAAAAGAATTTTTTTTCTGTCTAGGACTTACTGGATGTTTAGTTAGGGTGACCTCACACATTCAGTTAAAAGTTAACCAGCTGGAAGACACTAGTCCAGTGGAAAACAGATGCAGTTAGGTCCACTGCTCATGGAACAATTTCTCTGCAGATCCTTGTAATTTCTGCCCCAGATGTGAGCTGTCCACTCTGATCATTGTGCTATTTCAAGCAACTTGTTCACACACTCAACAGACTTCAATGCAACTCTTGTACAGGACAAATCATCCTCAAGTTTTGAATCAATAAGGATTGAGCTATTTCTTAAATTACTATTTGGAAAAGGGGCTTAAATTGTAGTATCTCTTTCTGTTCAGTTGTTGTTAGTCTGAGGCTGGTGTGGTGCTGTTTGTTAGAAGATCCTCATGTCACAGACAGAAACTGATGCACAAGAAGTTCCATCTGAAGATGAGGAAGAACTTTACCGTGTAGGTGACCAAGCACTGGAACAGTTTCCCAGTGAGGTTGTGGAGTCTCCTTCTCTGGAGATATTCCAGAACTGTCTGGATACAATCCTGTGCTGTGTGATTGAGGATGGGCCTGCTTGAGCAGGGAGGTCCCTTAGAACCTTATCCATTCTGTGATCTCTTTCAGTACCCTTTAGTTTTGCTACCTTTATGGGAAATGTGTGCTATTTCACCACAAATGGGACTCTGCCTCCAGGATGTTTTGCAGTGGATTTTATTGTGCTTTTGTTTGTTGCCTCAGAGACTTTTATCTGTGTAGGTACTCACCTTCATTTAATCACCTTTTCAGTTTTCTGAGCTCCCTGTCTAAATCTGTAATTCCAAGAGTGGTGGAAATTCCATTCCACCTAGAAATTCCTTGCAAGCTGAAACTTCAGTGTGGCGGTCACCCAGCTGGTGGCAGAGCCACCGGCTGGGTCGCCCTTGGCGTGCGAGACTGCTGCTCAACCTGCCTTTTCAATGTGGGTCAACGATCAGGTAGATTGGGCNATCAAGGCTCTGTCCCCTCCCCTTTCCCCTCAGAACTTATTTAATATTCATATAGGTGGTTTAATATTCATGTTTAGCTAGAAGGTTCTGTAGTTCTGTTTCCCCCATCGGTTTATTTAAATTTGTCCCTCCTTTGTTCCACGGTTATTGGTTATTGTCATCACCCATCATGTACCCCATTTGTCCGTTCCTATTCTCCTCCCCTTTTTCCCTTCCTGTTAAACCCCTGTAACCGTCCCTCATTGCTCGTTCTGCGGTCCCCATCCTCATAGTGCGTTCGCCTGCCCACGCCAGGGCAGGGAATAAACTCGTGGGTTTTCGCCGTTAGCGAGTCCTCTCCTCGTCCTTTGCCGCCTCCGCACTCGCTATTACTTCATCGACCGCTGCCAGCCCCAGCCTGGGCTTCAGAACCATCAGCTCTTCTCAGAGCTGCCCTGCAAGGGCTAAAGGCGTTGCCTTGGCGCTACGCGTGCCTGCGAAGCGCAAGCCCTGTCGACCGGACACTCGAGAATACTGTCGCCCACTGACCAGCCGGGCGGTCAGGCGGTCCTGCGACACTTCAGTTCATTTTCACAGGTTTCTGGTACAGTCTGTAAAATAGACAATACAATTGTTGCAAGACAATAATGCTTCTATAACTCATTATCAGGCTTGTTGCTCTTCATAAGCTTTTTACATGTGGATGTATCATAGGGAGACAGAATGTGAATTCCACTGCACTATCAGCAAGCTTTTAGCCAAGGTGGTTGGCTACCCCAAAAGTAGATTTTGTGCTTAAGGGTTGCTTTTGAGCTGCAAAGTTCCAGTCACAGCTGTTGGCATTTGGGTGTGCATCTCTGGTGAAAATGTCCAAAATATTTGGCATTGTCAGAACAGGAAGCCCAGCTACAACAAAACCTCTGGTTTCATGTGGAAGCATCTATATGCAACAACACACCAAGTATTCCTAGAAGGAATTTGCTGCCCTCCTGATGTGTGAAGGTACCTATTTTTGTGTGTATTTTCCATTAATACTGAAGTAAGGGTTTCTTGCCTTAGAAATCTTAAGGTAGAGATTTGGGGTTTTTTTGGTCATGAAAGTTAAAACAATTAACTCATTCATAAGGCAGGAATTTTAATTGCGATCACCAAGGTTGAAAAACAAGTGACTCATTCACAAGCGGAATTATATGTTTTTCCCAGCCTTTTCCTCTAAATATTTGATCATAGAAGGGCTTGTTTTAGACCAACTGCAGCAGAAGAAAACATTACTCTTAGATTTTATATTCTGTGAGTCAGTGGAAGTTGATAACATACAGCTATATTTATCTTGTCCTGTCATTTCAGATGTACCTAACCCCACTCTATGGAATCATTTCTTATAGATGTTGGCAGCAGTCCTTGCCATCTCATACCTGATTTTTGTGGGGTTTTTTAAACTAGACTTGTTTATTTTAGACAGGTTTCTTCGTACCCTGTTCAGAAATGAAATGTTTTCTCTGTGTATGGAATTTGACAGAAATGAAGAAAAATCTCATCCATTTTCCTCAGTTGTCCTTACCTCATATGAAGGAAAACATTCACAGCTGTCTCTAGTGTCCTGCAATGCAATAATTTTTCTCAGAGGTAGACTAATACCCGAAAACCTGCTGACAAGGCCACTTGCCTTCTGCACTTGGTACTGTAATGTCTGGACACTGGGAGTACAAGTATGATCTCTTTGAGTTTCTATTAAGCACATTACCCCTTTAAACAGACTCATAGTTTGTCGTTTAGGCTAACAGAAAAGGTACAAGGATTTTTACTGGCACTGAAATTAATAATTTCCAAAACACCCCAGGAAGTCATACACAAAGATCTTACTGAAAATCAACAAGATTTGTACTCAGTAGAAAATTTTCTCCTTGGAAAATTACAAACGCATATTAGGAGTTACACTAAAAGAAATCTCCAACATTGGATGAGTTGATTTCTTTCTCCTTTGTCATTGGTCTCATCTTTCTTTCATGTGAGTGTAGTGGACAGTGCTGGGTTTTTGAGGCATGTGTCCAGTGTAAAGGTGACTTGATCTGGTTTGAATGCCAGTTGCTGCTCTGATAACCATTTTTAGGAAGGCAGCATGAAATTAATATGCTACAGTCTGCACAAAAGGAAGATAAAGCAAATGTAAACTTAGATCAGATAATTAACACGCCTTTGTGCATAGTACTTGTAACAAATCCCAAGAAACTATTCCATGATATTTTAAAACAAAGAGGTTAAACTTTGTAAATGTGATGCAGTTCTTCTTTCAGTCTTTGAAGTGATGTAGATGAAATGGGGATTTTTTGTTTAAGGTCCAGAAAATGTAAGTGATAATGGATATAAAACATTTCAACCTTAAACCAATCATTCTAACTTTACAAACCAAAAAAAAAGGACGGATCTTCCCTGTGATTATATAAACAGAAAGACACTTCTTTTAGAGATGCTAAACAGTACAATGCATTGTAATGGTCCTGGAGCAGAATAAGACCTTCATGAACACAAAAGAGCATAATATACTTTCTGGAGGATATCCAGGGCTGACTTCCCTTTTTTTTTTTCTCTCTTTTAATTATTCGTCTTTCTTGTGGTTTTGTTTGTTTGTTTGTTTTGGGGTTTTTTTGTTGTTGCTGTTGTTGATTGGTTGGTTTTTTGGTTGGGTTTTTATTTTTGAAAAAGACTAAAATTTTACCATTGAGTCATGTAATTGACTTGAATATCAATCACTGTATGAATAGCAGAAAATACTCGGCATGTGCAAGAGAAAAAAGTATTTCCTGAGTAATCTGCAACAGAGAAAACGGGGATCCCAGGGCAGTTCCATAATCCATGCCTAATACTGTAGTAGCATCTGCAGTATGTCACTGCAGTCTCACACAGCAAAACCAGGTATGTATAAAGGAAAAAAGCCTTTACAAGCCAAATGCTATCGGATGAAGTCAATAGTAGCTACACCCTAAGAAGTTTGGAATTGGGCTTTAAGCATTCATTCAATTTTGCTAAATTGTAGTACGTAACTGTTATCCTGATGGTAAAAAATTTTATTCTTTCCTGTCTATCTAGAGTTTTATCCCATTACATGCTGACCTTGCTTATATAATTGGCAAAAGGGTATTTCATTAAAAGTAAAAGCTTTTTTATTTCATTTTGTCTTTATGGTTCAATTTTTAATGTCCATCCTCTTAGTGACCAAACATTTACTAGGTTCGCTAACTTTCTGTAGAAGACTGTATATTACATCTCAGTTGCTCTGAGGTCAATCCACTGCTTTCCTATTTATTTACCTAAAGAAATGAACAGACTTTCTTGTCCAGACTGGCCATTTTCTAAGATAGTACACAGAATAAGCCACAACTTTCAGTCACCAGGACTAATGACGCATATAAGTACGCATTTTGGACATAGGTATACATTCTCAAACCAAATTACATCAGGCTTTTCTCTGACCTTTTTTTTCTTACTTAGATAGAAACTGATGAGTGCATGGAAGCCTATATTACAAAGCTGAATTTAAGTCCATTTTTCTGTGTAACTGCTGTGTACACTGGAAATCTGTCAGACTACTTCATTGCACCAACTGATGGTTTAGCTAGTTTGGTAGTTAAAGGCAGAGCTGGAACTACTTTGGAACCTCTGTCCTAGATGTTTCAAACCAGTGATAACAAGGGAATACTAAAATATCTAGTCAAAATTTCAAACTGACATGTACAACTATGAAGGTTTAGGTATGGCAGAAGGGCTCCAAATTAAATTTACTTTTGCAGTAGAAAGACAATGGATTAGATTGTCTAGGTCCTTTATACAAACAAAAGTACAGATTCAATCTTCTGAGATATTCAGTGCTGTAAACTACTTTTCAGCTGTTAGGAGGCAGACAAGTCCTTCAATCAGTGCTGTTAAAGCAGTTTTTAAACTACTTGTAGGTGGGGCGTGTCATCAGTCTCAGCGCTGGGGTATTTCATGTTTCCACACTGTGCTCTCCACTCGGTTGCAGAGACTAAGAGAAGTAGCTGTGACTATATTATGTGTTCTGGTTTATGCAATTCTGAAACAAGGAACAGTAATGAACCAAATTAATTGAAAATAAATTGAGAGGAATAGGTGTTTTACACTTGTGGTGTTTAAACTTTTAAAAGAACTAAAACAATTTCTTTTAAAAATAAACTAAGAAACTTGAGTCAAACTCAGGCTTTATGTGACAAGGGGAAACTTGTGGCCACACAGTATCTATTAGGATCTTTGAAAGTTGTTTGCAGTGTACCACGGAAAATAGTTCTGCAGTGGTGGGGGGTCCTGGTCACTTCAGTAAACTAGTGCAGCTTTGGAGGCCTCTAGCATGTTTCATCCATGTTTTCACCTTTGTTTAGTTAGAGAATAATCTCCGTGTATGTCTGTGAAGAAAGCATGATGATACTACGATAGCTGCCTTAAAGCCTTTATAGCCTATAGAAGTTTTGTGCTTGGATTTATTCTAGGAATGGAATATCACAACGAGACAGAACTAAAGGTTTCACCCTTTGGAAAATTCAAAATGGATTTTGATGTGAAGTAAAAATAAGGAACAAGCATCAGAGATCAAATTTTGTGAAACAACAGATTTCTGTGCTCTTATATTATTAATTACAATACATACCACATCTTGCACAGGACCAAATATTTTTTTGGAAAAAATAGTTTAACATTTCACATGATTTTTTTTTTTCTTTAGTATTTTCTTATTACTGAAAACTTTCCTTTTGACTCCATTTCCCCATCTGCTCCTGGTAAAGCATTTCATATATGTATAAACCTTCCAATGCTCTGCTTTTATGGCTTTGCTACTAACACACAAAAGTGCTGTCACAAACTTGTATGTGTAAAGTGGAGATAGGATCTAGTGGCACATTTATTAACTGGCTTTCAGAGATCTGTTAGATAGAACATATTTTGGTAGAAAGGAGCATTTATATTCACAAATTAGGTTGCTTGTCTGTAGTTGTATTTGTGTGAATGGTATAACCTGCTATCTGATCAGGTCTTAATTAAATCTTGGGAGCAGTAGATGTTTTGTGAATTCAATTCATTAAATGAAAGAAATTTAATATGAATGTGGTACAATACATAAGTAAAACACTAAACAGTTGTACTGGAACTGATGGAATAGATCTTTAATTAGTTGCATGCAGTTTTTGTTTGTGATCTATCAGCTGGCAAGGACAATAAATAAAACTTTAGCTTGTAATACCTGGCCCATGAAGGAAGGTAAGAACTAAAGCTAAAGATTTTTCAGGTGAAGGAATTTTCTCATATGTACAAATGTCAAAAGACAATTGGTGGAAACTAAAACACTCGTCATGTTCACAAAGTTTGCCCAGTTGTTTTTGAGTCTAATGAAACCTTTCCAAAGTAAGGACCACAAAAGCTGAGGCATCCTATCCACATTATCCAGGACCAGCAACCTTGACTTGATACTTATCTTGGGACAACTGGCTGTCCTGAGGTTTGGCCCAAAAGTGAAGTCATTGTAGCCTAGGCAAGTTGCCTCAAAGCTGGGCATAGGCCTGCAATCTTTGTCTCTGAGGTTGCTGTGGCAGAAACTGCAAGCTGTGTTCTGAGGAGGAAGCCCCCAAAGCAGCCCCAGCAGGGTGGCCTTGTAGCAGCACATCCAGCTGGAGCCCTGGCTCTGCCCCTCTGCAGCTTCCTCCTGTGAAGCATGGGTGAAGAATTGGGTGAAAACATGGGAATAGTTGTCCCATGTCCGTGACTTCAGGGCTGAACTCCCAGCAGGTCTGCCCAGAATCCATCAATTTTGAGAATCATAAGGCTTACAGAAAATGAGTCAGTCAGTGCAGCTGCAGGGTCCTGAGAACTTATTTTCTATGGAAAAAATGTGGGTTTGACAATGTCTTGCTGTCAACTCAAATTTGTCCAAACCTGAACTCTAGAGCAGGCATAGTTCCTGGGAATTGGAAACTACTTTTTGACTTGTTTCCCTTATAGCTATAACCATGATATTTTAAAATTTTTTTTCTGCATAATTTTTGCTGTCCTCCTTCACTTTTCTGGCTCAGCATGCTATTTTTTTCCCCCAGAACTGAAGTTTCTTTAGAACAGAGTACCCTTTGACCAAGTATTGAGAGGAATATTTCCAGGAGACACAAAACCAGTACAAGAGGAAAATACCTTTCATGCAGAGAATAAAACCCACATTTCTTTATGGGGATTTTTTTTTTTCTGGAGTAAGGAGTTAAAAGATGGGGAAAGTCATTCACCTACCCTATTATGGACTTGCCTTCTACGTGGCACTTCTCTGTTTTAGCCAGCTGAAAGTTTGGCACACATGCCTTTGACATACACACTTGGGGTATGTCTAAATCCTGTGATGCACAGAAGTCACTTCTTGAGCAGGCGGGGTTTAGTCCAATGTCAGTTGATGGAATCCCTGCCACTGATTCCAAAGAAATTTAGGTCAGTCCTTAAGTAAGCACAAACACCAGCTTTTATATTTTGAAGAGTGCATCAGGTTGGTTATGAAATAAAAAGGGTAACGTGACTTGATGCATGGAATGCTTTCCAATTTGTTAGGTTACTGGCCAGCTTCTGAAATTTCTCAAGCTTAATCTAACAGCAAGTGTGCCTGATCAAAGGAAGCTGTAAGCGTCAAGAGAGGAGGGAAGGCAAGGCTTAAACAAAGACAAGCTGCTTTGCAGTTTCTAATGTGTTTTGCCTATTAAAATCATGTATCTGCCAGAATTTCATATTTTTCTCACATAAGCACTCCCCAAACGGGGATATGCAGAGATGCCCCACGTCCCTTCAGATAAACCAGGAACATTTGGTAGCAATTGAACTGGAGAGAGGGAGGTGGTTCTATTGGCTTTTGCTGATATTGTCTGGTTTATATTAGGTTGGAATTTCTGAGATTGGGAATGTATTACTCTAACAAACAGTGGTTGCTATAGGAAATGTAGGATCATCTGTATTATCCTGCATATGCAAAATAGGCACGCATACTGATGGTTTCCTGGGATTTGAGTGTTGGGAGAAGCTAATGGACACTTGTATTGTTATACTGGTGATTTCATGTCTTGCATTTGTCACTTTTACTCTTGCTATTGTAATGATTATGTGTAGCCTTCAGGAATCTGTGTGGGCTGTAATCAGTCACCAGTATACCATTTCGTATTTTCCAGCTAGGACATGATGCTTGGGAACAGCCAGAATGGATTGACCAGAGCAAATTGTGTCCGAACAAACTGCAAGCTTACTTAGGATGAAATAAGTGGTTCTGTGGACTAGTAGAGAAGTAGATGTCTCTTACCCTGACTTTGATAAGGATAGAAGGGGGAAAAAATTCTCTAAATATGCCAAATTAACATTACTGGATATTTGAAATCTGGCTTGTTCAGCAAATAATATGGAAACCTTCTGTAATGCTAATCTGTAGTCTCTGTTATTGTCTGCAGTACCTATTAATAGACCAGTTTTCCTCAACCTTTACTTGGATGTCAGGTACCAGAAGAGTCTGGCTGGGGGAAGGCAATGCTGCTTCCAGTTCTTTCTGTGCCGTGGAGATTTACCCATAATTTTGTGGTAGTTGCAGCTGCCCAATATATCAGGCAACAATTGCCATCCTATTCTCCAAAGACCAGCAGATTTGAGGGGTTTGGCTCCAGCAGCTTCAAGTTCCATATCTCAACAGCTTGTGCTGCATGCCAAGTGCATTCACAAAGTGCTGTAATAAATTTGATAATATTGTCTTTTGAAGGAATCTGTGTCACTGAGCCAGCATATACTGACTGCACACACAGCAGTGCTCGGTATTTTCCTTGCTCTGTGATATCATGATAGAAGAGGGGGGAAGCCAAGCAGAAGTATCAAGAAATCAGAGAGCCTAGACTCAGGGCACTTGCTAATGATACTGTACAGAAAAACTGAAATATGTTAGTACAGATAGAGCCTGAGAGTATACAGCATTTGAATTTTGATCAGCTTTTCATACATGCAGCTCTCAAAGTAGCAAGCATATTTATGAGGTTCAGACTGGATTTACTGTCACAGACATTGTTTCATGGTGTTGTGGTTTAACCCCAGCTGGCAACTAAGGACCACACTGCCACTTGCTCATGCACCAGGGGGATGGGGAAGAGAATAGGAAAATAGGTAAAACCCATGGGTTGAGATAGGAAAAATTTAATAGTTGAAATAAAATAACCATAGTGGAAATGGAGAGAACAAAAAGAGAAATAAAACTCAGGAAAGACAGGTGATGCAGTATGGAATTGCTCATCACCTGCCAAGCAGTGCTCAACCCATCCCTGAGCAAGGATTGGCATCTCTCAAGCATCTGTCCCAGTTTATATACTGGGCATGATGCTCTGGAGTATGGAATATCCCTTTGGTCAGTTCAGCTCAGCTGTCCTGGCTCTGCTCCCTCCCACCTCCTTGAGTATCTCCTCATTGACAAAGCAGGGGAAACTGAAAAGTCCTTGACTGAGGGTCAGCACCAAGTAGTGCCAACTAAAAACAAAAATTTCTATGTTATCAACATTCTCCTGCTGAATCCAAAACACAGCACTGTGCCAGCTACTAGGAAGAAATTAACTCTATCCCCGCCAAACCCAGGACACATGGGCACACTCCATCCCTTCCCTACTACCGTGCAAAATCAGCTTACTCTAAGCCTCAAAACAGGGCTCAGAGAATCTAAGGCCGGCTTTTCCATGCTCGCTGCACCCAACAACAACTGCAACTGTGACTGAAAGGAGTAAGATGTTTGAAGTGGAGGTGGTGATGCTAAGCTTCCACTAACATCTGGTCATTAATTTCAGCTTTGGGGACTTCCAGAATGTTGGCAAACACAGCTCCAGCTGGCCTGGGGCCTGTGGCTGCTCCATCAGCAGGTAAATAGGCCAGATGGTCTCTAATTTTACTACTGTTTCTGGTATGGATGATGAGCCTTGGTCCCTACAGAGCAATGTGCCTTCCTAATGCTGAATGTTTTTATCCACCTTTTGACCACATAGAAACAATGTAATTATTAGAAGAGTAGTAAAATGATTAGAGCGGTGGCCACAAGGAAAGTCTTAATGTGAGAAGCTGAGAAAAAGCAGCAATGATCACCTCATTTTCCTCTTTCCATTTCAGAATGGCAAAGTCTAGAAATCCATTTTGAACAGCTGCACTTCCATTTGTGTTTGCTATAAAACAAAACTGTTTCACTTGTAGGAAGGAACTGGGGAACACTGTTTTGTCTTTGCCATTTCTGTTCCTTTCAGCAAACAACAACGGACAAAAAAAAACCAAAACAGACACACAATCAAATAAAAAAATCCTCCAAATCCCATCAAGCCTTCTCTAGAGCTGTAGCACTAAGATGTGCATTAGAAAGCTGAAAGAATCCCAATTTAAGTGCTTTATCTTCAGTGCTTACTGGAGGGAGTTTTTGTCATAGCTGCATGCAGCCTAAAAACTTGTAGCAGAGTGGGAGGATGAGATTTTGGAGAATCTGGAGCTGGAACCTAAGGCAATATTCAGGCAGTGATTATGCAATTGTTGCGTAATATGGACAGTGCTTGCATGAATAATCCTGTTAACATCAGAGTTTCACAATCAAGCGATTGAACACTGCACTGTTTAAAATCATCTGCATTTATGATGGAAAAGTCAGCAAAATCGCCATTAACAGGATAGTAGTCTCATAAATATAGACTTTCTCAGCGGGGTTTAAGAGTGTAACAACGTCAGAGGAAGGAGTAGAGGAAAACATTTTTTCAGCTTACATATAGCAGGAAGGTTTGTTTTTAATGGCTTCCCTTGCAAAACGAAAAAGATATAGATGATTATTATGGGTTGTCATTAATTTATTTATTATGCCTGAGCAGATCTTTGAATAGTAGGACTGACAAAGTTGAAAGGAAAGGGGGGGAAATGCATTAATCACCTGAACAATGAGCAATTTTTAAATTCCTATCTAGCAAGTGCCAGAGCCAGCATAGGCAAAAGGCTTGACTCCCGACCATTTGAGGATTCTTTGCGCTAATGAGGCAGTACTGCTGCAGCAGGTGCAGCCTCCTCTCCTCCCACGCCCCCTGTACCAGGGACTGCTCCCACTCCGGGGCTCTCCACGGGGAGTGAGGAGCCGGGGGGCTGCGCTCCGGGGAAAGCGGGGAACCGAGGGCTTCCCGCAGGAACAGCAGCAGTGGCGGCACGGAGCAGCAAACGCAGTGTCAGCTCCACGGCTGGGAAAGCCGCAGCGTCTCTCCGAGCTGTGTCTGTGTTCCCAGCGGGGGACCACACACGCTGAGCCTGCGCTCCTGCCAAGGGCGGGCCCCGCTCGGGCTCCGTGCGGGGCGGCAGCGGCGCTCCCTCCGCACGATCCATGTGCCACCTCCTGCAACTTTGCCAGCTACAGAGCAGCCCGGAACCTCTGCACAAACACAGAGGCGGCAGCAGCACAGCTACTGCCAGCAATGCTGTGGAAAACAAGTCATTAAATAACTGATATATGAAGTTTAAGCTAGATGCCAAAGCAGAAATAAACCTCTATTAGGTTGCCTTTTTTGTTTGGTTGTTTTTTGGTTTGGTTTGGTTTTATTTTTTTCCCCACGAGAATGTTGAAGGCTGTGGAAAACAAGTGGGTCTATAAGGATGTATCTCTAGGTATCAGGGACAAGGCAGGATGAAAGCTGAATTTTAACCGGAGTTCATGCTACCAGGAAGAATTTGAATGTTTAGGTGCTGATAGCTGAAGAATGTGTACAGCCATCTGTGCAAAAAGACTGAGAAAATCTATAGCTGATGGAGGAAAGTCATGTGCTTTTATCTCATGCCACACCATTTGAAAAAGCAAAACCAGTGCCCTAAATGCCAATAGCTGCAGAACACTGGAGCCTTTCAAAGCTAGTGTGCTGCTAGGTGCATTTATTCATTAGCTTTGTAAAGCTTGTGACATGCCAGAAAGTACAACCATTTTCAGACCAAATAGAACTGGTGTAAGATAAACAACATTTTTATGGTTGTTCCTATGTGACAATTCATGTCAAGAGGAAAACTGTGAGGCAGCCTTCCCTCTTCTGGTTCCTCTTATACTCTCTATAAAAATAGTCATCTAGTAGACTTCCATGCTTGTTGACTTCTTGGATATATTTAATACATTTGGATGTGGTAATAATCTTAAAGTTTTATTTCTATGGGAAAATACATCTGGAGAATGTACCGAAGGCATAGTACATTTCTCTTTGTTAGCCAGCATGCTGCTTTGGTGCTTTCTAGAGTGCAAATAAAGTTCCCAAAGTGTTCTAGGAAATAAATTGGAAAAGAAACTAAAGGTATATACCTTTGCTTTAAAAACTGTATTTTAGAGCATGGCAGTTTGCATTTTCATTTTTGGGGAGATAATGAATAATTGGTATGAACAGGAAAATCTCCACTAATATCAGTGCAGCTGCATTCATTTAGATCAGTTGAGGATCTGAGGATCTGATTCACTGTATGACAAAATGTCTCAACTAATATAATTAGCTAAAGCTGCAATCAAAGCCCAGCAGGGATGTGGGTTGTTGCAGCAATGTGAAATAGAAAAAAAGAAGCAGAGCTGAAAGTTTCCAATGTACCAGTAAATATGAACAAGTTCAGCTACAACTACTGCTCCATTGTTTGTATTTATGGATGTGCAAAGTTGGGGTACCATGCCAGGATGAGAGGAGGCAGCTAGCTGAATTGGGAGAGTTTGCCTCATAATTATGAAAACTACTTTTTCATTTGCCTACATTGTAGTATTGAACATGTCAGTGCAGTTCTGTGGCTGCTGGCTGAGCAGCAGAGAGAGCTGCTACCAGGGCTTGTGTTGTCCATTTTCTTATTTACTATTTGCAGGGCTCTGTTTGGCTCCCTGTAGGCACATGACTGTCTTCCTCTGTGCTTCAGCATTCTCATTCCCACACCTGCCTGCCCGGACCCCTGAGGCAGAGCTTGTTCTCACCCTGTGCCTCCTGCAAGGAATTAGTGCTCAAGTGGCTGATGGTTTCTGTCCCTCTCCAGCAGCGCCAAGTAGAGTCACTGTAGTAATCACCAGGAATAAACACTTATTGGAATAACCCAAATCTACAAGCTATAAAGAAGTGCAAACTTGACAAGGACAAAAGTGTCCAACGTAGCCTTTGACTCGGTTTATTAAAGTGGACCTCTGCCTCCTGTGGTCATTTTTTTCCAGGCTACTGAAATATGCAGGAGCCTCAGCTTTTTTTTTTTGGCCTCTGGTCTAAGCAGGAAGACAAGAGACAAGCATGAAATGCTTTATCACTGCCATTATAAACACTTTGTCTATTTGCCGTGGAAATGTGTTTCTATGAGGGGTCAGACTAATACCTTGTCCTTTGTCAGCAGAAATACACTTCAGTGCAATGTGCTCCCACTAACAGGGTTCTTTTTATACAGCTAGTCCTTAAGAGAGAGTACAGTCCTTTTGGTTTGCAGTGGTGTGGTGGGCACAAAGACAAAACTGCCCTCTGGTAATATTTGTACATAAAATACAAACCACCATTCAAAACAATGTGTCGCATCTTTGTGTCAGTGAACCCTCACCAAAACCTCATATTATCGTATTACATCAATGCCAAAAGGGACAGGTGAATAGATAAATAATGAATGAGTGTTTATGTTCAGTGTTCATTCCTGTTCTAACAACAGAAAGGAGCTATGCAATAAGAGAGGCTCCAGAACAGAGGAATGAAAAAACAGAACCCACAGTGCCATGAGGCAGGAGAAAGAGCCTACTTTTAGAGTGCAGATCCTCCTTGCCTCTTCCAGGGTCCAGGTTTGGTTCTTCCAGGGTTCAGATTTCCTGGTAATGGATAGAAATCCACAGCTAATGGCAATAATGGTGTATAGGATAAGCTACCCTCCTTAAGTTGAACTTTAGTAACTAGGAGACTGAAAATAAAAGTATCAGAGCTAGGAATTCCAAGAAAGAGTATACCTTGAAATACCATCATAAAAAATTCCTGTTTGCAGTAAATTTCTGTCCTAGAAATTCTGGTTGTGAGAAGTGTCTTAATTTCCCTGTAAGTCTGTAAGACCACTACAATATTAGTCTCAAATTTTCTATTTCAAACATTTCTTTCTCTACGTAGTCTCAGGTTCTCTTTGTTCAAAATGCCTTAATTCTTTAGTACCTTCTGTACATTCGTATGAAGTACAATTTGCTAATTTCTTCTCAGTTTCACATTTATTATAATTTTTGAGGGTGGTTATTGATTTTTCAGCTATCACAGGGTTTAAGTAAAAATATTAATGGCTAATAAATCTATGACGAGCAAAAGGTAGTACAAAGGTAGTAAATGATGGTGTACATTGCTCAGAACCAGCTCTAATATGTTCACCAGGCTATTAAGAAAAATAAGAGAATCTGACACATTGTCTGGGAGTTACAGCGTTACTTTTGTACTGTTTTCACACTGGGAAGCTTTAGTACTGTGTGGCTGTTTTCTCTTTATTACTTATTTACAGCCTGAGTGGAACTGGAGCTTCTACTACTTACTTGCTCAAAAAATGTGAATTTGGTCAGGTTCATGTAAAATTAAGCAGTAGCTGTTGCAATTAATGCTGTCTGCTAACACCAGTTGACAGGAATTTTTTCAGATTAGGTTTTTGGTTTCATAATTTTAGTAGTAACTTAGTGACAGTAAAATCATCTGAATAAACTGCACTGAACTGCATTTTAGAATTTAATAAAAATTAATTCCTTATGGCTATGTTGTGTAAAATATGGACTGTTTATAATATCAAAAAAATGAACCAAATGTTTTTAGTTCTTTACAGCATCCCACTCCATATAAGACATTCTTCTTTTCTTCAAACTGCAGATAGTGACACTTAAGCACCTTTGTAACATAAGTTTTATTTTTTAAAAGCCTGAGCAGTACACTTGGAGAACAAACTTCTGCACATGTGTGTCAGATTTGCTGGTTTATTTTAAAGCATTTTGGTGAGCAAATACCTTACTTCCTGTCTTTGAGCTTGTCAGAGCGCACTCTTGTGCATGTACAGTCCAGAATCCAGAAAAACAGCACTGTTTGCGTTAGACACAGTCAAACATATGCATTTTTCTACCAAAAATCTGGAGATATTAGCTAGGCCACTTAAAAATATATTTTTTTAAATTTCCAAATTAAAGGGAAAAAAGGGTTTCAAAGTATTGAAATACCTTATTTGGGTTGTTCATCCACTATCTGTTGGTCTGCCTAGGATTTTATCTTTGCACCTATTCCCTTGGATTTGAGAAAAGGCTAAATTTTATGTTTGAATGTTGAAACTTTCTTGAAGTGTTAGCTGACAAAGAACAGCAAAGATAAATGGTATTAAGAACGAAAGCTGGCAAACTAAGGGAAAGTTTCCCAATCTAAGTCGTATTGTTGAAGTAACAACTTTGAGCTTCAAAGAAAACTAAATAGAGTCTCCACTTGTATCCCTCTGAGATGCAATCCACTGTTGAGAATTTTTTACATTCCAGACATACTTCTGGGTCTAAGTCTGAAAACATCTGCAAAGAACAGATGTCTTTAGGTGACTATACCTGTCTTATAGGTCAGGGAATTTAGGAACCTTTTGAAAGAAAATGGTTGTCTTGAGACACTAATATGGTCTTCAGTGCAAGCATCTATCTTGGAAGTCTCAGTGGATTTTCAGTTCTCTGTCAACAAATTAAGAATAGGATTGAGAAATGCTACAGTGTGACTCGTATCACTTTTGACTACAGAAAATTGAAGAGATAAAGCCTCACTGAAAGTTGATGACTCCTTTCCTGGTTTACTTGCACAGTATTTGGCACAGAAACAGAGATCACAGAACGGGTGAGGTTGGCAGGGACCTTCTCAGATCCAGTTTGTGGTCCAGCCCCCAAGTTCAACCAGGGTCATCTAACTACAGCAGCTTGCTCATGACTGTGGCCAGTCAGGTTTTGAGTATCTACAGGGATCAAGACTCTTGAGAACCTCTTCTATACTCAAGTTGTTATTTTGGGTTTTGTATTGAGATGGAAATTCATGTGTTTCAGGTTGTGCCCATTGCCTCTTCCTGTGTCTGTGAGCACCACCAGCTATTGACTATCAGTCACTGACTATCAGCTCACATTATGCAAAAATAACAGTTTGCCTCACTGGAAATTTATTTCCCATTGCAAGTCCAATAGCTATGAACTGGCTCAAGAAAGACAGGCAAGATCAGTTTTCCTGGTGATCAGTCTTCCCCTGCTGACATTGGGTGAACCAGACATTGCAGAAAAATATATAAATCTAAAGCAGGAAACCTGTCATTTTAAGAGTAACTGTACTTGTGTAGAACTCAAAGTGTTTTCCAGATAAAATGAGGTAATGCAAAACTGTGGTCATGCCCAAAGCCAAGGAGCAGCTGACTAGAGCTGAGAACAGATTTTGCATTAGACCTCCAACCCAAACAAGCCTAGGATCAAGGGCTGGTGTGTTTGTGTAGTTTCAGCAATCCCAGTGGAAACACTGCAGACGTGAGCTTGCACTTACGTAGCTGAGCTAGTGTTTTCTGCCCTTTCCCTTTGCCCAGGTTAGGAACTGTTTTCTTCAGACAATGTAAATCTGAGCCTATGAGGTCTCTCTGCATGTTTTTTAATCAAATCCCATGCTCCACTATGAATATTGAGCTCGTCATACTCTCCTTGGAATTCCTTGATGAAGTACTGAAGGCCAGAGACAGAAAACTCATAGTGCTGAATTGACGGTTACCACTGAAATCAAATCAAGTTAAAGACAAGCTCTTACCATGGAAAACAGATCTGTATGGGAACACATTACTTATCAGCAAGGCTGAGCATTAAAGTCTGGTCTGTGCTTGCTTTGCGGTCCTGAGCAGGGCCATGTGATGGCAGACTGAAACATGACAAAAGGGCAAGAGCCTCCCAGGTCTGGAAACCAATTTTACTATTTCATGATGGAGATATTCCCGCATAAAACGGGGTGTATCCCTGTCTTCTTGAGCACAGTTAAACTTTCTGGATTTCTAAGGGAAAGGTAAGTGAGAGAACTATTGCATTTCAACTGCTTTTCTAGAGTCACTATTTTGGGATGTCTTCTCGTGTTAAAACCCAAGTGGTGTGATCAGAATCCTGTGCAAAACTTGCACTCAAGATGAGCTGTGTCTGTAGCGTGCTGACAGCTGTATGAAGTTGGCAGTGCTGATCCAGGTGTGCGGAGAAGGGCAGTGCAGCTCACCCAGCCGAGGCACTGCTTGGAGCCAGCTCGCCTGCAAGGAGCAGCCCGAGCTGGGCCCAGCAGCGTGGGCAGTGCTCAGTTGGTCCCTGGAGAGCACAGGTAGGGCTTGCCCTGGCAGCTGCTTGCAAAGTCTCCGGGCTGTCTATACTGGAAACCTCCCTTGGAAGAGAGCAGCAGGGTGTATTTGTATTGGAAAGTTAAGATTTGGTGTGATCAACCTACCAAATAAAAATTGAATTGTGGGTAGATAATAATGTACATAACATTGAGAAACAGCTCAAGAAGAAAAGAGCCAAATACCTACATGAACTCTGAGATGAATTTCCACTAGAATAATAATTTTTAAAGGCATCTATTTTCCTTACAATCATAAGTTAATCACATTATGACAGGTATTAGGAACATGGAAAATAGCTTTAGTTTTTCAGACTGTCAAACAAACCAATATGCCATGCCAGTAGGTTCATGAAGCCTGTCTTACTTAAAATGCTGTTTCATTGACATATGCCTACTTACAGTTACCTGCACCTATATTGTTAAATAAAATCAATTCTGGATGTATAATCACCTATTATTTATTAAGTTCTGCAACTGCTCGCAGATTCTGGTAGGCACAATGAGAGTATATTTACTGTAGTATGTCTTTGTGAACAATAGTTGAGGAACTGCGCATGTGGCTATTTATCAAACAGTATTCAATGTGAAAATTTTGAGACTACAGGGAAGATAATATTTATGTTTGTTTAGGTTTGTTACCATAGTACTTATGTTAGTTACCATGGGAATGGAAACAGATTGGTAAGTTAGCATTACCCACTAGTATCAGTGCTATAGGGAGTTTGTTTTTAAAAGCCACTAACCTCAGCTTCATTGATTTGCTCAGAACTTTTTTCTTTGTTTAACTTCTTTCTCTATGTTGAAAAGGAGAAAGGAAGAAATCCCTGGTGGAATCCATTATTTGAAGCTATATCTGGATAAAAAGACAGAAGGTGACTATAAGATAAAAAGGAAAAAAGCTCACAATGATTGATCCAGGCAAAAGAAAGTAGAAATTTAGAGCAAATAACATTCACCATCTAGGTTATTCTGGGTGAGGAGTGTGACACTTTCCTTAAGGACAAGGCCTTCCTGCTCTTTTGTTGTCTCACCCTTTCCACGAACATGGAGTTCAATGGACTAAGTTCTGTTCCAAGTCAGTTTTCCACAGGCAAACTGCCTATCTTGCACTTAGTGCAGAATTGCAGAGGGATTATGACAATTCAGGTTTCAGAGAGGGACGACTAGAAATGCTAGAGATGCACTACAAAATGTAAACATGTCAAGCACAATGAAATTCGGGACATTACCAAAATTAAAAATAATGTGCCTGATAAATGTGCATTGTACTGTCTTTGTGCTTCTTCATTGTGACAAGGTACAAAAGAAAATATTATTTATTTTACTTCCCAGTGGTTCCAAACAAACCTGTTGCTTAACCAATTTCAAGCCTACTTAGAGGTGACCAGGGTCTGAAATGTTCTTCTAAATTCGTAGCTTTTGAAAGAATATGACTGTCTGAAAATCTCATCAAATTTTCTTGAACAGCACACACCCAACCCACCCAAGTAATTCTGGGAGGGAATGTCTTCTAACAGGCTGAAAAGAGGGAGAAAAGAGAGGATTTAATATGCACATTATAGATTATTTATATTTATATTATTACTCATGAAGGTATAGGATATTTCTCTTATGAGTTTTACTATGGTCTGGAGCCATGAATGTCCAGCTAGGAACAGTCATAACCAGATTAAATTGTGTTCAATGTGTTCAGTAAGTGGTTGTGGGGGTTTTAGTTTTGTTTGTTGGTTTGGTTTTGGGTTTTTTCAGGATACTTTGTAACACTTTGGTATAAACTTCAAATTTTTTCTTGTTAGTGCTCCACATAGGTTTGCAGAACTGCCAGCTTTAGAGATCTATATCAACAGCCAGTGGTACTTAGACTAGAACAGTGCGCTCCAGAAAGGCTCCTCCGGCTCTTCCAGCACCCCCAGGCTTTGCTTTACAGTAGGACCTCACTTCTCATGCAGGCCTTGCTGCTAATGGCACACATGCTGCACCTAATCCTGGGGACAGGAGACAAATCTAGTGCTGAGAATCAGGCCCATGTTCTTTACTGCCTCAACCAGAGAGATAAAAACTCAAAAACGTGTTGTAATTTAATCTGAAATTCTCTAATATCATATCAAAGTAAAGTCTCAAATTAATTATTTGAGAATGCGTGTGATTTTTTAATTTTTCTTTTTCAGCATCTTGGTGTCTAATTTGGGATTTTTGACTGCGTCAGTTTAACCATGTATTGCAATTTTATTAATAAACCATCATGGTTTTCCCCAGCCACATTCAGCAATAAAACTGTTAATTTTCTTCTGCTTAAAATGTGCTTATTGAAGAAAGTTAATTGCTGCTTCACAGTTTTTATCTTTTCAAAGTAGAATTATGGGTCTGCATGATATCAAACAAAATTGAGCAAACATCAGTGCTTGTGCTGCAATGAAAACAGTTGTGGGGAGAGCACCATTTCAATCCTTGTGCTTGATTTCAGTGGTTTCCAGCAGTGTTTGGGAGGGTTACCTGGTGACCAGCTGCACAAACACTCTACCTGGCCCTTCCCAGCAAAACTCGGCCTTTGAAAAGCTAAAAGCCTTTCTGTGTAAATAAACATCACAAATAAATACCAGAGCAGGGATTATCCCAATTAAACAGCTGTAAAAATAAAAAATAAAAATTAAAAAGGTTTGCCTTATGACCAAGCTGTGAAACCACAAAGAAAGCATCTGCAAGCAGCAGTTAGAACAAATACTTTCCATTTAGCTGTACAGGCAAAGTCACTTGCAGGCAAGTCTCTAGGATGCTGGTTCATACATTTAATAGCTACCGGCAAAAAAAAGTAAAGTCAAGCTGTCGTTTGGGCTCATTCATAAACAGACCACCTAAAGCATCATTGAAAATATTTATCTTTGCTGTAAGAAGCCTAATTAATTAGTTTAGAACCATAACAAATTGCAAGGTGAAATACCATGATATATATTCCTGCTTTAATTTCAAGTATTACATCCGACTAGAGTCAGGGTTGTCCTTTTAATTGACGCAGTGAGTGTACAAATAACATGCTAGAGGTAAGTTTTATGCAGCTCCATAGCTTGTTGTTGTCTGACTAGCCTTAGCTCTGGCAATACACTTTCACAGATCTTGCCAATGAACTTTAAGGTCTATTGACCTCAGTTTTATAGTCTGCCTCTCTACCCGATACTTCCCTTCACTTTCAGCAGAAGGAATTTAGTGCTTGTACTTTAACTCTTTAATGGGAAGTTCAGGCCTTAGCTGAAAATTCTGGCTTGAGGTAGGCTAATGCTGAGGAACTGCTGAGCTTTGCAGTGGCACCTGTGCAGGTACATGTTCTGCTTCCTTTCCTCCTGCTGCAGCCCTGTGTGGAAAATGTCAAGAAAATGCACTGAACATTTTCAACAATTTCAAATAACTGCAGCCAGGTGCAAGGTTCCTCTGCCCTTTCCTCTACTGGTGCCCAGAACCAGCCCAGGTGATTGGCATTTCAGGAGAAACTTCTGCACAGTGTGAAGGATTAGCTAAAATGCTGTCCACTCAACTCTGGTCCTTCAGTTTTTTTCAGAAGAAAGCAGCAAAAAGCATCTCTCCTTCAGTTAGCAACTCTGCTGGAAGTGGATGTAGACTGTGGGAGGCAGAACCCACAGGCCAGCACCAAAACTGCCCTATGCCAGGGCATTCATAGGGTTTAGATTCCTCTCTAACTTGTCAGCCCTTTACTCCTCCTTTTTGCTACAGCAAAAAAGCTTTCCATACCACTTGGTGGTATGGAAGCAAGCTGTTGCCTACAGTTTTAAGTGATCCCAGTGGTTCCATGTCAAGAGCATGGCATAGTTCACAGTCATATTATTATTCATATTATTTCTCATTAATTTTATATGCTACTACCTTTTTTCCAGTGAATGACACATTTCTTCATTCTTCAGGCTGGACAGTGTCATCCACCTGAAACAGAGTGGATGATTTCTTGAAATCTAAATTTGAAAATCATTCTTCCTGGCACCTAGTGTCCTGAGGCCCTTCCTTGCTGCTTCCATGCAAGTACAGGATTTGTCTGCCCCAGGCTTTGCGTGAGCTCTATTGCCCGTGTAGGTGGTGATCTGAGGATGGCCTTTTTCCACTTACACTGCAAAAGTACAAATTGATTTCAGCCCGCTGAATGTTGTGTTATTCCATGTATTTTCTCATTTAGAAACAATAAGTGACTGTAAGTTTCCTTTGCTAACTGCAGATCCATATTTTAGATGAGGCAGTGAGCTAGTTTTTAACTGCCATCACGTTCAAGATTATTTGGGTTTTCTTGCAGTAAAATGACTATGAGATGAAGGGTTGTGGAGGGGGTCAGCCCCAGACTCTGCAGAGATCTGTCTGAGGGCACTGTCTCTCCCAGAGGGAAGTGGGGTCAGTGTGTGGAAGGAGGTGCACCTCTCCGTCCATGTACTGCATCCAGGGGGGAATCTGTCTGCCCAGGCTAACCTTCCACTCAGAGATAGATTTGAGGAACAGCCCAGGTCTCCAGAGTAAGAGCAAATGAAACAACGTAGACTCAGCTTCTGGGCTGCTGCTATCTTGTTATCTCTAGCGTGTCCCATGTGTGTATGTACACACACACACATCTCTGGCACCTAAAATATTTGAAAGAATGTGCCACACCTACACTGATCTTAGATGGTTCTTTTCCATCTCCTTGGGCCAGTTGGCCCACACACTGCTGAACCAGCTCCTGCAGTCCAGAGCAGTGACAAGCCTGTGTGGTTCAGACTTGGATTGCTTGCTCAGTTATAGACCAGGACACTGCAAAAGATAAACACAGAGGGGTGTCCTGTGCAGGCACCATAAGAAATAAAGGACACATAAAGCTATCTCAACCTCATAAAAACTTTTTTAAGGGGTCACAAAACAAATGAAAGTATTTTAAAAACAATAAAAAGTTTGTTGCAACTGAATTGCAAAAACACTAAAAGAAGGAAACTTGAAAACACATTCTTTTTGAACCTTCATTTAAAATTGTCTGCATTTTGAGCTGTTATCTTCTTTGATCATTTTGATGCATTATTGCATCATTTTTATGCTTTTAAAGTCTTGCAGAAATATGAGAACAGGCTGCAAAATCATCCCATGAAAACTGGACCTTACTTCTTCCAGCCTTGCTCACTTCCAGGAACAGGTCTCAAAGTCTTGGAACATATTTGGTAAACCTTTCTGAAGAAATTCCTCTAGGATCCACCTGGGAATTATATTGGTGAACAATTCAACAACAGCTGTTCACATCTGGCAGCAACACCCTAAAAATGTGGAGATCCTCCTATTAGTGGCATAAACATCCTAAAAATGCAGAGGTTCTCCAGTAAGTTCCATAAATGACCACTGTTCAGAAGTTTGGACAAAATTCTTACTTTTCTTAAGAAAACAGTTTCTTAAAAAGTATTTCAACAAACCATTCCAATAATTTTCTTTTGAAATTTCTAAGCAAATGATTGTGATTTGTCCAGAAGAGAACAAATCTGCATGCTTCTGAAGGTTCACTTTTACAAAGAAAACTGGGTATCTTCCCTGCCCAGATCTGGCGGTAATGTAGAGGATAAGGTATCAGGAAAGGGCCGGATACTCCTTTTAATGCAGGGAAGAAAAATCAGATAAAGACTGTTAATACATATGAGCAACCTTTTATTTGGGGCAGCATCACAATCACGTAAGCCAAGTGCTATTAGGAACTTTGCATAACAATATAGACTGAGGCTGGCATGGCCAAATACTTGAATGGAGTAGCTTCAAAAGTGTGTTTCTGAAGGCTGGCAACACAAAATTGAAGATCCCCATGTTTGATTTAGCTTTTCTTTGTGACAGCCGGTAGCTTTTTAACAGATTTTAAAATAAACTGCATTCTATCATTTTTGCTATATACATTTTATATCTATTCTAGCTCCTGGAGATAACATAAAACATCTTCTTTAAGAGGCAATTGGTTCTATGAAGAGTCATGTGAAAAGATAGCATTTTTCACAGAAATTGCCTCATGCTATTCACAATGTATTAAACATGTAAAGTATAAAGAGCCATAAAAACAGTCTGAAGAGGAAAGCCACATTACTCCTGATTCAGGCTAGGATCCTATATGAAACTCTTGGACCTCTTAGAAATATTCTGAGACAAAGCTTGGTTAATCTAGTGTGAAAGACAGACAACAAGTATCAGACTATCTCAATACAAGTAATAGTATTCCAAGATAGACGGCACTTTACATGTGAGAAAGTGCAACACACGCTTTTAGATTCCCTCAGGATCTCTTTATTAGCAGGTATGCTAAAATTGCATATGTAGTGGCATTATAAATATTGTGCACAGCCTTGCTTAACCAAAATAAGTTGTCTTATTTGCTAGTGAAATTTGATGTGTTGTCTGATAAATAAGCTGTTGGGAATAACCTGTTGAGTTTTTTTCCTTATGTAATTATATCTAATTCCTGGTAGTGCAGTGACACATCTCAAGAAAATCAAGTTATGTTGATAGAGCAATAAAATAATAACAGTAAAAAAATATGACTACACTTGAAGTTTTACTTGTGCTATTAGGCAATTGTACAAGAATAAACATTACAGCTTCTGTTCAATAATTAACTATGAATAGCAACAAATATAATTTTCGGTACTACTAAACCTGGACTGCTCAAGAATTTATGTTGTAAACTAATTGCATGGGTCAGGCTCTGTAGCTTAGACATATACAATGGTAACATGTCACGAAAACTTGTTAGCACCTGGAAACTTTAGTCTCAATCCATTACAAAACCATATCTGCTACTAATCAGGAGCAGGAAGGTTTTTCTGTGTGTCCTGAGTGTTGGCTGGGAGAATAACGTAATTGGCTTATTCACTTTGAGCTGAAAGGTATTGTGTTAGAATATTAGCCTTCAGGAAAAAGTTATTAGGTATTGGTCTGACATTAGCACCATGGGAATGTCTGGAAAACAATTTTAAGAAATCTGGGAAGGCAGTATAAACCAAGACTAACTCTAATCCAAGAAAAAAAGTAATGGAAATCTGTCTCTTTTTTTTTCTTAAGGATTCCAGTCAGTCAGCTATTTCCTAAAGAAATATTTCTTTACACAGAAAGAAATTGCTCTTAGACATCATTAGAAGAGCAGGGGGAAATCTCTCATTTCCTGTGCTCAGCCTATTAATACACATGGTCTTCATTAAGCACTATCAGTTGTTGCTGAGCACGTGTGCCTCTCTCCTATCAGCTATTCTACATGGGAATCCTGCATGGGTCTGAGCCCAACAACAGTGCTATGGTTGCTTTACTCCTCTGAGCAGGTCCGTTGCATTCCCTGGGATTGCTCTCATGAGTAAAATTTCCAAATAGTTCATCCAGACATGACTGAGTGCTTTACGTATGTTAGCCTAGTAGGCCTTAAACCCGTATGTGTTTATCTTTGCTTCCAGCATCAGTAAATACCCAGGCAACAGACCCAGAGTGCCAAGCTCTGTCAATACCTCTGCATGGAGTGGGTTCTTTCTATCTTTCCTCCTTCTCATACTGAGCACAGTCCTGTGTGCTCAGGATAGAATTGTGCACAATTCTATCTTTCCTCCTTCTCACACCCTGCCCACTTCCCAAAAGTCCATAAATATAGTATGAAATAAAGACCTTTTCAGAGTTGGAAGCAATTTTAGTCTACAAATGAATCCAAAGCCTATGTTTTTGTTGCACTCCTCAATTGCTCAATAAGAGACGGATTTGGAGGAGATACAGAGTGAAATAAAGAACAACTTTGGCTCAAGCTTCAGGCAGGGAGACTATTACTGATCCCTACGGACATGGACTACTTGCAACAACTATGAATGATTTCCCAACTTTTTCTCTTGCTACTGTTGTGTGAAAAATATAAGCAACATAACATAAGCAAATGTTCTACCAAGGAGTATTTCAGGATATGTGAGGGGTTTTTATTGAAAATTGATCAAGTTCTAAGGATAGTCACAATGTTTATGCATGAAACATCTTGATAGGAACATGGTGAAGAGTTGCTTTTTTTCCTCTGTTTCCTGTTTGCAGCTTGCTTAATTTATCCATAACCTTGGCTATCATTTATATTTTAAGTGTTGCATAGCCAGGAAAGAGATTAAATAGAAATTAAATTGGAAGGATTTTCCTTCTCAGCTATTTTTATTACAGAAACACCTTGATGGAAATGAAAGGATTACTTTTTTTCTCCATTCTAACTATGACCTGAGAAGAGTATTCTTTGTTTTGCACCACAGCTAATAAAAACAGTAGTGCAGACAAATCATCATTGGAAAGGTAGTGAGTGGTGTAATAAAGAGTAAAAACAGGGCAACCTTTCATCACCACTGCAGTTCAGCTGCCAGAGCTTGATAGCATTGTTCATTCCATTCTACTGACAAATCAATGGCTGCAGAGACTAGAAAATATAAAATTAAAATATTTGTTGTCTTCCAGAGAAATTAAATACAGTTGCTGAAAAAATGAGAATCACACAACCTCTGATAGATTTCAGCCAACTCTATGTACAGCAATGGCCTCAGGCCATTCTCAGGAGGAAGCCTTTAGGTTCATATACATAAATATATATATATATCTGCATGTGTGTACAGTGCGGGACAGAGCAATTTGAACCTCATGTGGGGTGAAAAGGCTGGGAGTTATAAATATGAAATTTTAATAGTAAATATAACAAAACTATGAATTACTTCAAAATCTTGGGCATTTTCTAAAGTTAAGACTTTTCCTAAAGAACAGTCCTTGTTCTTAGTTATATTGTAAAGATGACTGATTAGCAGGGGACAAGTTTTTTGTAGCCTAGCAGGAACAATCTCCTGATTGAACTCAGTTCAATGGCTTTGCATTGAAAGCTCCAGATTTTTTCCAAAATCATCTGGTTTTAGCATTCAGTGGTTTACATACAGAAGTATTTTTTTACGTAAAAGAACACAATATAAAAATACACATTTTTTATTTGGAAAAATAGAAATAAATGTCTCAAGGCCTATTTGAAAATGATTCTGAGTCCAGATGGCACTGGTTTGATAGTGGCCATGTCAGGAGCAAAAGGGATGGAGCAGGAAGCCAGGCGAAAGCCCTGCCGCCTGCGAGGGGCTGGGACAGAGGGAGCCTCTGGCTGCCTGCTCCCTGTGCAGCCCAGAGCCCGCACTGTGCCCAGTCCTGGTGCACAGGGATGGCAGCAGGTGCTGTCTTGGGGTGTTCCAGCCCCCTCAAAGGCACCTCAAAATGTATGGCAAGGCTGTGCAGGCCTGACCATCCTCTGGAGTGCAGCTTAGGGCTACTCCAGCATGAAAGATCATGTTGGGTCACTCTTGATTAAGGAGGTTATTTTAACATGTGCTCTAATGGAACTTCTGTTTTAAAAGAATCATTTGAGCAGCATAATAGTATGGGAACTGCATAATAACGTTCTTTATTTGAATTAAAGGATAAAGGAATTGATCTGAGGTAAGAGGAACATGTGGGCTGGAAATAGTAAAGCGGAAATATTGGAAATAGCATTTTTCTTATTTTGTTTAACTTCCATAATTTTAGATATTTAATCAATTTTGTTACTCTGGAAATGAGGAGGCTAAAGTGACTACTCATATGAAATCTGTTTGCCTCGTATTTGCATATTTAAAGAGTGGTTACTAGCTCTCTCTCAAACTATCAAATGGATTATCTGTTTGGACTTTTTGACTGGCTCCATTCAACACATAAAATGTGAAACAGTTCCTATAAAAGAGGACACTCCATAACCAAAAAAGGAGCTGGTTTATTTTGTTTAAGGTTTTTTGGCTCTACTGTGACAAGAAAGCAGCATTTCTCAGATGTTTCTCATTAGTCTCAGTGCTAGCTACTTTCCAGATAAATGTGAACTCTCCAGAAAATGAGAAAAGCAGTATCATGAATCTGAGTCTACAGAAATAGATCTCCTATTGGGAATTTAAAAAAAAAAGAACAAAAACAAAATCCAAAACTAAAAAGCAGGATTTGTATTTGCCTAAAAAGGCAAGTACTCAGAAAATTATTTCAGTATCTTCTAAACTTTTAGTATGCTTTGGGATGAAACATTGTCCTTACTCAAAGATTGGCAAAACTGACACTGGCTTCAGGATGAGGGACATTTCACCTTAATTTCACCTTCTTTCTGTGCTTAATTGCTGTGATGAACATAGGGCTGAAGTTGCTGAGATGAGGACTAATATTTCATCTCAAGTCTCACTAGGATTATTTTCAATACTGGATTCCCATTCTCTGGCCAGTTGTCCCCAGCCAGCAGAACACTTTGTGTAGCACAGGTAGCATCCTGTGGCATCCTGGAAGGACCTGGCTTGTTGAATGTTTTATTGGAGAGGTGACACTGCTTTTTCAATGGTCGCTTCTTTGGGTCAGAAGCTGCTTGTCCAGGCAGTATCAAAAAGAAGGGACTATATTCAAAGAGCCTTATTTCTAAATTATGTTGACTGATTAATAAAATGCTGGTGTAAAATATCAACTACTCATAATGCCTTAGACATAGGGTAATTGTTCATGCCCTGTTTCAAGGCAGTCAATGTATAGACAGAGTAATGCATATCTAAAATGTACCAAGAAGCATCAATCCATTGAATTTTTCTCCTTTCAGTTGTCTTATTTCTCTATATAAAGATGTTTACTAACTTACTGGAGGTTAGATTGCACTATCTTTTCTCCTCAAAACAGACACAGGCTAACAACCATCTGTTATAAAATTTACTATTCACACGAGATGCTATAAAAACAATGAGTAGAACTGACTAAAAAACAGTCTTTAAAATTAGGTTTCATTTTCTATTTTCTTTAGGAGGAGGGGAGGCCTTTTAAATTTTATCTCTTTTCAGGTATTTTTGGAGGGCATCAACTCTTTCCATAAGACAGGTTGGATCTTTATAGTATTAGACTGAATGTTCAGGAAGGGGGTCAGCAGTGAAATAAATCTACCTAAATGAGGCCACAAAGTGGTTTCACATCTAAACTCCAAAACCATGTGTGCTTTTTGCTCAAGTCATGACATCTTCACTGCACACCTGGATTTCAGTGCCATTCAGCTGGAGAATGCCATGCACCGTTTTGGTCTAGATCCTGATGTGACATAAATTAGCCTGGCTTTGTCAACCTCAGTAAAGCCTCAGTAAATCAATAGCTATTTACACCAGCTAAAGATCTGATGTGTATTCCTTTCTCTCCCCTTTTTTTCAGATAGTCTCATACTTGAAATCAGTAAGAATCACAACATGGATAAACAATACAGACACACTTTTAATAAAAACAATTGCATGTTTAAGATTGTGGAGATTGGGAGCAAAGTTGAATGAAACAGCTAAACTTTGGAGTCTTGATGTTCGACCTCCAAGAGCCTGTGAAAAGGGACAGATAACCAGATGCGGACAGCGGAAAAAGAATGCATACGTTTATTTCCTTTGGAGTTTAGCTCTGAGTCAAAAATACCTGAA
Organism: Orthonyx spaldingii; assembly: GCA_013397795.1. Classification (NCBI taxonomy): domain Eukaryota; kingdom Metazoa; phylum Chordata; class Aves; order Passeriformes; family Orthonychidae; genus Orthonyx; species Orthonyx spaldingii. Next base: position 123,329 of record VZTJ01003600.1, read on the forward strand.
ATTAGAGGAGATTGGATATGTTGGAAAATGCAGGGATAGGGAGTTGTGTGATATGCTGCGTATTTTGAAAATTAGTAAGTACATACCTTGCCACATTTTTTCCAATTTTCCCCTCTTAGAAAATAGCATGAGAAGAGTCCACGTTTGTAAAAATGAAGGTGTTCTTTACTGAAGAAACCAAGCATTCATCTTTTTGGGGCTTTCCACATATTCGGACTTCTTGGCGGAGACTCTTCGTTCTTCTTTCCTTGAAATATTCCTCCTTCATATTCCATATGGGATGTTTCTACATTTCCCTTGCTTTTTACCTTTTATCCTACCAAGTTTGTAAGGAACAGAAATCTCTTTCCTTCACAAAGTGAGTGAGTGAATAAAACTGCTTCTGCAGACCTGGTCCCATCACAGTTCAACTTTGCACAAGTAGAGAAACATCTCAAGAGAAAACTTGAGTCAAGGACAAGGAAAGAAAACTAAGTTTTCAAAGAGCAAAAAATGCAAGCAAGCAGGATTTTTGCAAGTTGGAGGAAAGGAAAAGATGAAGAGGGTCAGCCAGTCCTTGGTTGGAGCAAAGAGGAAAGTTTTACATGAGAACTAGCTCAGTGGTGTGGAATAGGAAGGTGAGAAGGTGTCTTGCAGATAACTGGGGAAAAGAGAGCAATAACCTTTATCCATGGGAGTCCTATAAAGGCAAAGAAATTGTAGGTCAATATTAAAATGTGGGGTTTAAGTAACACAGAACTGGGAAGAATACGTAAAGATAGTTCAAGATGAGTTTTGGAAATCCAGAGACAGTAAGCAAACTGTGGATAGACTGGCAACACCTTGAAGTACATGTACTCTATTCAAGAGTAAAACTCCATGTGAAAGCTCTCATAGGGTGCTACCCATCACCTTAGAGGGAGAGCTGGGAAGCTCAGGCCAGCTCAATGAGTGTTTGGGTTAGGAGAGAGAGCAGGAGCAATGCAAGTTCCCTGCAGGGCTCTGTGTGTGTAGTTTGCACACTCCCTGTCTACTCCGTGCCTTGCCCAACTCATCATCATTAATTTCTCTTTTTCAGGAGCAATGCCTTTGTACAGAGCACAGACGATGTTAGAAAAAAGTCAAGGCTTATCTGTGATCAAAAGCACACACATTTTTGCTCCTCTTTCCAGGCCCCTCAGATGCTATAATTCTGTCAGCAATCTAAGTCCCTGCCTATTGCAGATTGCACTTTAAATGAGTTTCAACAGTACCTGACGTGCCTTTCCGTTAGACTTTTCTTTGCCTCCCCCATCTGAAGGGATACATTCAAACAAAGAAGGCAAAAGTCCAAGGATTAAACTGAACTTAAACCAGACACCTTCTGCACTCAGATAACTGTGTCCTTTGTTCAGAAGTCACTTACAGCCCTCCCCCTACACTAAGCTGCATTTTTCATTCTCAGCAAATCACAGGACCAGATGCTCCTTTTGACATGTGGAGACAAGTCACAGATTTGGAGGCTTTCTCAATTTGTGTTAGCTAATGTAACAGTTATTATAGCTACATTCTCAATATTGGAGAAACATGCTTCCCTGACTTGATTTGATTTCTTGTCAAAGCAGCTTACAGAAAACACAAGTAGCTATTACTTGGCTTACTTTCTGTTCTGTTAAGTTTATTTTAAAAGTGGCATGAAATTAATTTTTCCACTTTGGGTTATTTCTTTTTTATTAGTTTTCAGTGTGAAATAGTTGAATCTGACTTCTTTCTCTAAAAATGAGAATCTGACACAGATTCTGAACAGTGAATGTACTGCTGGGATGGAAAGTTGATGCACTGACAGTTCCAGAGGCCAATGTTTATTATCAGTGCTGTAGTGCAGGTACCGTTTCTGCAGTACATTGTGGTCTCAGCCATGGAGGAGGACCCCACAGTACCCTGTGTTCTGTACAAACAAGAAGAGAGAACAGACAGTGGCGAAGTAACCTTCGCTGGTTAAAAACTTGTTTAGACTCCATGTTTGGCCAGTGTGCAGCTCATGCTGTCACAGAGTCAGTGCAGAGCTGATGAAGAGGTGCTGTTTGGGTGTTTTCAGTCAAGATATTCTCTCTGAGCATAGCAGTTCATGAACACCTAAATATGTGGGTCTGGATGAAATTCAGATAAAACTCCCTGTGAACATGTTAGCTGCAGCTGAATCTATATGATGGCCATTGTGGCACAGAGCTTGTCATAAATTAATTTATTCTGATATTTGACTTGAGCATTATACTGTTACCCTAAGTAAGAGAAGGGGAGAATTTCATGTGTGTACAACAGCAGGGGTGAATTGTCAGTGGTCTAAAAACTTGTTTACACACAGTGATGCTTAGCACTGCTATTAACATTGTTCCCTCATTTTTCAGTGCAAAATGTATGCTCATTCATATTGTAATCTATATTACAGATATTTTCGTAGTATATGTATGTATATATTTTATCTAACTGTAATATACCTTATCAGCTGGATGTAGGTAAACACACAAATCTGTGTTGTGCAGGTTGCTACATAGCGCTAGGGAGTGTGAAAATGTGAGCAGGTTTCTCAGATTCTTTCAAATCCGTGTAGAACAAATAGGCTTTCATTTTTAAAGGCCAGGACCAGATGTGGTAACTGTGTGGCACTTAATTTTTCTTCCTTGGAACGATGAAGGGCTGAGATGACCTTGTCTGTTCAAGGAGTCTACAGTAGTGATTTCAAACCTGACACTTAGATCAATCACTAAATCATTCCCCTTAGCTGAACTGACTCATTACCTATTTGTCCACCATGAAAAAAGCAAAAAGCACAGTCCTTTTAATGCCCCTCTTGTATTTCAAAGCCACTCCTGTGTAAGGCCTGTCCTAAACAACATGCTATCCCAGCATATAGCAGCCAACCTTTCTAGTGCAGAAGCTGCAGGTAATTTAATAAATGATTCCAGAAGCAGCAGGTTTAATTAACCTACATCTCCTCCTCTCAGTAAGCCAGCCCATAGGAGCACTGCCTACAATATCTGCAGGCCAACCCCATAAACCCAGTGCCCCATTTCCTTCCCCTCTCCTAAAGATGCTTACAATCTGCCCCCCCTTTCCTGAATCCCTGTTCATACCCCTCCTCCATCTCTTGTTCCTAAAATCACCCCCCTATTGCAATGTGGCACATTTTTTTCTTTGCTTCCTGCAGTTCTGTGCCACTCCCACTCTCTCCTGCCTTCCCTCTATTTACATTCTGGCTTTTTGCTCTGCAAACCTGGATATTTGTGCTGACTGGCGAGCTGTGCTGATCAGGCAGTCCACACAATGTGTGACTGCCCAACGAGCTGCTGCCAACTGAATAAAGAAAGCCTCCTTTCTCCGTGTCTTTTCCTGAGAGAAAGGAATAACACAGCCATTTTCTCTCCTCTACCAACGCCCAATTTTCATTAAGCTCCTGGAGGAGGAAGATTTTTGAGACCTGTGTCCTGAAGGCATTGTCAGATGTGGCTGAAATTGGCTGGCATGTTCAAGATCATTAGGGTCAGCGCTGACAGACAGGCTGGTAGCGTGATTGCATTATTCTTTTCCTTAGAAACCAGGCTAAACAAAGTGGATTTGACAGTATAATTGATACTGAGTGTTGTGAGAAAATAAGTGATACCAACAAAAGTACCTTTAATTTGATACCTGTTTGTCTGCAGTAAGACTTTTGCCAGTATTTCTTAAATCTTTTAAAGGATCTTGTCCTCGTTACCAGCAAAAATGCACTCCTGGTCTAAGTTTGATTAGCAGATAAAATGCCTGCCCAGCAGTAACAGACCATGCTGTAAGGAACAAGTGAGAGCAATGACTTCACTAGAAATTCTCTGACAGTAAACTTAGTTGTGTTAGTTGTTTCCAGTCCAGTCCAGCACACAAAGCACTCAGTGTTCCTTGAAATTTCCTGTTTCCATAACACTTGTCAGGAAATGCTGAGTATATGAAATATAGACTTCTCTACCAACCATACTTGGTGGCATTCCTCTGCTCATCAGGGCAGTGCACCCACCCTGAGCAGGACGTGGGTGAGAAAGGGGCATAGGAAAAAGCAGTAAAGAACCAGGATTCATTGCAGAGGGGGAAAAAAGAGAATTGTGTGTGGTTAAAACTTCTACCTGCAGAAATGCAGTGCTGGGTGAGAAACTGCACAGATAGACTGAGTGACTTCCTGAGCAACTTTAATCCCTGGTCTGGCAACAATTTACAGTTTTCCCTTGGAAGTGCTTTTCAACTCAGTATACCTTGGTTATCCTTTCATGAAGCATTCATAGTCTTTACCTGCTTCACATGGGTATTGTGAAGTTTCACTAATTAATATGTGAAGATTCTTAAGTCAGAAAGTGCCACATAGCAGCAATGTATCCCTATTATTACTTCTGCATAAGCTATTTTGATCAGACTCTTCATCTGCACAGCCATCAGGAGATCTCACAGCAGACAACTGTGGAGGTAATTTTTTCTTTACTGAATTGAGCCCCTAGGAATTAATGATTGACTGCTAATAGGTTTATTCCATTAAATATGGGGAGAAGGAAGGTTTTGCCTGAAGTGCAACAGACAGAGAAGGAAAATATCCAAAGAAAAGCGAGCTCTGTGGAATATAAGTGACCATCTTATGGTATGTGTTGGAACTAGATCTCAGGAATGGGAGAAGGTTTATAATATTTCATACAGTCTGAAGGTTTGCAGTGAAGTTTGAGCTGCACATTGCCTACTTTCAGTTCATGATTTAAGAAAGGAACCTCTGTAAGAACAAGCAATGAAATCTATCCTATTGCTGGTAGAGAAGTTTTGCAAAGTAAATGTTTATAAACCTTTCATACGAAGTTAATGATGCTTATTAAAATGTTAAAAGCAGTCATTCACGACTCCCATTTTTAAGAGCAGTTTTATTATCACGCTCTGCTCTCTGAATTAATGGGCAGCTTAGTTACTTATTTGGTTTACAGTAAACATTGGCCAGATTATACAATTTAGTTCATGAAATATTTAGAGGTTTTTGAAATTATAATAATTTATAAAGTCTGCAATGTCTGCAGTGTCTACAATGTGTGTGATACTGTGACTTTAGCCCTTGAAATAATTCATGTTGCTGATGTCCTTTTCTGTACTCCTATAATTCCAACTTTCCTTAGGGAGCTATATTTGTACAACTTTTTTTGTCTCTGAAATATATCCACTTCTAAGTTCCTGCATCTTGTTATTTTATGGCAAATCACAGAGGAGTACAGGACTGAAAGCGGGGACATGCCGTTCATAACTTCATGGAATATGTGACCAGACACACTTTATGCTTAGACAGACTTGATCTGGGCTAGCACAGCAAGCTATTATTACATGACTATGAGTAGATGAGGCATTAGACCTTTAAAGTCACTGTATTTATGGCTATGAAAAATGCTAACAATTAATGCCAAATGCTAACAGTTTCTGGTTACTTTGAAAAAGCATCCCTAATTTTGTTGTCTGTGTAGTATGACTGCAGTTCCACATGAAGCATAGCTTAATTGAGATCACTAGGCCTTACATATGGACCTACATTTCAGTATATACTGTTTACAGTATAAGAATCAGATATGCAAAAAGTGAACAGATAATTTTTCGCAAAAAGTACTAAAAACTGTTAGCAAACACTTCTGGCAGTGTTTCTTTGTCTCGGCTTTTACTTTGCGTTGGTTTCGAGAGAAAGAAGGGGTAGTTTTCAATTTATACAGTGCAGAGTGCCAGTCCATCTTCTTATCGTCCCTGCCTTTCCTCCCCCTTCCTCTCTACTATCTAGAAATCTTTTTGTACAAAACAGTCCACTGCATAGCTATGCAAACCTGTACTCTACTCATTGGGCAAAGAAATTCTGACACCTCGACTGTCTTTTAATAAAGGGATATTGTAACACTTAGAAATACTTTAACATTCAGACCAAATTTTCATTTATCAAGGGTATGTTTCCAGGAGACAAAGCATGAGGAATTAAAATAATTTTCCTTTAACTAGGAGTCCAGAAATTTCCATGGGAATTTTTTGCATGTGGGAATGGAAACAGAAACCGTGTTCTTCGGCCTTTAATGAAGTATCTAGTTTGCTGTTAAAAAAGAGATTCCTTACAATTTCTGCATGACATATTTTCCACCTTTTCTATCTTTCATGTTCAGTCAGTAAGTATACTCCCTGTGGTTCAAGGTGGGGACCAGAGGACCGCAGAGGACAAAAGTGGTTTCAAAAAGAGAAAAAAATATGGTTGCAGTACAAAAACATGTCAAGGGATTCTAAGGCAGATGCATCAGCTGAAACTGTTTTTATTAGTAGTAAATAATTAACTGGACTTTAAACTAGTAATGTTTTAAATTTTCTATTGTGCTCTTACTGCAGTGCAAAAACAAGAACAATCTGCAATTTGTCGTTCTACACCATCTGGCATCCTGACTTCTAATTTACCTTTCTTTTAACCATCTCTCAGCCACAGACAAGTGGTGCTGTATCACTAAAATAGGAATTGAAGAGTAATTTGCTTCATGAGTCCCTACATCATGTCACACAAGTGTAAATATATATCATCATATAGGTATTGAACAATTTGCCATTTCGTATTTATTTACACTGTGAATTTCTACAGGAACAGAGAGAACCAGTCAAGAAAATTGAAAGATCTTGTAGTCACTAGTTTGTGCAGGATATGGCTCCAAGAGAAGAGGATATTAATTTTAGAATACTTAAGGAAACTAACCAAAATAATCTCTGAGTAATCTGGTGAGTTTGTGGAAGACTGGCAAAAAGCAAACATGAAATCCTCCTTTCAAAAGTTAAAAAAATGGAAGAATGAAGATATGAGTGATATAGACAGATCAATCTTCACAAATATTCTAAAATTACCTGTTTAGAAGGAACTATTTTCTTCATGGAAGACAATAGTACAATTAAAATACAGGTGGATATGTCCATGGGAAATAAATCACATTAAGGCAATAAAATTCCCTTCTTTATCAGATTGTGGTAAGTGATTTAGAGGAAAATGGTAGATAGGATATATCCTTCAGAAGGAATTTGATATTTTCTAACATTGCTTTCTCAAAGGGTATTGGAAAAGGGCAGTCCTGATGTGATGACTGTAATGGGACTGCACAGCTTGTTAAAAGATTCTCTCAAATACTAGGAAATTTCAAGTGGATATCTACAGGGATCAGTTCTACACTCAGCTCTTATACTATTTTCACTGGTATCTTGTACAGTGAAATATAGAATGCAGTTACATCACTTACGGGTGACACCAAAACACAAGGGTTTGGCTGCAAGCACTTCGAGAGACAAAACTGTAATTCAAAGACATCTTGATAAATTGAGGAAATGGCTTGGTGTCAACAAGAGTAAAATCAATAGGTGCAGTCAGAAACAGAGCAGTTACAAAGTTCAGAATACATGCTAGGAGCTACAGTCTGAAGTTATAAGCAGGGAATTGGGATGGCATTACAAAAAAAGGAACTTGTTTTGGGGTGTACCAACAGAAATGTCACATTAGAAATAAGAGGAATCTATATGGCTGTGACAAACATGGCAGAGGCTTTGGCTGGTGAATAATTCTGGACACCACACTCTACGGAAGATGTATATAGATAGAAAAATGATAAGATGTCAATAAAGCATAGCATATGAGCAAAGTTTGAATAAACACCACCTAATTATCCTAGAAAGTAAAAGACTTACAAGAAATATGTAACTTTCAAATATAACCCAGATATTTTTAAGTTGTGAATAATTACGCTCAGTGGCCTACAATGATGCCAGAAATAAATGTGCTTAACTTCTATGTATTCAGAAATTGCAGTTGTTTACACAGAAACATTCTGGTAAACTCCCTAACCAGCAATTTTAAGAACAGTTTAAATATGGTAAGGATGATTTAAGTGTTCTTGATTCTTCCTTCATGCAGGGAGTTTGACTAAGTGCACTCTTGAGATCCCTTCTGTCCTGTGTTTCTGTGATTTTAATTTATATGGAACTCTAAAAAATATCTGGGTCATTCTATTAATTTTTTATACATCAAATGAAAATGTTAGAGAGGTGAATAACTCTATGATCTAGGATACAAATATTTTTTAAAAGCTCTCTTGCCATAATCATGTAGTCTAAGAAATACCATCTCAAGATACATAATACAGTTCAATTAAAATTAAAAAAGAATCAAGATGTATTGAAATACCTACTGTTATTTCTTAAAGTCCAGGTTCTAAGAATTGTATTTCAATTGGATGTTGGGAAATAAGTTATTTCTTTCTCTTAATCAAAATCCCTGACAGTTGGCAGTTCTCTCTTTTTGCAAGTAATTTTTGTCTAATAATGTTTTTTGAGTCTGGGTTTTGTGCTGTAGGTTCACTAGATTATATCTGCTCTAAATAAGAAGGTAGGACAATGGTGACTCCAACTTCACATCTCTCAGGAAAAGAAAATTCTACTTTCTTGTTATACCTTTTACACTTTGGTGTGAAAGTCTCTTGAGTTCTTACAGGAGACTGGCTTGACCTGGTTTTTGAGTGTTTCCTTTAGTCAGAAACACTCTTCTTTTTTCTTCTTATCATCCACACGAGTAAGACTCAGACCTACTGTCTTCTACATTAAGTATGACACTGGAGTTGTTCCTGTTTGTACAAAACAATGGTGTTGTTGAATTTATTCTCTAGATTGTGAACACAGATGGGAAATCACATGCATAGGCTGCATTTATCTAGTTTGGGAGAGCTCTTGGAAACAGCAGACAAGAATGAACCTGCCCATTGGCCTATCCATCTTTTCAAAATTGTAGATAAGACTGTAGTGTTTGGTATTAGCACCCAAACTTTCTGCTGGTAGAAATCAGCATGAATTTCACATGAGGAAAGGTAATTTATACTTAGTTAGGTCCAGGATCCTTAGGAAAATGTTATTTGCACTTACAGATGTATAAATCACAGGAAGAAAAACTGAATTTGAATCTTTAAAACCACTCAGTGAAACAGTTAAATCTGTATGTAGTCCTAGACTTCAGTTTAGGAATTACTATTTCAGATGATTAAAACACGCTAAAAAGCAGCCGCTATTGGGCTTTTTCATGTCTGTATGCTTATTAAAACCAGAAAGCATGTGAAACAATGAAATAGTCCCTTAACTAACAGTTTATCTTGCATGAAGGAAAATACCATTATATCAGTCTTGATGAAACCTAATTGCAATTTGACTGTGATCACATTAACTGCTTTGTGCTCCCAGAGTTACACATTAAAGGTGAATTCCTGAGTGCATTAATAAGCTTAATATCAGAGTCTTGTTGAGAAGAAATATTTTGTGAGTTGTGTTGATCAAACATAATTTTGATCACTTATACTTGGTATTAGACCTGATTAAATTCTACAGAAGTCATCCTCCTGACAATAACCTTTTTTTCTGCTCACACTCACAAGAAAAGAAATCCCTGGATCCCAACTGTGCCTGTAATGAAGGTGAATTTTGTTTAATGACTTAAAGAGTGCCATTTTGTGCTTAACAGTTTACGTATTGCAAATTACCCTGTAAATACTCTGTTCCTAGATCAAATTAATTGTATAACAAGTTGTACTGGGAGGCAGTGAATTTTCTTTGCCGCTTTAGCTCCCTAAGTCTGGAAGCTTAATATGGTTTTCTTTAAATCCTCTGCAAAAACTTTATCTTACCCCCATATGAGTACTTGAACACAGACATGGAATACATGATGGATGCAGATGCTGTAACTCAATATTTAAAATGATAAGCTGTTATGACCTTTAATGGACTTTGACTTTGTTAATAAACCAGTGCACTTGAAATTGTTCAACTTTACGTTTTATGCACATAACTCATTAAATTTAAGACACAGATTGAGATCGCCTGTACTTACTATAGGTTTACACAGAGGTGGAGGACCTTATAGCTCTCCAAAACTCCCTGAAAGGAGGTTGTAGCCAGGTTAGGGTCAGCCTCTTCTCCCAGGTAAAAAGTGGCAGGACAAGAGGAAATGGCCTTGAGCTGCGCCAGGGGAGGTTTAGATTGGATAAAAAAATTTCTACATGGAAAGCATTAAAACAGATGCTTGGAGAAGTCGTTGAGACACTGTCCATGGAAGTATTTAAAAATGTGTAGATGTGGCACTTAGAGACATGGATCAGTGGTGGACTTGGCAACGTTGGGTTAATGGTTGGACTCAATCATCTTAAAGAACTTTTTCAATCTAAAAGCTTCCATGATTTGATGATTTTATCCTTGATAGCAGAGGTTATTTCCTCTGTTCCCCATTACCCAAAAGACATTTTCCTGAAAGCTGTTATTGTCTGTCTGAGATGAACTAAGACTACAGGCAGAGATGAAAACATAGTTGTGGTACTTAAATGATCTTTCAGGAAAAGCTCCAGGCCACTGATTTTGGATCAATATAAAACCACATAAGTCACTGATGACTAAAGCCAGTCTTCATGTTCAGTGATAGGGAGGTGAGCCAGGTTCATAGAGGACATGAAAATATTTCATTTGGAAAATATCCCCAGAAACCTCTGCAATCTCCTACCTCACCAGCAATTTTTGTGTTCAGCTGGTGTTCTGATTTTCACTGTGCTGCTTCTGGCAGAGACCCATTTATCAAGGGCTCTGTCAAACACAAGTCTTAAATACTTTGGCTGAACTGAAGTGTACCAGTCTGCAGTTGTATAACGCAATGCTGACCTGAGCTGCTGATCACATGAGGCTGGAGCTTCCAGTGACACTTATTCCAAAAGAAGTTTGAACAGGGAACTTGCGATTGATATATTGGCTACTGTCTCATATCAAAAACTGGCTTTAAGAAAAGAATAAAGAAACTACAAGCTCAGATAGATTTGAGTAAGGCAGTAATGATCAAAACAGAAGTGGAACTGCTTACTTTGAGTAGTTTGTGGGAATCTAGAATCTGATCTAAAAGGAGACTTCTGAGAGGAAAACAATCTCGCATGGTGTATACAGGGTCACATCAATCTAGCTAAATTATGCAGTATTTTTCAAAATGGATTTCAGTTATGGAAATCCTTACAGCATTTTGAACTTTCCTTATAGTGGTCTGAAACAAAAGCTGAAGGGTGAATGCCAAAGAATGTTGCAGGAGTATTAAAAATACTGAAGGGCACTTGGTACCGTTGTGGTGATGTCCCCATAGAAGCTTGCACTAGTTTTCCTTCTCTGGCATTTAAACTTGCTTCCTCTGTTTGCAAAACAAGAGTGATACAACAGTAACCTTTGGCTCCTTTGAAACTTCACTTTCAGTGTTCAGATGTTTACAATGGATTTCTGTGTTTACCACCTTCTGGTTTAACCTGTGTAAACAGTCATTGACAGAAGGGAATGAAAAAAAAAAATCAGAATATACTCATCTTGAGCCAGACACCAAAAAGTATAGGGTATTTTCTACTTTACCAATTTTTGTCCCACTTTTGCATTTACAGTTTGGCTCATTCCATTCTCATACCAGGGACATGTTAAAATCATCTTTGCCAGTGGGACAGTTGGATACCAGTGTAATACACAGGATAAAATAGACCAAGAAAATATTAATACTTCTGTCCTTACAGCAGAAGTATACTATTATACTGGGTGTAAGGCATGGGCCAGATATTGAGCAAAATAATAAACCCCTCCTCCCCCCACAAAAAAAACCACCCCAAACATAACCACAAAAGATTGAATAGCTTCTTGTTAAGAGAACTTTGTCTATTTCATGCAATGAAAGAGAGTTCAGAAGAATTGATTGCATATGATCACTTTTTAAGGAGTTTATTATACCATATATCCACAAGAGGACCCCCAAAAAAGTTGCATAAACAAATTTAATTTTAGTATTTTGTAGCTTTTAAAGTATTTGGTTTTACAACCTTGATGATGCCCTTCTAAGGTACGCTTTGATATGTGATTTCAAATTTTCAGCCTCTGTGCTCATTTTACATTTCTCTTACTCTTCAAAACAGATGCAATCCCTTCTCAAAAATAGCTGTACTCAATGACTATAAAATGTATGTTTACATTGTATAAAAAGAGCCACGCAAAGAATACAAACAAGAAAGGGTTATAATAGTGGGGCTGAGCTACAGCAGTAATGAGGTACAACAGACTGGCTTAATTGCAGGAGCTTTGCTTTGCATGATGAGGTTCTGGTGGGGGAATATCTTTTTGCTCAGCCAGATGTTGTGAATTTGCCCTGTATGTGAGAAAGATGACACAGCTCATTTGCTCTCCAGGGTTCACAGTGTGAGGCAGGGAGTTGGAATACTTTTGTAACCACAGCCTCAAAGGTAGGGGTTAATCCTAAACAGATTTCTGTGCCCCCACTTTTTTTTTTTTTCAATTGTGCTCATTTTTAACACAAACAACAAAGTTTACTAAAATATATGACTCTAATTGGCAACCACTCTCTGTAGGAGATGATGGAAGGCTGTTGGGGCTGTAAGTAATCCAATTTCTGTCTATCTTACCAACTGTTTGTATTGGTTGTTGTTTTATTTGGTACCCAGTGATATATTTTGCTGTGAAACTTATTGTGGAATACTTTATGTTTTCATATGTCTTTTTTTATATGAAACATGAGAGAAATCAAGCTGAGTAAACTGAAAGGTGGCAGAGAGTCAAGCTCTCTACAAATCTCATCTTAGACTGTTACTTAGCTGTGAACAGTTGTTGAGCTGTTCCTGTTTGTCCCCTGTGAAGTGGATGCTCTTAAGTGGGGGTCGATGCAAGCTCTTTCTGCTAGAGGCAAAGGTCTGATGTGTAGATTTTTATTGCATACATTTTTGGTTTGTTTGTTACTAACCTCAGCAGAAGAACAATGTGCTCTAGCAGTGTAGGACATGTAAAATGAGTGATACTGCAAGTGAGTTAAAAAAAACCCATGTTGACCATAGATTTAGATAACACTGGCTAAAGTCTTAGTGAAAAAATTAATTAAATCTCTCTCTTATTTTATTGGTGATCTCATACTTTTAATAATAATGTTATGAGTTGAAATGTAGATATTAACAAAAGTGCTGGTCTATTACTGAGTCATACTAATCCTGATGGGAGGCTAATCTTGGGTCACCTCTTTGGGATATGTCTGCAAGAGTGGGCACCAGGAGGGTACCGCTCTCTAGACCTTGAGCCATAAGGGCTGATAGTGCAAAAGAAAGTCCAGAACACACAGAACGAGGGGTGTATCACTGCTACTGCATCTCCTACTGATCTTAAGCCTTACAATTGCTAGCATGCAGATAAAATCTCTTTTCTATCACTGACGAACTTGCCATTAGCCTCTCACTGTTTGCAGGCATTTGTCTGCAGCGTTCATGGAACAGTTCTGCTGCAAATGTGCACATTGGTGCTTGGGTTAACTTGGCATCTGTTCCCACCAGCTCAAACAGCTCTTCTGTGACACAAGATGGATTTCACTTGTGCAAACTGTAATGTACAGAGACTTTGGTGTTACATACAAGGCTAACATTAATGTTGTGTGCCTTTGGATTTCAATTAAATTAGTGTCCATTTACTTCCTTTCTAAATTCTCCTTTCTAAACTCATGAAGGTAGAGTGTTTAACAACTGATGTTCTTACGGTTTGGAAATTGTGAAACATCAGACTTGTAACTTAGATTTGTCTAGTCAGGGAGCAGAGCTCTGTGTGCTGCCTGGTCACTTGTCAGCAGCCTTAGTGCCTATTGCTGTAAGTGCAGGCTTTGTCATATGGCTTAAGGCCCCTGTACCTTTCTCCAAATGTGTTCTGCTTTCCTCGGAGGATCTGGAGGGTGGCCCATTGTTTACAGGGGTAAGGACAGTGTCAGTGATGCTTCGAGGTCAGGGAGTTTATTACTGCTGGCTGATGCACATGTTCTTTACGAAAGAATTTGGCTCCTTCTTAAAACGAAAACAAAGTCATTCATGCTGCATCCTGTGCTCACTGTGTGTGGCTTCCCAATTTCATAAAATGGGTCTCCCTTCCTGCTCTGTAGCTGAGCCTCAGCGTCTGCTCCTCACCCTGTGATAATGAAGCATTGTTTCATTGCCCTTGTCACACAAGCAGGGAAGTGGAGATGCAGGGCTAGGGGAGGCCACAAGGGTATTGATCTTCTTCAAAACTTGAAATTCCACATGCTCGGGTTGGTGTTAACTCACCTGACATGTGGCAGACCTGAACGCTTTTCTTTGCTTGTGACCCTTCCACTGCCCAGTAATACCAGGTAATGGAAAATCAGCTGCATCCTCACTGCCAGTAATAAATTCCTGCTCCTAAACAATCCAGACTATCTCCAGGAGCAAATAAAACATTCACCTCTAAACTTTTCTGTATCTGAACTGCAAGATTTTTGACTACATTCAGAGCTCACTGATAAATGAACAGTTGATTTGTTCTTTTTCTCTCCTTCCCAAAGACTTTGTCTTCCATGCACTTAATGAAACAGAAAAAACTATAGTCAAAACTAAGGGCTGTATTTCTAATTATAAAACTTGACTCTATTTTATGGCATCATGCTAAAACAGTTTGGGGAGGTTGGGTGGGCTTTGGGGTTTTTTGTTTTGGTTGTTGAGATTTGCTTGTTTGGCTTTTTTTGTTTGTTTTGGGGGGGGAGGGGGAAGGAGGGAGGTGGTTTGTTTGTTTAAAGCAGCAATTGCTACAGCTAATTAATTTGCACCCAAAACCAGAATGACAATTGGAGAAATTCAACTTTCATTTTAACTGATATGAAAGCCTACAGTTTTACTGCACATTAATGATTTAGTTATCCATGATCTTCCACTCTTTGTCCCATTTACAGTTTTAATCTTTTTCATGTTCACTGGTTGCATAGCAATTTATATTATACTTATGATTTCCTTGTTTTGTGTTATTACAATCTGCAACTGTGGATTGCTGCCCCATTGCACCTTACATTTATGATTTTTAAAATGTATCCATCTCCATTGGATTCTAGCATTGTCTTCTATGATTATCCCTGAGAAAGAGAAAGAAAATAGAAATAATCAGTGAGTTTCCCATTTCTCCATCTTCTTATCTTCCTTCTATGTAACTGTAGTCTTAGCAAGGCTAGTATCCCATCTTCCCTGCCATGCTGTGCCCTTTAAGTGTAACTTTTGGATTAGCTGTGCCTGAAATGGAAATAGGAATTCTCCTACATGGAACCTGCTTTAAAAAAATGACAACAACAACAAAACCAAAACAAACAGTTCCCGCACATTTAACATAATATGAAATGGCCTGCTCTTGCAGATGTTAGTTTTCAATTCTGTTCAGTTTTCTCTAGTTGCTACAACTTTGTTCAGAAGGGAGATGCATTGTGCTTCTGCCTCTGAAGTGATTCAGTAGCATATAAAAATCTGCAGTTTCTCAGGTTTCGTATTTCAGTGTTGCAAGGAGGAGGGAACATTACTAAACTTGCAGGCAAAAGATCTTGTGACCATATTATTTAACCGTTAATGGAGTTTTCTTAGATGATTAGAAATTAATTTTTTTTTTTTAAGAATACATGAAACAAATGTTAAATAGAAAAGTTAGTCAGATTCTGTACAGATTAGTCCTAACTATTTACTCAGTTGGCCTTTTCATTTCTCCCCTGTTTTTAAATGTACGTTGGTTCCTTCTGTCTTGCTCTTTTTTTTTTTTCAGCTTCTCTGTACAGATAGTGACTCTTTATTCAGACAACAGTACTGAACCCTGTCTCAGAAGGCACAAATGAAGATTTTCTTGCACTGCTTATTTGTTTGGTAAGGGCAGAGTGAAGTGATAAAACTTGCTGTGAAAACCAAAAAGCCATGGAATTTTCTTTGTCAGGTTGTGTGTTGGCTCAAGACCATGGAAAAAAGACAGGCTTCTGAAAATGTTCCGGATTTACAAGGAGGGGGAGGGAGTTAAGTGAAATAGTATGTAGGCTGGAAACATCTGAGGGGACAGAACAAATTGCAGAGAGCAGTTACAAGAATGAAAACTAGGGATGTCTCCAGGGTAAAAAAAAAAAGAAGAAGTATAATTGACACATAGATCTTGAGACAAGTAAGGCTAGTAGGAGTGGCCAAGAGTTTATGGGTATATATTTATATGAAGGAAAGGTTGTTGGTCTTCACAATTATAGCCACAAAACATTAGTAAATTCTAGCACAAAACTGGCATAGGATGCTTGAACTGCCTTCAAGTATAAGAATTGCTAAGAGCTTGTGGTTGCAACACCTCAATAGTATTGAGGCTCTGTAGAGTTTCTGGCATGCACCTATTTGTGATGGCCATGATTTAGTCCGAAACATCTTTGCTGGCCACTGCCATGCTGCAATTCCACTGACTCTATAGACCCTGAGTCAGCTGACAGAGAAAAACTGTCATTATTCCCAGTCACAAATTACTACTCAGTTACTGGTAGATACTGATTGACAAGTGAAGCAAGGTTCTGGACCACAGCAGCTTTCAGCTAAAACTAATGAATGAAATATCATTCTATAAAGAGATGCAGAGGATGGCGTGTCACCTGCATCTTTTGGTTGGAGTGGTACCATCAATAGGTAAAGGTCTAGGTTATCATTTAAATATCTGGTGGCAACAACACATATTTAAATGAAGAAAGGCTTGTAAGGCTTCTATTCTGATATGAGAAGAGAATTTTAAAAAGCAACAGCCCTGCACATATAATGTATCTGTGGGAACAGACTTCTATCTACTGCAGTCATTCATCCCTAGCTGTGTTTCTTGAAGCCTTTCACATTTATGTGCAGAACTGCAAAAACACAGCATGTGGGGGAAATCTTTCGTTTCTGAGACTTTAGATTTGCAGTTGATTAAGCACTGATCAAAAGCATGTTGATCATGGCTTAATGACCCCCGGCACTGATTGAGGGCATCGTTGGATCTGGAGCGCACAGTGAGATGCAAGCAGAAGAGGCTTCCGCCAGCAGGAGAGTGTAGATCTTGAAGAAAATTAAATGGAGGTGTTCTATGCATTGGGACAGTGTAGACTGCCATGCCCAAAGCAGCGAGAAAGTCTGAGGACTCATTCTGCCTTCTTGCCACCCCTCTCTGGAGTAACTGCCGAAAACAGCAGGAATAAGAAAATCACGAGAATTCTCAGAGGAAAGAGTGCCCCTCTGTGCAGTGCCTGACCCATGTGCCCACTGGGGTGGATGCTTGTAGTTTTACTGGCATGAGGATTCAGCCTGGGAACATCAGTCACACTTGCTGAGTAAGCCCAAGTGATTTTGCTTCAGGGTTTAATTAAAGTAAATTTAAGAATTACAAGAGAGAAAGAAAAATGAGTGTTCACAAAAAGAAACATTGAAAGATGCATTATGTCCCTAGCCTCCTTCCACTAATTGATATGAATCCTTAATGAAACAGTATCACTCACAAGAAGATGGATCAGGAGCGTGCAGCACATGCATAAAGGGGCCAGCTGGCCCAAGCAACACCCTCTTGCTAAGGTGGAAAGGGCGACAGCAATTGTGAGAGCAAAGTAAGGGCAAATAGTGGCAGTCACTGTCAAATGCTACCAGAAACCTGTCATCAGGGTGAGGGGCAGCATGTAAGAGCCAATTCAGTGTAAAATGGTTTAGGACTGTGTAGCCAGCCATACTGTGAGTTTGTGTGAGGGAACTTCATACCCAGAGGTGAAATGAGCTATTGGTGACTTGAGTTTTTGAAGTGGTCTGAATCCAAAATGAGGGAATCAACAAAATCCTGAATACTATGAAATTTGAAATCCAGACCAAATCCTTTCGATGTGTCATCTCATTTTTCAACTCCAGTTGTAATATAGAATAGCAGATAAAAAGTGGGAAGACTTTTGTTGGCTGCTCACACAGTTACAGAGGATCACCTGCCAGTTAAATAGTGGGTGCTGAGCTGAGGCTGAAATTAGAAGGGATAAGATTATAAAAGTGCTTCTAATAGGAATGGCAACTTTAAAAGTGAGCTTCCCATGCACACAGAGTGAAGAAAGTGCTAAGGACAGACTAGAATAAGTCTGATTTTGTGGAGTGTGCAGGTACTTTAAGGATTCCTCACCTCATGAGCTGACCTGAATAAAAGCTGCAAACAAAACCAGTTCCTGGGATTCTGTGTCCTTCGTCTGGCTGTCTATGTCTTTCCATCCAGTTCACTGGAAACAGTTCACTGTTTTCCCTTATACAGATGATGGTAGCTCAGCTCCCTGGAGAAAAAGCTGATACTAGTTATCATTTTATCATTGAATACAGCTGCTCTGAATTTTAATAGGTAAGTCTTCTGCATCTGCAAGTAACATATGGCTAGCACAGAGCTGCAGCTTCAAGAGTTTCCTCCTGCTCACGTCTCTTTCAGGTAACTGTGGAATGGAAACCTGCCACTTCAGTAAAGGTATTTAAAGTAGACAAGCTGTGGAAAGATATACCGTGTAAACGTGCTGTAGTTAATGTTAGGTATCCTAATGTGTGCTTAATATAAACTTCCTGGCTTTGCATTGGCCTGCAGTAATATCCTCTAAGATTCTGCTGTTACTAGATTAAGTGCTTCCAGGGTGGCACAATTGATAACACATACAGAGATCTGTAGTTAGCAGGAAAGCTCATCTCACCCTGCAGCTTCCTCAGAAGGGAAGCGTGGTAACTACGGGGTGCATTTTGGCTGCAGCAACCAGGGGTGTAGCAACTTGACAATCTCAGACTAGCTAAAAATAATGCACCTCAACATGTTATTTACATGGTGTTGCCACTCAGACACCTACCCTCAGGGCTGCTGCTCACAGACTTGTGCCCACTGCCCTCCTTGGACGTGGCTGTTCTTTTTAGAGTGTATTTCCCATTTCAATCACATCTCTCTGCTGTGGTATAAAAACAGGCATTGAATTTTCTTGCTGTCATGGAAGAGGAGATCACGTCTTTTGTAGCTGAAAGCGGTACCTCAGATATTCGAAAACAACTAAAACAACTACCCATTGCCTTTAGCTGCATCACGTATGCAGCTCTGCTTCCAAGAACTAGAGTCACAAGAGATGTAGGGAAAAATTGTCGTTCTTGTTTGAGGCAGGGAAAGGGGTTATTTCTCTAAACTTTGAGCAGTTGCAGTATATGTTCTTTATCCCATTTATTAGTCATCTCAAATGGGAGACTTGTCTAGGTAAGCAAAATCTGCTTAGATGCACCCCATGTAGGTAGAATAAGATAATAGTCAGGCTGACACAGTGCATTGCTCTGGCATAATGACACATGGTTATAGCTCGTGTGTATCTCTCTCAGCTGTATCTGCTCTGAGGCATAAAGAGGATAAGTGGCTTGTACAAGGCCATTCAGCAGATCACTCATGAAGCAAAAAACACAGAGGTCTTAAAAACAAATTATTAGTCAGGAGGCAAAATTGTTACTCTGAGAACTCTCTCATTTTTTTTAATTGTTGTGGTTTTGTTCTAATTTGGAATGATAAACTGTGCATTTCAAAGACATGATTATATCCTCTTTTCCCACCTGACCTCTGAAGACAGTTTATACTGTGGAATAACATTAGTTTTCATAATGTCAGACTTGAATAATTACTAACTATCAAGTAAGTCAAGACAAAACATTCCTAGAATGTGGGGGAAAATGCAAAATTCTTTGTTTTTTTTCC
>VZTJ01003600.1:143032-188249 GCA_013397795.1 Orthonyx spaldingii
TTTCAGTTAAAGAGCAGTATCACAGTTAACTTTTTCTGCTACAGGATATTTCAGCCACTCCTACTAACTAAACAAATGCCAAAACAAATTTTTTAAATCCAGGCAAATAGAAGACTGCTTAGTGGCAAACTACTTGATGAAGAAACTAACTTTTCAGAGAGATACATTTACCATGACTGCCTGACAGCATGTCATGATATTTCCCTACACCAGCATGGCAGGGAAATATTGCCTTGTGCTGTAGGGTCACAGAGGCCTTGCACAGTGTAGCAATACTAAATGCACTGTCGCCCAGGTACGAATATGATCTTTTCTGGATCCGAATTAAGTGATGTGGCTTTTCAGTGGCTTTTTTTTCTTTTAAACTGAATTGACACCCTCTAATTCTCTTTTTTTTTTTTTTTTTTTTTTTTTTTTTTTTTTTTTAAATGTGCTTTGCTGCCTAACAGCTGAGCAGTAGGAGTGGCATGTAGTAGGAATTGTGAAAGGCAAACTGTAATTTCTAGAATACTGGAAAAGAAACCTACACAGCTGTCAACTGTGAGCCACAGCAGATTTAAACCTATGACTGCATTCATAAGTAAAAGGCAGGGTGAGGCAGAATAAAAGCAAACAAGTTTTTGCTAGTCTGAAACAGTTAGAAATACCAATATAAATGTATTGAGCAAAACAATGGGAACTAAACGTGGCCTCCAGGAAATTGCACCAACCAATACAATATGAAATTCAAATACAGGAAACGATAGAGTGTAATGTAGTTCTACTGATATTTGCAATAATGGCATCACTGATCCAAGAAAGGATTCTTACAGTGCAGTGAACACACAGAGTTAATAGCAGTTGAAAAATAGAAGTGAGTGTATTGTTTTCCCAAGATCTTATGCCATGTGCCACATGGCATCTGTACAAACTGCAGCATGTGCATTTTGGGAAGGGAGGAGATGGAGCTGATAACAAGGTGTGACTTCCCAAGGGAAGATGGCTGATGAGAAAATGATGTACCTCCACACATTCCTTTCCCCCTGCAGGAGAAAAAAGCACTGCACCTCTTCAGTAAATGTGGAACTCCGCAGTCACTCCACCCTGCACTGCTCACTCTACCAGTACCAGTGAACTCCAGAAGGCATTATGCTGTCTGAGGAACTATGCTTTTGCTGCTGCTCCTGGGCATGTGTTTTTACACTCCCACCATGAAATAATCAAATGTCCCCTGGCCTGTGTGACTCTCCTCCTGAAAAATTCATAGGACTAGTGTACTGGCATAATCAGTGATTTCTTTACAACGCGTCTTTCCAGTCCAGTGGTGGGGCTTTTTCTCTCTGCACATCTGCAAATATCTATGGTTCCCCACCTGCCCTTTGACCCGGTTAAGTGCTGCTTCATCTCTCCCCTGTAAGCTGAGTGAGGTTCCCTACCTGAATAAGCTGTGTTTTTAAGCCAGATGAATCTAGACTCTTAGCTGACATAAATCACCACTGCTTGCTTTTCTTCAGTGAAGCAACTGATTTGCTGTTGCTGAGTTTCTGCCCTAGTGTCTCTTCAGGATGTGAACAGCAGTGAGCTCATCAGTTAGGAGTGGCCAGTTTTCAATACGAAAAGCTTCTGAAGTTCACACATAAAAATTGTCAGGGTAGAAAAGAAAAATCTTACAGGTAGGAGATTTTCCTCCACACTGATTTTTTTTTTTCTTTTTTCTTTTATGGAGATAAAGAGAAGCTTTGTTTTTTAGTTCTGCTACCATGCAGGAATTCAAAGATTAATACAGTGTTTTGGCATAAGGCGCATTTGCAGGCACTAACATGTGATAACACGATACCAGTTAGAAACAGGACAACACAAGTTGCTAACCTGCCCTACAAACCACATTTTCCATTTGAAATAATGGCAGCTGGTTAGCACAAGCAGCTTGCATGAAAAATAATTGAAACAAGAGCCTTAACTTTCCTTGGAGGGCCAGCAGAGGAGGCAGTGACATTGTTTGCCCAGCACAGCAGTGTGACATCCCCTTCCTGAAAGGTCTCATCCTGCCTGTGGAGTCTGTGCTGGTTACAGCCTGGGGAACGGACAGGCTTATAATAAACAGAAACAGTTTCCCAGACACCAGCAGTGCTGTTTCAGGCTCAAGCAATTAGCCCAGAGAGAGCTCCTGACCTCAGCATGCCTTTTAGATGGAGAAGGAAAGCATTCTGTGTGCACACCATGTGTGTCTCCTGTGTGGCTCTGTTCATCGACCAAAACTAAAGACAGTGTCTTGTGCCCCAAATGGGTACTCTTGTGCTCTCAGCTTCCATGTTCACTTCCTCAGCTACTTTCATGCTACAGAGCCTTCCCTCCCCACCCTTCCCTGGGGTCACACTTCTAACTCTCGCTTTCTTTGTGTCTCAGTTTTTTCTTGTTTTTCTCAAGCATCCTTGGGGCACAAATACAATTGTAAAAATTCGAAATTTGAAAGCTTTTTAAAATGGCCTTGCCATAGCATCTGTTGTCGTGTATGAGTGCTGCTTCTATTTCTAACCCTCTTACTTATGAAAAGATCTTGAGTTTCCCTACTCCTTAGAAAGGGAGGGCAGAGCTTATCTGCCAGATTTAACATCCTCTATATGTTCAAGTCTTGTCAGGGCAGCTTTTTCAAGGCTATGTTTGTCCATCTCCTCATTAAGGCCTACAGCAGGCTAAGAAGAATGTCTGTGTCTCATCAGGATGTGGTTTGACACCTTAACCAAGATGATCCAGTGATGGGTGCTATCAAAATCGGACTCAGCAAGAGATTAGTACATTGCATTCCTTGGCCTTTGGCTGGCTGCTGCAGCACCAGCACTTGGCTGAAGTGGTGGAGGGAGTAAATCTGGCAGAAACGTTGTCAAATTTTCATTTGTTCATTTGGTAGGGTGAGTTTTCTGCCAGCGGGGTGCTCTGAGCAGGTTCACGGTGGGGTTAGAGAAGTGCAAGGTTTGGCTCAGAAGTACATGCCGGGGGCGGGGAGCAGGGCGAGGCTCCTTGTTAGTCTGGTTTAATTGCAGGCTGGCACACTCTGCTGCCACGCCGCTCCCGCAGGCCCTGGCAGCAGCTACGCTGATCCCGGAGCCGGGACTGTGCTCAGAGCCTGTCCCGGCACAGATGGGGCAGGAACGGTGGGCAGGAGCTCCGTGCCCGCCTGCACCAGCCCTGCTGCACCGCCGCCTGACACGGCTCAGGGTTCACACACAACAGCCCAGAGTCTGGCCCAGGCCTTGTGTTTTAAAAAGAAAAATTACTAATGAGAAATCTGTTATGCCAGCATGAAAATGTTTTCTTCCGAATATGCAGGGTTTAAGGGAGTCCCACCCAACACGGAATTCCTGTTTCATCAGGTGCTGGAAGGCTGCTAGTGGAAGTGTGAGCATGTCTGTCTCTGGTGTGGGGCCACAGCGCTCACTACAACCAGTATGCAAATACATCCAGCATGCAAATACATCCAGCATAAACACGCTGGAAATCCCGTCTCTAACTCACAATGTGTGGTGCCTTTGAACTCAATGGCTTTGTAATTTCTTGCAAATGGAGGAAAGATGACCAGACAAGAGAAGTCAAGGGTAGAATATGTCTTTGCTTTCCACTAACCCATTTCTCCCTTATCATCTGCCAAAAGTAAACTTTAATTTTCAATAGAAAAATAAATCTACCCAGACTTTATATACAGATAATTGTTTTTAAAATCAATTTTAGTTTAAGGAAAACATTGCCTTATTGCAATCATGTTTTTAAGCTCTATTAGCAAGAGAAATTAGATCTTTAAGAGTTGAGGCAGGGGATGAAATACAGGCAAAGAGCAGAAAGGGCTTATTCCTATTGAAGTCCCCCTGCACACTGTCTTCCAAATATTGGGATGAATACATAGCCAACTGTAGCAGATTGCTTTCACTAGTGCTCTGCTGATGGGTTAGCAATGCTAGCCTTGGAATAATTAGGCATTTTGTCATGTTTCACTGCTTAGCTGGCTCTTCTTAGACTTGAGAAATCTCATGCAGATAGAAGTTAGAACCAACCTAGGACAAACTTTTCCCTTCCCTTATACAGACTCCAGAACTGGTATAAATCAAGATGTCCCATCACATTCTGTGTGGCATGGCATGCAGCCCCACTGAGGCTCTGGTCTTCTCCTCCACAGTGTGGGCACTGTCACTGCTCTGCTTGTAACTGGTGTGATAACCATTACCCCTTTAGATGGGCCTGCTCTGGGGAAATTTTTGTGTGTCTTTTGAAGGCAGTAGTGCTTCAGGAGTCAGGTCTGCAGGCTGGTTATTACTTTGAATATGGAACATTTCCTATGGGATAATACTAGAAAAGCTTTTCTTTCCCTTTGCAGTCATGAAGAATTTAGGTATTCAGAAACATTTTCCTCCTTTGCATATTCAGAGTGAACAAGATCAGGAAACTGGTTCATGGAAAAACCCACATTTTCTCCTGCTAACTACAAGCCAGATTGCACAGTTAAGTGAACTTAGAAAATCAGCTGCAGAAATTATTGTGCTGGCATGAGAGAGGGGTAACATAGGGGCAGAAATGAACAGCTAAGGGCAGCAATTTTATAAACCAGCACAACTATCAAAACATTACAGAGTG
The DNA here is from genome assembly GCA_013397795.1 of Orthonyx spaldingii. Classification (NCBI taxonomy): domain Eukaryota; kingdom Metazoa; phylum Chordata; class Aves; order Passeriformes; family Orthonychidae; genus Orthonyx; species Orthonyx spaldingii. Next base: position 147,635 of record VZTJ01003600.1, read on the forward strand.
AATAAAATCCCGTAGTACAAATGGAGCAGGATGTAAAACTGACCAAAAAAGATACCCTAAAAGTAAGGCTCACTCTATTTTGCTTTATGCTCTTGGCATAGCTAATGTGGATTCAGGCTTCAGAAATTCAGGATTCAGGTTCATCAGAAATGAACCCCCATCATCTTCTCTGTGGTTTGCTGCATGAGCCCCCCAACTCCCCAGCTTCCCTTAAAATAAACAGATGTCTAATTCAGAGAGTTGGTGTGACCACCCCAAGGAGAGTTCCTGGCAGCCGCTGTGGGTTGCCACTCACTTGTTGGCTCTGACACCACCACTGTCCTCATCAGAGCATGAGTTGTGACTTTGTCTCCATGAGCAGATGTGTTCCTTTGAAAACCATCTGAAACATTTGGCTGGTAGAGAGGCTGATCAAAGCAACGTAGACTTATGGTACAGATATGGACTAAATACTCTGTAAAGGAGACTGTCTCTGCTGGGGGTTATCTAGCAAGCAAAATTTATACTGAGGATAAAAGAGAACGATTCTTTCTAGTTCATATACAGTCTAATAGATTATGTGTGTTTATTTCTTTATGTTAAAGATTTAACTACACATCATGATGATATTGTGTCTCTGCTTCTTTTTACAAAGCTGACTTTCTCTACTCATATCCTGCACTGCTACTCAAGGAGCTCATCATACTTTTTTCAGGATGGTATTCTCCTCACTTCATCCAGATGAGCAGCTTTTATTGTTTTACATCTAATTACCTGCTAAAGAGTCACATAGTTCTGAATCAAATGCATATGAATCATAGGCAGTTTTTATTTTGTTTTTTTAATCTGAAAGGCAGAAGATTATAAGAAAACAAATATAGTCTTTCAGGTTTTTTAATCAGCAGAAATTTCAGAGTAAAAACCAAAGTAGTACCATGATGATGCTGGCTTTACCGTGATAGGTAAATATACATGTAACTAAATTTAGTCCCAGATTACTTGAAGACAATGACTGTGCTGCTCTGCAAGTAGAATGTCTTATATTTTCTATGTGATGGGAAATTAACCACCTGTGTAAAATAATGTGACTAACTTTTTCAGGCAGTGGTGTATCTGTTTCCTCTCGAAGGCTTTGTTCATGTTTTTCTTGCTAAATTGTTCAAGCTTGCATTGAAGACTCAGTTTTGAGGTACAGGCTGAAACACTCTTGTTCAGAAATATCTTGTAGAACATAATATCATTGTACATAAAAATACTATGCTGTAATGCTCTGCAACTTTTAGTAATTGAACAGTATTTTCTGATATTTTATAGACATTTTCCAGCCCAGAAATTCTACAAAGAAATAAAACTGTTACAACTTCTATTGTAACAACGGAGGCCTTTTATTGCAAGAGTTCCAGGCTCAGTTTTTTAAACATGTAAAAAGACAGATAAGGGACTTAGTTTGGTGGTGAGGGTTTTTTTGTTTGTTTGTTTTAATGCTGCTTCAAGATGACTCAGTTTTGGAAATCTTTTGAAATACTGTGCATCATAATTGTCTCTGCCTTTTCTGGTTCTTCTATATTAATCAACTGCAAGATGTCAGACATTGTTTTGTCACTTTCATGTCTTCTGAAATCTGCTTTTGATTGCAACACTTTTCACCAGAAGTAGCAATTTTATATATCCATCCTATAAATGCTGGGATCTTGCCAGCACTGGGAATGTATACGTTCCCCACACCCTTTCCTATTCTATTTAAACCAGCTAGTCTCATTTTCAGAGCTGTTCAGGGTAAGTGTAAAAGAAGATTGCCACTTCTATTGCCATAAACTATAGCAAAGAGCTGTGAGAAAGAAGCAGCAAAGAGCTGTGAGAAAGAAGCAGAGTTTGGCTTCAAGATTCCCTTGTAGATTCAAAAGCTTGACTCTGAATCTTCTAAGAGCTGCATTAAGATATTCATATTAGGAATACTCTTTCTGAGTCAAGGTCTGATAAAGATGATTAGAAAAAGTCTGAATAAGTCTATTCTGACTAAAGGTTTCCCTTAGTCACTGAAACAGGTTTTCTCTTTTGAAATATGTAGTAACATTTACAAATTAAGGAATATTACAATGGCAAGATTTCTTCAGGTATGTCATACAGATGGTTAAAAGTATGCAGAATATGAGAGACTGAGTCTTCCGCTTCAGCAAATGCATTTAGCTGTATTCTCTATAGTACTTGTATCATTGAGGCCTGAAAAGCACTGCAGCTGTTTGTATTGGTTTATAGATGAAAATTTTGTTTGGAAATTTATATCTGTAAAGAAAGTGTGAGATCTGTGTTACAAAACTTTTTGTTAACCATACTAATTGAATTGAATAATGTGTTATATCTTATTGCTTTACCTGGACACACACATGCACGTAATAAAAATGCGCTTGCTCCAGCTTTCCCAAAGAAGAAGAAATGCACTTGATTTCACAGGTCAGATGACTGCATAAGCAACCAAGCATAGTATTATTTTGAAAAAATATATTACATTATTAACTGATTTTCTGTTCAAAATCTTCTCTAACCCACACACACCTTTCCAAAAATCTCCCTTTAACTAACAATTCTGCAGCATATTTGGGTGAGAGAAAGCAGAGAAAGGAGAACGGAGAAATCTTTTGGCAGGCTGTCTGGAAGTTGTTAGCTGAAAGGTTTTACTAGCCTAAAGGAAATCTCTGCTCTTTGACAAACCTTTTCCTGGATAAGCAAAATTTCAGTGATCCTTTCTCATCAGATTTTTTCAGATCTTGAAAATTCTTGAATCCATTGTACTAGGTCTAGACCGCTGCATGTTTTTTGTTAGGCACTATTGATTTTGGAAGAGACAAATTATCCCTAGGCCTGACCTTCAGCCCTCTGTTTGTTAGCAGTGCTTTGCCTCCCTTTTACAAAGGACTTGTTAATTCAATTAAAATGTGTCATACTTGTGTAACATGCTTACCCAGCTAGTTGCTAATTCTAAGGCAGCTAAACTCGGTTTATTTTGTGAAACCACATCTGAACTTTTCTCTCATAGGATGAAATATTAGTTGATAATTTTTAATTTTATGTGGCAAAATTATCTACTAGGGCAATGTTAACGAGCAGCTTGGCTTGGCTTGTCCATGAAGGGAAAAGCAAAATTGTTACAGTTGTAACCTTGATAAACAAGTACAGCAGCTATCACAGAATGGGTCAGGTCAGAAAGGACCACAGGGGGTGAATCTGGTCCCACCTCCCTGCTCAGGCAGGGCCATTCCAGAGCACAGGATTGTGCCCAGACAGTTCTGACATATCTTCAGCGAGGGAGACTCCACACCCTCTCTGGACAACCTGTTCCAATGTGTGGTCACTCGCACAGTAAAGAAATTCTTCCTCATGCTCAGGTGGAACTTCCTGTGCATCAGTTTCTGCCTATTTCCTCTTCTTCTATTGCTTGTCACTACCAAGCACAGTTCTGCTCCATCCTCTGATACCTCCCTTCAGATGCTTAGAGATATCTGGAATAATGGGAAACTACTAAGACTAACCTAGCTCATGGTAATAACACTTCCCATCCCAACCTCTAAATCTGTGAATGCCTAGAACTATATTCCTCTTACAGACCAGTAGCTCTAACCACTATAGGATCACGAGGCCAGTAGTAATGGGTTAAAATTGGTTTCACCTTAGCAAAGCTGCATTCAGTCACTTGACCTTGCTTTAACTTATTTGTGCTTCAGTACATCCACTTCCCCCTTAGTAACATGAAGGAAATAATTCCTTTTCCTGTAGTTTTGCCTGACTGCCCTACTTAGACTGTAAAGTCTTTGGAACAACTGCTGTCTGATCTAATGTGCATGTACGGAGCAGAGCACAATGAAGTCCTGATCTCAGCAGGAGCCCCATCTGCTACTGCTGAGATAAATGATCTTTTCAGTGCTGGTTGTTTTTTAATCTCTTTAAATTACCATAAATACATTTTTAAAGCCATATGCTTTCATTCTATATCCCACTTCACTGAAGAAATCTGGGTTTCTGTGGAAACATAATTATGTAACCATATAATTAAAGACTGCATCATACCCTGTGCGTGCAAGAGGGCTGAGTTGAGGTCAAGTGCCAGACTGATCTGCCACTTTGTGCATTTCAAGTACCTAAACTTACTTTAGAAAGGTTATTTAAATATACTTTTGTGTATGCAGTTCTGTACTTTTCCAAAGAGAGAGTATTCTATTGAGTTGCAATTAGTTCAATTAAACTGAAATAGATTTGCAGTAGAAGAGACTGTGATTCTGAAGACACCCATCAGTTTGTGGTATTGGGGTCTAGTGTTGGATGCTCACTGAGGAAATGCAAAAGAAATTTCTCATTTTGTTGAAGGGGTGGGAGAGAGAGAACTACGTCATAGCAGGAGTACAGCCCACAGGTTCAGCTGTGTCAGAGTGGACAGAGGAAAGCAGAAGCTCTCGGAGTGAGGAGACATTCTGTATTTCTCACCCTATTTCTCTCTGCTGCATCAGTGTTCACGTGTTACCAGTTGAGCATGTGGCACTGCTGATACATTGGCAGAGTCATGAGCTGAACATTGCAATGTTTGTTAGGGTTTTGGCTGAACGCACAAAATTTCTAGAATATTGCAGATGCTTTAAAGGAAGTGGCAAAGTTCAGAAGTTAATAACTTACCCAAACTGAAAGAGGAATATATAGGCTGAGCAAAGAGCATATCTCTAATCATAGGTATTTTGTCACTGTCAACTTTTAGCATTTTGCCTTAAGTGCTTGATGTGTAGCAACCTTTCAAAAAATAGCACAATTTTCTTTAACAACAGAAATTATTATTCAGCATGAATGTTGGGACTGCTGCCATTTCTGCGTAACAGCATCTGGGGAATGAGGGTCTGTCTCTCTTGACAGACCTTCCTCCTTCATGCTCTGAAGAGCAAAGGTTATTCCTGTGTTACCTGAGCACTCAAATGTGACTTGTTATAAACTTCTGCAGGTGGCACATGTACAGAAGAGTGGGTGGAAAAGGATTTCTTGAACCAGGTCCCCGCAGTACGTGTTTGCATAACCCAGAGACTCGGACCACTAATAATTATTTCCATAGTCTTCTTTTTTTTCTTTCAGAAGAGAGAAGCTGTTTATACCTAGAGCTTCTTTACTTTTGTGCAATTTAAAGCACCACTATGTCATGGTGGTGTTTTAAGAGTTGTTTGTGATTTTTTGTAGTTTTTCTGTTGGGTTATTGTAGGGTTTGTGGTGGTGGTTTGGTTTTGGGGTTATTTAACTTCAGGAGACATTAGAGATTTACATACAGAAATTTTTTCCTTCTTCAAGAAATCTAACTAACAAAGAATGCTTGTAAGCACCAGGTGCAAAAAAAAAGGTAATTGTCTGTAATTGTGAGATTCTTGCTAACACAATATGTCGCTCAGTTGGATATGTACACAGCATCCATTGCTGCCGATGGAAGTTACATAAACAAATTGAGGCTACAATAGGGACATTAATGTTTAGCTTCATTTACATAAAATGTATTGATTTTTTTTCTGTGGTAGGGGACTGTTTTTTAAACAAAATCAAACATTTACATGTATAAAATATAACATCCATAATTTTTCACAAGTTGTTAAAGTCCAATTAGGTTTCTGCAATCTGTACTTACTTGATAGGAAGATAATTTGCCGTTACCAAAGAAAATACATTTGGGGTATTTCATATGTAAATTAATTTACTTCATAGAAGAATTTAAAAAGGCTGTGGAAGTTGATGCTTTTGCTAACATCAACATTTGCTTATCTTTGAATGGCTTTTCATAATAACAGAATCTTTGGCACTCCCTTTTGGCCTTCTATCCAGTCTCAAGGTACCTCGCAAACACCAAGTTGCACAGTTCGATCTCATCCCTACATTACAGATGGAGCACAGATAAATCTCTGCCTGTGGTCTGATTTAAATTGCATGTTGGCTTTGGCTTCCAGTGATGGTGGCCAGCTGGCTCTTTTTGAAATAACCAGTGTAAACTTCCCGAGAAGCTTTGCCTTACACTTGCTGAGCTGCTCTCGCTTTCCAGCAAAGACAGGTTCTGCTGGCACATAAAGGGTGCTCCCCTACTTGTGCTGAGGCTTCACACCTGCTGGGTGCCTTGGCTGCTGACTGTTCAGAAACTTAACCACCCATGCAAAGAAGATGCCCAGTGTTGTGAAGAGTGGAGGCTCCAGCATCCTTTAGCTGAGCAGGATGTCTCAGGCCCTGAGCAGTCAGATAGGCCAAATCAAACTATCTGTTCCTCTGTGAAAACTGCTTATTCTTTCATGCTCACTGTTAGTTCCTCCTTGGATGACAAAAACTCCGATTTTTTTTTTATTTTCAAGTACCCATTAAGGACAGAAAAAATGAGGTTTTCATGATGGGTGAACTAAACTGTTAGCTCTGATCTCATTACTTTGAATAGTGTCTCAGATGTATTTAAAATTAGCCTACTAAAGCAGGTATGACCTTTAAGGAAGAAAGAATTTAGAACTGCTTTTTATTCTGAATCAGGTTCCTCTCCAAATACTTCCTCCAAATTATAAATATTGGACTGCTTTGTTGATGTGTTTTATCTTGCAAGAGGGAAAATTACTTCTCTTAATGTGATTAAAATCTCCCTCACACTATTTTATAGTTATACCTGTGGAAATGAATGTCCACTTATTTTTTATGCTTGTCTCTAGATAATATACAGGAACATGGGCTGGAGTTACTGAGCTGACAAACAATATCAAAACACTAGAACTTTAAAGAAACAAAATATTCTTTTTTTATTGTTGTTTCGGAGAGAAAAGTCAACAAAACATTTGTCAGAATTAGCACACAATTATAACATCATCTAATTAAAATCAGTTACATGCTTTCAGCTGCTTTTAATAACATTCCTGTTCACACCTCCTGGTTATTGAGAATTAACAAATCAAGGACAGGATAATAACTTGTATCTCCAAATTATCTAGAACTTTTCAGAAATCATTTTATTGACCATATAGTATTAGTATTGCAAAGTGGTTCTTTTAAATATTTGAAGACTAACTAGAACTTGGCCTGTTTGCTTTAACCAGTGACCATCTTGCTGTATCCTTCACTAGAAACTGCTGTCTCCCTCCAGTTTCTCTGCTAGTTATTTATTTTTTTTATTTGCTATTGTCAGTTCCTTTCAACATAATCTAGGACAAAGAGAGACAAGCCTATTCTGACATATAGGATAGTTGCTGGAAGTTATCCAGGGAAGTCTTCCAGATTTGAGGGGGTAGGAGGGGAAAGCAATGAGCTATACCCCATAAAGGATTTCTTGTCCTCCCTGGGAAAAGTCAGAGCAGAAACTGCAACAGGTGATTTCTGGGGTCTGCCAGTCTTTGTCACTGTCTCAAATGAAAGTATTCTCAGCATGAAATGAAGGTGGAGGTGAGGAACAGAACAATCACAGGAAATTTGCCTGTGGCTGTATTACCTCAGGCTGTGATCATGTGTGCCCCATGTGCTGTGTCAGGCCGGGACATCAGCGGCTGCACTGGGGCCTTTCAGAGGCTGCCCGGGAGCTGGTGGCTGTGCTGGAGCACGGAGCAGTTGTCCTTCTCTGCATCTGTGTTGGATCAATGTCAGAATGGGGCAGAATGGGAGGCAGCTTCCCTGTTGGGTGAACAGTTGTGGGTTTGTGTGCACTTGGGTAGCAGGTTGTCCTCTGAATACCACGAAGGGTACATGAGAGAGACGCTGAGGAAAAGGAGGGGAAATCTCAGGGAAGTTGTGCATTATCTCTTCATAACCTCATAAGGTACCACCAGTAAGTACAATGGGAATACTAGTCCAGGCTCTGGCTTCTTTTCTGATTGCTAACGACTGTTTTGCATTGTAAAAATGCTGGAGGCAGTGGGTACACACTATCGGGGATTGAAAACAGGGCTTCATTGAAATTGGGCAGTCAGTTTTAGTTATGTTATTGTTTTAATAAGGGGCTAAAACATCTGGAAATTGACAGAATGCTTATTCTTCTCACAAAAAAAGAAATTACCAAATTATTTAAATCATCATGGTACAAATTCAATTCTAGGCTGTGAAATGGCTAAGCAAGTTGAAGTCTGAAGCATTGGTTATATTCACCTTTCATGTACAGCTAAAGAAAATCTGACACATCCACAGATACCACAGGTGGCATCCTTACCATGCTGCACCAGCAAATAACTACCCCACCCCATAGCCCCCATTCGCTTCTTCCATGCATTTCAATATATTCAAGTTGTCAGCTTTGTAGACGTCCACACTGGGCGTTCCTGATAAACTGGACAAGATATTGGAAAGGAGTAGAGAGAAATTAAGGAAAAAAATGCAATTCCCCTCTGATTGTAATTTCTCAGGTTTCTTCATTAGGCTGATTGCTGTGTCTGTGCAAACTTCCATGAATCCAAAATTCACGGTGTGAATTGACAGATCATTCATCTGGCTCAGGTTGCATGTTCCCAGAGACCGGACAGAGGCAATGGGGACAAACTGACACACGTGAAACTCTATCTGAGCACAAAAGAGCACTTAACTGTGGAGGTGATCGAACTCTGGCCTAAGTTGGACAGAGGGGTTGTGATGTCTCCAGCTGCAGAGATACTCAAAACCTGACAACTGTGTCCTGGGCAACCAGTTCTAGTTGGTCCTGCTGGAGGAGGGTCATTGAACTAGATGATCTCCTGAGATCCCTGCCAACCCCAACCATTCTGTGTTCCTGTGTCATCTCAAAGATTTATTTCTGAAAGCTGAGGCTTCTTTCGTTTTGCACACACATACACACCTCTGTAAAACATCAAAACTACAGCTCCAGCTCCCACCACTGGCCATTTCCTGGGTGCTGCTTATTCCAGCAGCAGTCTCTCATTTTGCCATTTTTCACATGCCGAGGCAGGTTAAGGATGCAGAAGGGCCTTGTCACACAATGGTCTGTCAAGAACACCATTAAGAATTCTGAGCTAAGCTGTTGGTAAGAATTGTCCCCAAGCCCCTGGTGGAGCTGCACTGTAGAGTTGTCTGGCCCAGTGAATAATGTGGCCCTGCAGCTGGGAGTTCAGCACAGGAGGGAACAGTGTGGGTACTTGGGGGGACATCTGGCTTGGGAGTTCTTGCTGCTGGCGGCTCACTCCTGTGTTCTGTAGGCAGTGAGGATAGGGAGGTTTGCTGTCTTCTTAAATGGTGATCATTTCAGTGCTCTGGCTTGTATTGTTTACTGTGCTGGTGTAAGTAATGAATGGCAAATTGTAGCATGTGGCAGACATGACTGTCCAGAGCTGGGAGAGGTGGCCCTGTGGTATTAAAACTTATCCTTGAACAATGTCTACCATGTCACAGTCACCATTTCTTCATTTGAGGGCAGAAACCTCAATGCTGTTCCCTTGTTTGTAAAAGCCTTTTCCCAAATAGACAAAGCCTGGCATGCTTTCCCTTTTCCCTCTGGCACAGTGCTCCACCCCACCAGTATTCCCAGTGCACAGCTGCTTAAGGGTTATTTTCTCTGGGAGGTGGTTGTGTGTGGGGATGTTCATGTACATACACACACATGCCCAGAAGGATGTGTTCTCCTAAAGAGAAAACAACTTTGTCAGCAAATTATCTCATCTTATTTCAGCTATTATAATCCTCTTCAAGCCTCAACAAAGCACCCACACGTTTGATCAAGTCACTATTACAGAGAAATATTGTGCTATTCTTGCCAACTGGACCACCTACACCTTGGTATCACTATAATTATTGTCAAACATTATTGTTACAAGAGGGGACAAACTGTGTAGATCTTTCTTTAATATGACAGTGGCCAATTTAATGGAACATTACTGATTAGCACTGCCGGTGCAGAATATGCTGGCATACCTTTTACAAAACTTTATGTTACAGTTGAATGGATTACAGAACACCTCTTGAATGCCTAGTGGCTGGCATTGTGCCAGAGCCTTTAAAAAAAATTGAAAATGCAGCTTGCTTTCTCCTTTTTCATAAAGAAATCTGAAAGCAGAAGCACTGACCTTGGCAAGCTTCTTGCACTGTTTTCCAGTAGGCGAAAGCACTATAAATCAAACCAGAATAATCCTGTGTATGTTTTTGTTTTCATGCAGGGTGCTAGGATTGCACTTAAGGACTTGATTTTTATTGCTGAAGGAATGTTTTTAAATCATCAAGACCTAGAGCGTGTTGTGAACTTAGTCCAAATTTCATCATCATCTTTTGCAATTTGCCTAACGCCCCAGCTCCCATGGAAATACAATTTATTTCTCTTGCAAAAGTCATTACAATCTATGAGCACAAAGAAAGAAACCTGCAGAACAGAAAATGAGCAATAAAATCATGACAAAATCTGCTACCTAGATTCTTTCCCCTAAAGCAGAAAAATAAGATAAACAGTGCCTCTCTTTCTCTCTGAGTTGTTATTATTTCAGTATTATTTATCATACAGCTTGGAAATCTTAAAAGGTTACAGTTTATTTTTCATGCATGGCTTTGGGGAGCCTTTTGACTCTGTTGAGAATTCTAACATGACATTGTTTTCAAAATGAAAGCTCTGAACAGATTATTTTCCACATTATCTAGATAATAGAGGTGATAGATGGGACCAAGTCTAGCTGGTGTAAGCAGTTGTAACTCATTTAAATTATGGAAATTTGCACCAGCAAAGAACCTGCCTCTAAGGAGGGAAGTCTGGAGGAAATGTTCTAATTCAAATTCGTGTTACATTTTTTTGTTGTTGTTGTTAATATGGACATAACTTGCATTTAGGTTTATGGTAAAGAATATTAAACTGAACAAAAGTTTAATTCCATCACTCTGTGTTCTTTTATGCTAAACCACTGAAAGATATGTTCCCCAAGACTGTTTGCAAGCTTCATCTTTCTGTGCATCCAGGTCAGCTAACACATGCTTATATCAGAAGCAACTTACAAAGTCGGTGTTAACACCAGTGGGACAGTGTTAACACCCTGTGTTGTAGTAAGGTTTGCTAAATATTGATCATTAGAACACATATTTGAACTTAAAAGCTTTCCTTGTCTGTGGGCTTCTGAGCCCTCCTAAAATGTTGGAGCTTCAACTTAGACTAAATATATCTCTCTCCATAAGCACATGTATGTATTTCTATGTACTTTTCTTAATTTACAGCATTTAATATAATTACTGGGCTCTATGTATGAGCAAGAAGTATATAGGGTATTGGTAGGATTTTCCTTGATCTTTCTCCTTTTTCTCCAGTTTTTCAATACATATTTTTGATGTGTTATTTCTGGGTTCCAGCACCAGTTGGCAAGGGCAAGTCCTCAAACCCACCCACGGCAGTTTCTGTCAAAGTATCGGATCCGTGGGGCTCAGAAGTTCAGAGCTGAGCCATGAGACACAACTCTGTGGGGAATGATTTTTCTCCCTACGCATCTTCTCATTGTGCTGCTGGCACTTATAAAGTTAATAATCACAAGTGTAGTGAGTGGGCCTACTTTACAATGGGCATAGTTTACAATTAATGTTTTTATTTTTTTTCATGCTTAAAGTGAAACTTCCTTTTTCCCAAATTTCCGCATGACAGACAGATGTTTAAACTTACTGGGGGCAACCACACAATCTTTAACCTAAGTTTTTTCCTGAAATTCTTCTCTTTCCTCGTGAATCTTCTTTAGTTGGCTTCTTGCCTTTGGTTTCCTATCACCAGAATAAAAGCTTCTACATTCTTACGTACTCTGGGACAAGATTTACACTGTGAGGAACCACCTGAACCAACATTGGGAATCATGAAAATAACTGTACTAAGGACTCGTCTATTGCTTCATCATCTACATTTTACATTTTTCTGTGGAATTGTTTCAACAGATGTAAATCCCCTAGATCATAGTGCAAGAGTAGCATATTTTACCTTAGCCAAAAACAATTCCTAAAGTATTTGGCTTAAAATAAAAGTATCCATATGGGGTTTTGCTGACTTAACTCTTCTGGTTTCAAAAGGTAGTTTTACTTACATCTCTAGAGAAACAAATTGTACTAATTTAAGACCTAGGATCTAGTTTAAAAGTCTGTCTAATGAAGGGGGAAAAAAGGAAGGAGAACTATTTCTACCCTGAAGTTGTCATATATTAAAATGAAATAACATTTAAAACCAATACCATTGCCTTAACCAACTGTAGTTTCTAGTTTATATGGTTATAATGTTATAACAATATGAGGGGGACCTGTTTAGGGCAGATAAGTGTCGAAAGAGGAGAGAATCTTCTGATGATAGCAATGTCAGATGAAGTTTCGGTAACTTGGGCCAGTTTCAAGCTGGCAGACATCCTGCAACTTCCAAAGATGGATGATTGTGCAGCTTGGGACAGGGATGTTCCTCTCTGGTTACACAGCTTCCCACATCTCTTGGGGTGCAGTATGGGGGAGGGAGCTCTGCCAGTTCATCTCACTGGATATAAATGTGCATTTTCCTGGGAGTGTTCTTGCATGATCAGGAAAGTTATCTCCTATACAGAATATCTATGAAGTGTCTTGCCCAAACGTATGCATTCAGCAAAAATGCTCCTGTAGCTTCTGAAAGTAACATTCATGTCCACAAATGTCTCTCTGGCTCATGAATGGCTAAGCACTGCCTGCACATCGAGTTGGTAGATGCCTTACAAATATTTAAGCTGCAGGGAAATGGCCCTGGCTGGATTGCTGCCTTGCATATACAGATTTGATAAGTATTTTTGCACCCCTTTCCCAGTGCTCAGTACTAGCTAGGTGGATGCTATCTGCATGTGTGTGTGTTTTGGTGAGCTCGAGCATCAGAACACAGTCTTTACTGGTAAGATACAGCTTAAGGGTTTTATTTAGTAGCACTTTTTGGAGATTGGAACAGCAGCATCAAATCTCTCTGTGAATACCTGCAGGTGGTTGTTCATGTGGCAGGAAATAGGTGATCTGTTTTGATATACAACACCAGCTCAGCTGACAGCACTCTGACAGCTTAATTAAAGCATCCAAGTTAGGCTCCTGCTCCCAGCACACCTGTAGAAACACCATTGATGGTGATACAGTGGTGGCCATTTAACATTGAGTAGGTGTGCTATACTCTGTTCTGGTTTTTTTACTGTGTTTGTATACATCCAGGGCAATTAATGAAATGAATGGTATTGATCATGAAGGTGTGGGTGGCTTGGGGTTTTGGTTGCTTGGGTTGGGTTTTTGTAATAAATACACAAACTGCACCAGAGCTCTTAGCAGAGGTCAAGTTTGATAAACTACACTTGGTGCATAATATGCTAACATGTCATGTCTCAGTGATATACCAATAATATCTTCTGCCTTACACTGTATATATTTTGGCATGTGGGGTATGAAAGGTCTTGAAACTAAAGCCGAATGCTTTCTACAGAGAATTGTGTGCTCACTGTCAGTCTTGTTCTAACATACATTTTAGTCGTCTTCCCTAAGTCAGGACCCCCAGATTTGTTATGTCCCTGTGGTGTAATTTCGTCATTCAAAAGACTGTACTGGTAACCAATTAAAGACACTATAAATAGTCTCAATAACTTGACAGGCTGCTGGCCTAAAAAAATCATGCAATTTATAATTTTATTGAGAGGTATAAGTGAAGGTTTTGGGGGATCACCCCAATCTAGCCGAGACATAAATTTTAACACTACTATGGTGCCATCGAATATAAAATATTAAATGAGCAATATTCAATGAGCACATTTCAAACCTGTGCTTGCAAATTTGTCTTGCAGAGTTTGTGTTAATTGAAATTGTTTAGCTTTTGTTTCAGACCTTCAGTGGTTATGGTCTGGTACAAACAGGTAGTGACTGCACTTTTAAACACTCATTTAGATCAGAATCATCTGGTTTCTGCAATCTGCCCAGGTTATAATTTTATGATAATATCCTTGAAGCTTTCTGGTTTTGTCTTACTTCGTCCAAAATTCACTTCCTTTTAATATTTATAGCCCTTAGTTAAATTAAGAGGTAAATGTGTTCTTCTAAGCCTTGTTTAACCACACTGGAAGTGTCCTTCTGGAAACAGTTCTTTGGAAAGAAAGGAAAGAACTCCTTAGATTGAGTAAAGACTTTCAAAATGTACCAATAAGACAAGGCAAAACACCCCATTAGCATGCAAGTCAGTCTGGGACAGAGACTGGAGCTGTATCTGCATGGCATTGACATGCTTAATATAATAAAATGGTGACAGGAAAGTCTTGCAAAATTGTTATAAGATGAGCTTCTATTTCCAACAGAAGGTTTCTGCATGGCTCTTTTTAAATTTTCAGAGACACCGTCTTTAAATTCATGGAGATAACTAACAGGTATATAAAATTATTTGACTAATTGTCAATTTTATTGTTTTTTAAGAAGCACTGTAAAAAAGCAAAATATGAAAAAGACCGTCTTCTATAACTACATGCAGCCAAACATGAAAATAAGTAATCTAGGATCCATGCACAGATCTCTGCACTCTTCAGCTGGTGCTCTAAAACATATGTGAAGTTCTTAACGTTGCTAATGCTTTAAAATCAAGCTGAGATTCTCATAAAAAAAGCAAGAAAGATTTGGCTACAGACTGCTTCTAAAATTGGCTAAGGCTTCACAGTAATACTCATTTCTTTCTACATTGTAGTCTAAAACAGTCATTAACTTCATGAGCCAATCATGCATGCCAGAGTGAACAAAACTAGAAATTAATAGTATCTGCTAAGCATCCTGTACTCCGAGGTTGCACAACATGGAAGAGGAGGGTGACTTTGAAACTTTCAGAGTGAATTGAGAACTAGTCACTTGCTTAATCCTGATTCTCACTGAATTGTGAACAATTCTTTGCTGGTTATCTCACCTTTCACTTCAAGTCACCACAAATTCCATGAAAAGTTCTTACTTACACATCTGCTTAAAGCTGAAGGAAAGCAGAATTTAATTAACTTTATGGCGAATCTGTTAAAAACCCACAAAACAAGGGAACCAAATTTCAATCTAAGGACTGCATCTGATTCTCCATCTTTAACATGCTGGGATGTGTCTAGAGATTACAGCACATATGGTCTGTAAAACCACCCACCATTTCAATATGGCTGAAATAGAGAGTACTACATGTAGCATCACAAGTTAGAAATTAAGTAGAAGAATGGATGTTAGTGTTAAACCTACAGAAACACAGAATTTTACAGTTCAGATTAAATATGTGTTCTATTCTTTTGTTTCGACATTGCACCCTTTGTTTCTCTGTTGGCCTGAACTGGAAAGGTTCTCCAGGCAGTGGGTGCTTCATGCACCAGATGTGCTGCACCACCAGGGCAGAGTCAAGGACAATGTGTGTGTTGGAGGAAAGCTTAAGCAAGGAGGTTCTGAAATGAGTCATACCAGTGGCACCAACTCTTGCAGTTTCTTGCTATTCTTAGAAGCCTCTGCAGTCTTTACCTTGAGTATCACTTTAGGTAGTTTTGTGCATGAGTAGTTTTGCAGTACTTTCATGAAATACGATATGCTATTACACCAGCTTAAAACAGTCATCAATATTTCAAGTGAAGAAATGTAAAGAGCTTCTCAAAACAGGTACTATTTACTGTACCTCAAACAGATGCCCTTCAATGGGAATTACAGAAGCACAGCAATATAAAAACACTATCCTGGAAATAATACAGATCACAATCTCACTGATGTAAATCTGAGGACACTTCCACAATCTTGTTTCCTGCACTGCGTATCTGACAAAATAGAAGATGTTTAATTCCTGGTCAGAGGAAGGTAAAAAAGCCAAGCTTTGTGTCTCAGCAGTTCAGAGATACTGCTGAAATTGTCTTTACCAACCTGTCTTTAACTCCTCTTCAATCATTCTTTAATATAAGTGGGAAAGGGATCCTACTATTGATTGAACTCTTTGCTTTTATCCAGCCTGCCTTAAGCTTGAAATAGATCTCTCTTGTCATAGAAATAGTAATAAAGCTTTCTCATAGTGGAGAATAGGGTCCTAGGTACTGTGAGGTTTTTGTTGCTCACAAAATAAGTCAAATCCCTTTGGATAAACAGTGGCACCAGTGCCAGCTTTCACACAGCGATAACTAGCACTGCACAAATTGATGTGCCACCTTAATGCTACAGGATTGATTGAACATTTCCCTGCTGTTACTTTTTTGTGTGTATGTGTTGTTGTCTTTCCTCAAGAGAACAGTGTTCCTAGCATGACCCCTTTTTCTTTGCACGTCAAGTGAAGGAAAATCACCCTTTGCTGTACTTGTGGGGACAGATATTGATCTCGGACACAGTGATGCAAACCACAAGTAACTCCTTGGGAGCAGAAGGCATTGTCCCAAACATTGGCCTGTAAAGCTGGGGTCAGACTCCAGCCACTGGCCTTCAGGTTTTATTTTTCACCTAATGAGAAGCAATATTTCTAATATACCCATGCTGCAGAGAGCCCCGAGTCATTTGGCAGAAGTGAAAATTTATTATTATTTATTATTGATGCTTATAGCACAAAACACTGATGTATGTCACAGTCTCAAAACATTTTCTTAACGGTCACATCTCTGCCAAATGTATTTATATTTCTGCAAGAGTTTATGAGCAGTAATACCAACATTTAATTTTCATAAGAGCTTTTTTTTCAAGAAAATCCCATAAAACCTCATCACATACCACAGCTATCACTTACTGTGCAACAGATATTTTATATTCAGTTTATGTCACTTCAACTCTTTTTAGAAAGTGCCGGATAGGGGCATAGCTAAACTCAAGACAAATCCCTTCTGCTGTGCTGGTAAATCTTTGTTTGGCTTGTATAATATACCCAAAGTGAAAAGGTGGATGAAACTTGAGCTGAGACAAACATCAAAAAGTTTGTGCATTTAAAAAAAGAAAATACTCAGGAAACAGAAGAGAGACTTGAGAAAATCTTATCAATTAATGGTCTACAGACAGATGATGTTGTACAAAACATTAGTGGCTATTTTATCTGAAATTCAAATAAAAAATGCGACTTATACAAGTCATTAGTGGCTGCCTTATTTACAAAAAATTAGGAAGGGCCTAATTTACAAAAAATTGGTGAAATGCCACCACAGCTAAGTGCCACTGCATGAATTAAGCTGTGTGTACACTTCCTGAAAAAGGCTTGAAAAGAATTGTAAAATTTGTAACCAGACTTACGTAGAACCTTTAAACATCCGAAGCATTTTGCTGATGTCTGCTGTCCAGTTAGGCTTTTTTTCTCTCATGAATGGTTCTTACTTACACACAGATTTTTCTCTATGGAAAAACTACAGAAATATAATCACTGCTACCATCAGTTGTCATTAATTCTTTGTAGGCAGTCAAGATACTTATAATAAAACCACGCAATCCAAACAAAAATGAATACTTATTATTACTTAAATCTGCTTTCCAGAGATTCTTGCAGCCATCAGAGGTTTAATATTCATAGAAAGATTTTTGGGGGAGTGCTATTGTGGCCAAGTAGAGAATTCCATTCCATTTGCAGTGAGGACAAAATAGTACCTCTTGTTGATGTGGGCTTTTTTCTCTTATTTTCTTTCAAATCTAGCTCCTTTTGAGTTTAAATTATCTTGCCAATAAGCAGTTGTTACAGCTTATCAGTTGTGGTACACATCAACTAATTTGCATGGTAGTTTTTCCTCTTCCTAATTAGGAGACAGTTATTGTACTTTTTCTAACAGAAAAATGATGACTAAGGATGGGTGCAAATGAGGAATAAATGGTGATCAGCCAGTGTTCATGGTCATAAAAAATGAATATATGGTTTTGTGTCCAAGTGAGGGCATTCACAGAGCTAACAGCAATTCCAGCCAGGAGTTGTAGAAACACAATGCTCTTTGTGAATATAAATTTAGAGAGGGACAGAAGGCTGTACAAAGTGAACAACAATTCACAGTTCAAGCATTTTTTTTTCCCTAACACCATCAGGACAACATTTAACCAGCTTTGCACTTACAAAGTAATTCAGTGCTGATGCTTTGCCTTGCAGAGGATGGAGGATATTTTTGCTGTCATTTGCCTGAGATAGTACTATTTCCTGGTGCTTTAAAGTAAATAATTTATTGTAGCCTGGGGCTTTCACTCTAAGACTTTTCATATATGATAGACTACTTACCTTAGCATTCCTGTTTATGTATTTACATTGCTCTCATCTCAGTGGTTCTAGGGCTCCTGTGTACCAACATGTCTTCCACTCCCTGCAGAGGAGGAGTATAAGTCATTAATGCTTCTGTATCCCTGATGATTTTATTAAATGAAGTTGAATTACTTCCATTGCTTTTGTATAACATAATCTAGTACTCATTTACTCTATTATTAACATTCAGAGGAATTAAAATAGGGTGCATTTGCATCAGTACACATTGAGCATGATGTAAGGCCAGGCATAATTAATTTCTCTCGCTTACAGCTATGGAGATTGTTAATTTAAAAAAAAAAAAAATAGCAATATGTAGGATTTGATTTTTATTTGCATTAGGTTGCTTATCACTCTGGAGCTGTAAATCAGCATTCTAGTTAAAAGTGTTCCTATTTTTACTTTTGAGCACTCTTTACCAGAATGTTGTCAAATGTAATAGTGGAGCTAATTCTTTTTGCTGCAGGGGGAAGAAATGATCCTACACATTCAAAGTTAAGTAACTGATCTACCGATGTAGCTCCTCTTACGAATGGTAAAATTTTCAGCAGCTTCAAGGAGAGAAAGTGTGATTCCCTCAGTTAGTGGTTCCTAAATTTCTGGAGGACACAAGTTGTTCTACATAGGTACCAGTCAGGTTCGGTCCTCCCCCACCCCTGCACCATACCATTGACCCAATCCGTAGCTCCCGTCCTCGTCAGCCCCAAGTCTGTCATGTCATGCCTCTGGATGTGAGGCCTGGGAGCTCCACACCTCTCCTGTGATATTCCCAAAGATCTGCAATGTGATCACACCTTGCTCGTTGGGAACCACTGCTTCAAATGACACCATTTGTGGAACTGCCTGGTGTAGGGAGTTCCAAGCTCTGTTTTGGTGCTTCCAGACTGACAGAGAGACAGTGACCTATTTTTTTACAGAAAGTGCTGAAAAAATGTTCTTCTAAAAAATTTTAGTTTCTTTAAAAGCTCACTAAAATAGGAGCCCTGAAACTGCGGAATAGCTAAATCCTCAAGCACTTTTAAAAAATATATTGCTTATGTAATGTAAGAGGATTTGGTAACAGAAATTAGACTGAATCTTGTAAATGCACCATCCACTTTGGAAATACAGCACTCCAGTAGCCCTTCCTGACCTTTTGCAAGGGATCATGTGCATGTGTTGGCCCAAGAATTTTTGGTAGAGAAATGCAGTTGCCTTTCTTGTTTAATTCTTTACTGTTTCCATGTGGTAGAATGTTAAGAGATTGCTTTTTCTGTCCCCTGTCAATAAGTGACCTGCCTTACCAGGCACTCAAAATGAATCATAACACTTGTCAGCACGTGCACCAGCGATTGCTAAGGAGCTAACCACTCCAAGGCCATCTGTAGCAGCACTTGCTGTTCATTTCCCAGTACAAGGCTTGTGTGGTTATGTCTTTGGCAGTGAATGTTATTCATGAAAAGTCCTCATGAGATGGGGGAACCGAAAGAGAAATACTCTGTCAGCTATATCCATTTTGTTATTGCCTGCTGGTCCTGAAATCAGAGTGGGTATAGCAGTGCAGAACAGGGATGTAGCAGCTGAGATGGAGGTGGTCCCCTGGGGACAGGAGGAAAGAGTTGGGCAATTGTTTGAAAAGAGGCTTTAGCAAGTGCTTTGGGAGTCTTCTGTTAGCCCCCGAGAAAATCAAAAGTAAAGACGGAGCAAAGGCAGTCAAGGGAATCCAGGTATTTCACCACTGATGTAAACCGTTGCTGTGGACTTAAATCCTCAGGAATTCAGATCCCAGAGCTGAAGATACCGTACAGCTGCCTCAAAGAGAAATTCTTCTCTAGTTAACCTGGTTTTCAGATCCAAAGTCACAAGCATGGAGGGAGCAAGAGGTCTCTTCTCTGTCATGTTGAGGAATTCCAAGGAGAAGAGGGGGAAAAAGAAAGCATACAGGGATAACCCACCCTGAACCAGTAAAATACTTCTCAAATTCCTGGTGAAGGTCTAGTATGGAAGGTACAAAGCAGCCACTCAGATCTCTGTTAAATAGATACAAATTTACTGTGACTGAGTACCTTGTTTAAATTCTTAATGCTCAATGTCATTTAACTCTGGAATTACAATGGAATTCCCAGTTTATGCAATTCCTGGTTTATGCATTGAATTCAGGTATTGGAAGAAGAAATAAGTCACCATCCTTTCAACATTCTGGTTGCTGTGCTAGATAAATAGTGTTCAGTCTCCCTTCTCATTGATTTTAGAACATTCTGATCTAATCCTAGGGCATTTGACGTAAAGAAAAAAACATTCAGGAAACCTTCCTGAAATACGGTCAAATTAGATTTTTTTTGTTAACAAAAATAACCAGCCTTCAAACAGGATTAGACCAGTGAAATAATAATACTGTACTGTGAGACTTAACATGTGAGGGCTTTTGTAATGGACTGAATTCGAAGCTACAGATAACAGCACAGAATGGGAAGCTCCACTTGAGACAACCAGCAGTCTTGTTTCAGTCTAAGAAACATGTTTTAAATTCCACAGAGAGAGTTACCCTCAAAAATAACTTGGGAGCAAAAATAAATAGTATAAGAAATTGTTTTTGAGAAAAGTAATACACTTTTTCTTCTTGTTCCCAAACCCTGTTAAATGCCTTCCTTGGGCCAATAAGGAGTAAGCATAGATTTAAAATTAGATTAATGTTGGATTAATGAAGCACTAATAGGACAATAGATTTAAGTTATTGATGGTAAATTTTAATTTGAGTAAATTCAAAAGACTGAAATAGAAATTAATTGGACCTCACCATTTGTTCAACAGACTTCGTAGTGCCTTCATACCATAAAAAATAGAGAATGCTCAAAGGAAACATACTGAAAATGAATTTTTCTTTCTTTAAATGATTTTTTTAATGTCTCCATAGCTTTATTTAGCGAGAAGGATGTTAAAAAGTCGCAAACACGTCTAAAAAAGTTGTCTGTGTAAATTATAATGCTTGGATGTGTCCAGTTAAAAAAACCCCACACAATATTTTATTAATTAAAAATCATTTTCTAATAAAATTTCATATTCACATTCCAGGACACGGTGTAAATTGGGGGAAAAATTATTTCCAAAACTTCTGCTATGTAAAAAGCAGCACTGGGAGACTGTGAGCTATCCTGTCTGTAATTTTTTTTTTTACTGAAAATCATCGTCAGCTTTCATCATATCAGAAAGGTTTTTGTGGGCAATACAATCGTGTCTTTCTGTCCAACTTTGGTAGGCCCCAGAATTTTAAATTTCTTGGTTCATACAAACATCACTATTACAATCTTAACTCTTTGTAATTAATTTAATATTCCCAGAAAGAAGAAAGCATAGGTCTGGTTTTTATTTATGAAATCATACCACTATGCAGACAGAGTAGCAGAATAATCTAGATAATCATCTTTTATGTTAAAAATTCCATCCATGCTTCAGAATTTAATCTGATTTTTATACAGAACGTTCCACAACAAAACTAGTAAGTTTTGAGCTGCACCTAAATGAGATGAATGGGTAGTTACAGTCCTTAGACTCCACAGCATTTCCAACAATCAGTGATTGATTAGAGCGGGGTTTTTAGGTACGGTATGCAAAGCAATTTCACTGTCCCCTGAATATCCTTGGCCTGAAGAGGTAGCTGGGACTGGACCATATTTCTCATAGTGTGGTCACTCTTGTCTGTATTAACAGAATGAAACAGAAGGAGCAAACTACACTAGATGCCTCTCCAGTATCCAAATCAGGAGTACCGAGGGAGCAGCACCACTCAGTGACTACAGGGGATTTGATTCCATATTCTTCTGTGTCTCATCTGTTAAACACCTGTGTTTTCCCTGCCTCTGTTTAAAAATTTGAGCTACTAAAAAGATGTGTTTTCTTGAAGTGCAAGAGCCTGAGAGATATTACTCCCCATTCTAATTATGTAAAATTGTTGCTATTCACACTGATATAGAAACTATTGGGCAATAGTAGATGTATTGTTTACAGCGTGGGAGTAATACTAGGGATTTTCACTATGAAACACATGCAAAAAAAACCCCATCTTGTTGCTGAAATAATATGAGGTCATGCTGTTTCATTTTTCTCTCAAAGGAAGGCACATTATAATTATTGATGATATAGTTGAGCAACAGACAAGTGAAGTTCAATGCTTCAAAATGTAGCAAGAGGAAGTTGTTGTAGAGACTACTTTTGGTCAATTCCAACTCCAAGTAACTGTTAGTTTATTCCTTCTTTCATATATGTCAGGAAGGGGAAACATTAGCTCATCACGTTAGAGTGCTGCAACAGGATCTATCCCTATAGGGATAGGAATTATCCCCATTAGTGACAAGCAGTGGTCCCAGAAGTGTCACAAAAAGGAGGAACTACATGCATGTCTGCCTGGGCAGTTAAAAAGGAATATGAAATGTTGTACAGATAATGCATGCATGAGAGATTTTACTCTGGCCTTATCTAAAGGGAAAGAGTCCCCACTGTATGAATGTTTAGGTCCTTTAGATGAACATCTTCACATTCTGCCTTCCTGCCTCATCATGCCTTCAAAATTCTGGGTGTGATTCTCTAAGAAACATAAGCAGAATGATAAGTCCATGTACAACCCTTGCATGGCAAATGCACCTCTTGCAGGAGGTGTAATATGGGCCCTCAGGCTCCTCTGTTGCCACTTGATACTGTCCTGGTCTTTTCTGAAAGTCTGACAGTGTTTTCTTTCAATAGTCATGAAGGACAGGACAGGATCTGTAGCCTCTCTCTGCTTGTTGGCCTCCTGCTGCCCACTGCTGCCTAGGCTAGTGCTCTATATATACCATGGATACTATCTGTATTACTGTGGTATTTTCCTAAATGATATCTTGCCTGTTGCTGGGACACTTGTTCAAGTTGCTGGATTAAGTGTACCAGAACCTTGGTATGGGTAAAAACTACTAGATTTTGGGAGGATTGTGCTTTAGGTTTTTTGGTAAGTATTTTTCCTTTGACTCTGCATTGATAAACAAATACAGTACAGATGTCAGCCTCAATGGAACTCCTGTCTAGCATCAATATCTCAGGACCAGAATAGAAGATGATTAGTGCCCTTCACAGGCTAGAAGATATCAGAAACCGTTTCCTGGTTTTGTGCTCCTAACGCAAGTTTGATTTGCTGCCCAGTGTTAGATCTCTCCAGTTTCCTTCCTGTGGTGATTCTTTCTCATACATATGAACTTTCTAGGTGAATTAGCATGTCGGACTAATGAAGTGGTGAGTGGTTATCTGCTGGGGACATTCCTGTTTAAGCATGAGATTATGGCAGGTAAATCTCTTGATTTGAGCCTACCAGAATGTGTGCAGGAGGTCTGCTTTTGGCATTTATATTTTGGAGTTTCCCTCCTTCCAGAAGCTATTTTTCTCGTATTTCCTGGCCTTCATGATTAATTGTGTGCCTGCAAAAATCCAGTTGACTTTTTAAGCCCTTTAAATTTCTCTTTATGATCAGACATCAGGCACTCTCTCCTAAATGTGTGACACAGAGCAAATCTTGAATTCTAGCTTTACTCTGGCAATGACCCACTGCCATATACCAGATGGGATAAGTAAAACAAGCAGTAGATCCCCATTTTTCCTGACTCTTGTTCCTCAGCTAGGAACTTGGTAGAGTTCAGAAGCTGCTACAGAGCACCCTTGACAGACCCTATCCTCTTAGGATTGAGGTATCACATCTGTTCCTTCCATTCTTCCTTCATTTTGCTTTTCAGCACCATGCCACACAAATCCATCTGAGTCATCTCTTCATTGACATTTGTTCTTTTACTGGGCTTTTAAAAATGTTAATACAGTTGGTATAGTCTCAGCTCTGCCCAGACTTGTCCTATTTCTTCTGTAGCAATTCAGAGGAACACACTGACTGTCAGGACATTTGGGTTTATCCAGAAATACCTCTCTGACACCTTTCCCTGTAGCTTCTAATCTGTGTTACCACCATGTTAAATAAAGCTACTCAGTGCTCCTATGAGCTACCCCACAAAAACTAGAACAGTCAAGAGCTGAAATTCTTCAGCTGCTAAATGGATCCTATTGATTCTGCCCTTGGGGGTCCAAATAAACATTCAGCTCTCTGGCCTCCATGAAGAGGCAGTTTGCCTTTTTGCTGTGGTCGAGGGGCAGGGGAGAGAGGCATGGCAGATACAGAGCTTATGCAATTTCATGTACACACTGGAGTGGCTGCTTGGATGTGTGTAGTTGTCCTTTGAAAGACTGTAGTCTTACCTTGCAGCTTCAGCACCTTGTGAAAGTACAGAGTATTTCCCCAGCTGCTGGGGGCCTCAGGTGACTGCTACGTCTACTTTTAGCAAAAGGCCCTTCAGTGATCATCACCAATAGCAAATGCTTTTTCCAAGCATTTCACAGAACTACTAGAAGGACACATCTTGCAGAGCGAACAACACAAAGACTCAAACAGAATCCATGCTAGCTGTGAAATCAGAAACAGTTCAGCTATTGATTTTGACAGCAAAGTAATATTTTGGGGGTTTTGCAACGCTTTATTGTGCTGTCAAGGTGTGTCAGCCTACACGTGTCTTTATTATTGTGCAAGCAGAACAGAGATTGCACACACACCCCCTTAATTCAGGATCACCAAAACTTCTCATTTCTCTGCCAATTGGTGAGGTAAAGGGAACATGCAGCAGGACCTTAGAAAGGCTGAAAGGAGAAGTGACCACCTACCTGCCAGCTTTATCAGAGGGCCAAGCCCAGCAGGGAAATACCATCAGACAGCACAGGTTCCGCCAGTTCTTCTGCTCTCGGGTCATAAAGAACCCAAGCAAATTTCTGTTTCTCTTTCCTCATAGTCTGCTTAGAGTCTCTGTGCTTGATATTTGGATTTGAGAGAGGACTTTATTTTTTACATTAGAATGCAAAAATGAGAGACTTCCAGAGGCATGAGAGAGCACACGTCACCTCAAACAAACTCTTCTACATTGTAGTGTAAGACCTTGTCCTTTCCCTCTTCTTTGGGTTTTGGGAGAGTGAAAAGCAAATGTGATTCTCTGAAAGAAAGAAGCAGAAGATAAATTATTGTAATGTTAACAAAATTAAAAATAAAAATCTCTGAGTTCAAATACTATCTTTGTTCAGAATCCCCTGAAAGATGAGGACAGTCTGTAGCACTTGATGGAGCTAAAAGGAGAAAACAGGTCACTAAAACAATAATCTAGCTATGCACAGAAAACACTTACTCTAAGAGCAAGAATCCCTGGGAGAATTCCTACAAGTTGTAAGAGAGATGAAAGATATTTCATAATAGTGATTTATAAATATATTTTGGGTTTTAGGCAGGCATTATTTTTAGCCAGACCTTCTATTATAAAATTAAGTAATTTATTTTACTAAGAACAAATATTTTCAAGAAACATCTGAACACAACTTCTATGTTTTATAAAATCTAAAAAATTAGTAGAACACATGATCAGAGCAGTCAAGACAAAAGCCTTTGACTTAGTATAATCCTTTCTTTCACAGTCTGAGAATGGATTTTCTCTCTCTAGTTACTTTGAAGAAATGTTATTTCTTATACATAGCAATCATATGCTTAAAGATTTCTAAAGAGGTGGTGAAAGAAAGGGTTTGGAGGTCTTGAGTTCAGTATGAAAGTGTTACCAGGTCTACATTGCTGATGTGACAAATGAACACGGATCTGGTCTCTGGTTTGCAGTTAGAGGGAAATGTGATGGTATATTGATTCTAAGAAGAATACATAGGACTTCTCAGAAAAGCCTCTATGTATTTTAATTCTACCTTTGTTATTTACTTGGACTGTCTCTTTCAATCTCTACAACTCAACAAGTTTTGTGCTTGTTCATCTTTTAAAATGCACGAGTATTTTTCAATGAAGGGAGTATATAAAATATTGAGTCTCCTATGTTTGCCCTCCTGGTGCAACATGGCGAGATTATTCTGGGACACATATTGTTTTCCTTGTAATATTAAAATTGTCATTAGCTCATAGTTCATAGCGCACAGTGTCATTCTTTGACTGAATCATTAGTATTTATCCCAAAGAGAGGGGAGCCATTCTTAGATTCTCTTTCTTTGCATTTCCATCAAGAAAGATGCTGCTAAATACAGCTCCCTGCCTAGCAGAGGGCTTTGTGCCTTTCCTAAAGTCTCAGTGCCAAAGCCAGCAATCTCAGATCTGAAACTGAATATCAGACGCTTCTTGAAAATCAAAATGTGCAGTGTATTGGCTCCATTTTACTGTAGCAGTTATCACTGGAAAGAAAACCTCCCTCTATTTTAGTTAAGCATGTCCTTCCACAGACAATAAATCAGTCGTGTCTGAAAGGTCGGTGATGGCTCTCAAGGCATTCTGGTATTCAGTCTTGTAAAACTGCTCCCAGTAATTTTCCTGTTCTGCTCTGCTTGCTTGCCTATAATTGAGTTGATGCGCTCTTTATTTTTCTTTCTTTTCTG
Organism: Orthonyx spaldingii; assembly: GCA_013397795.1. NCBI lineage: Eukaryota > Metazoa > Chordata > Aves > Passeriformes > Orthonychidae > Orthonyx > Orthonyx spaldingii. Next base: position 174,177 of record VZTJ01003600.1, read on the forward strand.
AGTAGGTGTTGTATGTTTGCCACTTGAGAGTTCTCTAGGGTCTATTCCAAAATTATCAAAGTTTATAGCACACATTTTCAAATTAACATTCTTAAATATGCCCACAAAATCTGCTGCTGCTCTCCAAATGCATCTTTCTACATTAACTGCACATTAACACATGAGTACCATTTGCATTCACAGAGAATGTACAAATAGGTGCTCAACAAATTCTGAAAAGATGTTCTGTGAAAATTTTGACAATTATTTAAGGCAAATGTTTTCTAACCTAATAGCTTATGTGTGTGACCAAATCCAACAGGGTCTCAGTGTACTCTTCTGTCTTGTTATGATGTAGATGACTCTCACAGTTACCTGCTCAGAGGGGACTCTCTAAATTTAAATCCTGCTCTAACGTTAAATCTGGGTGTGTATTTCAGCACTCCTGTGACCTTTTTCTTTTAATGTCTTTCCCTCCAATTATTTTTAGGTTCCCAGAATGTGTATATATACAGGGACCAAAACCACAGCAAGAGCAAGCGGGAAGATTTTTCAAACAACCCTTAAATTAAAAAATTAGATTAATAACCCTTAAATTTTTAATGCATGCTTATATTCAAATGGCTTTTCACATCCCACACACTATCCCAAAATCCAATTATTATGTTTTTTTCTGTAGATTCTGGTTGTGCAGGCTCTCCTAAATTTCTGAACACCAATCCATTTTTTTTTCCGTGTTGGAAATTTTTCCCAAAAATATTTATCATTTCCAATCTCCATTGATAACTCCTTTGATGTGAAAAGCAGAACCAATTCCAATTTGCAAGCCTATAATTGTGATTTTTACATGGGACTACCTGCTATCATCCTAAGACTTCACTCTCAGGCTGTTTGACTGAAAAACATGTAGGAAGAGACTTTACATGTAACAAATGTATCATTTTTGCATTGTAACTTTTCAACTAAATTTTAATTTCATGTTCACTGACATTCAATATATTTTACTTAACTAAAAATACTCTGTAAGACAACAGTGCACAGCCTCTCACAATATATTTAAAGTCGTTTTTTAATACTAAGTCTGATTTGTGATATTATGAAAAGGAAGAAAATTATTAGTCAACATGTTCTTCAGACATTCTCAGTATTTTCATCTTCTGACCATTTCAGAATGATTGCTGACAGCATTGATTTCCCCCTGAAGTAAAAAGTACTGTATTTCAAAGCTGAGGCTGTTGATCACTTCAATAGCAACCTTTTCAAACATTCAAGAAATAAAGTCCTGTCCAGGAAAAGCCTCCTTCCTGTATCACTATTTCATATTATAAAAAATAATGATGTACACAGAGCTAGAAGGATTATTATACAACAGATCTGGGCTTCTTTCTGAGTTCTTCCTTTTTTCCCCATATTGCACCTCTATTTTAATGAGTTTATTTGCAAAATCCCAAAGGTTGCCAGGAATCTCTGTCAGAGAAACATTTAGACTTGTACAGAATTTACTAACTGTCATAAACTTTTTTTCTCTCCTCTTTCTTTAGTTCTGTTAGCTTCTTTATCTTTTAGCTCCTGGCTCCCTTAGGACAAAAGAGTCAGATGAACACAGTCTATCTTTGTCAGATAGACAAAGTCTACACCTTTTTGAATGTCTGGAAGGTGCCACATGTTTCAAAGTGTGCCCACAAAGGAGCAATAAAAAGTGCATAGCTGAATTTCTGACTGAAATTTTGAACCAGAAATAGGCCTGAATTCCACAATCAAATGTGCTTCTGTAGTGCTGAGTTTAACTGTTTCATTGCAGCCCATTACAGACAGATTGAGCTGTGGAGTTCAAATCCCAAACTCCGATCTGGGTCTCAGCATGTGGAAAGTTCAAAGGGTTTGGAGCAGACACTTCTGCTGTAGTCACACACTGCATGAGCCCAAACCTTGAAGCAGGACTCAATCAAGCAGACCAGAGTGACTGAACATACCTTGTGATGGCACAAAAGTTATTGCTTCCCCCCTGCTTTTTTTTCCCCCATTTTTTTGGCTTTTTTTTCCTTTTTTCCCCTCCCCTCTCTCCCCAGGTTCTCAAAACTTAGTATGAACCTTCATAACGGCAAAGTCCGAGTTTCTGGTTTGTCACAAAGTATTGGAGCCACGCAAATTTCCCAGGGTTTGTGCTTTCATTCCAAACATTTCATAGAGCTTTGAATCACATCCAGGAGCTCTCTTCTGTGTTTTACAGGGAAGAAAAATTGCATATCTGGCTACTCACTGAAATTACAACTATTTCATTCACCTATTGAGTACAGTATACTCATCATTTGCAGGCAGCAAATGAATACCTTAACAGATGGGAATTTATATTGTTTCCATGGTTACAATAATAAATACAATGCTGATCTGCCGGGAGTAGCTCTTGTTTTTCAAAAGGGTCTTTAAATTACTTGCATTTTCCAATGGATTTTAAACTTCTTTCTTTTTATGATCATAATCTAGAAGCTATTTTTTATTAATCTAGAAGCTTTTTTTTATTCCTGCATTTATGCTAGACAGTGCTGTTGTTAGAAGAAAATGCAATTTCTAATTTCTTTAAAGAATGTAAATAGTAGGCTGAGTAAAAATAATGCTGCACTGTGTGCTTATTCTAACCATCACTGTTCTGAAACATAGAAAGATGTTAAAAGCAGCAGTAGAGATACGGCAGCAATCTTAAATTTCACCTTTTTTTCTTCTTATTTATGAAAATTGCCAAAGAATTCAACCAAGAACTGGTTAAATGCTGAGAATAGAACTGATGAAAAAACTGTAGGCTCATTTAGGAAGAAAAATAAAGGGAAAATTTGTATTTGTAGGCTCTTTGAGATTGTGACTGTTGCATGTATTTGAGCAGTACCTCAAATCATAGGCCATGTGGTAGGTACTTTAAGCCACAAAGAAATATTGTCTGAAGCAGTAAAGTCCTGTTTATGCACAAACCCATTAGTTCAAAATTAATAGGATAAGATTACTGAATAAATTTTACATCAACATTATCCATTCTTCAGTCCATTTTCCATGACATCACTAAAAACTTTGAAATATGTTTTCCCACTTAGTTGACCTAAAGGTGAACTTCCCTTGAATCTGCCTGTGTTGTGATCAAACTCTTTGCAATGGGAATTTTAATGGAAATTATTTATTTCAGCATTTCTCTTTCTAAAGAATTTAAAGACTCTCTCTTTCTGGAACTAACACAATTTTTTTGTATACATTTCTTCCCCTTGGAATCAAATGGAAATGCTGTTGACAGGCAATGCAACAGTCAATTTAAGCAGGAATTTTCCTTCCTGCAGTAAATAAATACTGTATCCTGATGAAATGAGAACAGACAGATTTGGAAGGGAGAATTTCAGGAGCTGCACTGAAATATTGCAGAGTAGGAAAGGCACCAATTCTCCTGGGAACTGGTGCTTGTAATGACCGGAAGCAGTCGGTGAGGACACGGAGCAAAGCTCATGCATCCTAGTCAGTATCTATTGTATCAAACCAGGTCTGGTTTGTAAATTCTTGTTTCTAATCCTCTGTTTGGTTGTCTGTGAAAAGCCATGTGGGCCTATTTTTATTGAAAAACTAGCTTGATTTGGAGGTTGGGGGAAGGAGGGGCGGAGGCTGGGAGCTGATGTTAAACATTGATTTTACTGTAACAGCCTGGCCCGACACATCACTTAGGAAAGACTCGGTATTATTCGATTGGGTTGCTTCCCCAGGCTCAGGATTCAAATTATGTAGGCTGAATATGTGGCAAAACAGGATTAAAAATGTATTTAAGGCAAGATGCTGTCTGGGCTGAATACAGACCCACAGCAACTTGCCAGAAAAACAGCGAGCCAGTGCAGAGAATTCAGGAGGGAGTCTGTCTGGATTTAAGTGTTGACCAGGCTTTGGGCTCATATATCAACTGAAGGGCTGCAAAGAAAAGCAGCACGTCTCAGGGAGCCTTTTTGTTTTGTAAAGATTAGTAACTCCCTGGTGTTCTCGTCAGTGTAAAGATAACCGTGCTTAAGAAATTACTTGGCTACACTTGTTTTCCTAGCCTGTCTTCCTCATTGATTTTGAGTAATCTTTTCAAACAAGACATGAAATTCAGAGGCAATATATCTTAAGCAACCAGGTCCTTGAAGGAATTAAATGCTTGCTGGTGATCTGAGGCAGTAACAAGGCAGAGCAGTGTTCCAGGACACAGCAGCCACCCCTCAGCATGCACCTCTCCAGGACTGATCCCAGCCCTGCCCAGCTTTGGCTGGGTGTTGGAACACTGGGATCCCAGTGCAGGGATTTACTCAGAGTCGTTGATGTCTCCCTGGAATAGGCTTGCACTGAGTTTTATCACCTGCTGTGTATGAAGGATGCCCAAAAATGCAACGGAAAACACTTAAGTAGCAGACTGTGAGCATGCGAATCAACCACAAGTTGCAATTAAAAATTACAGAATCAAAAATTGCAGTTAAGGATTTTTGTGTGAAGCAAGGTAAAATGCTTATTTCTTTACATGTATGAATGCTGTCGGTCAATGATATTGATACCAGTACTACACCAGTAACTAGTGTTATTTTCAAGCAGATATCAAGGAAAAATAGGAATTCTTAAATGCACAGGGCTCAGATGATATCATGGAAAAGATAAATGTAGTTGTTCTCCCAGCAACATTTTACTAAGACTTAGTGACTTAATAAAGGCCAGAGCAAAGATTCTTATTTATCCTTCCAGTCTGTTGTTTGAGCATCACAGTGCTACAATGATCAGTTCCTCAGGACTGGGTGCATTTCTGAATCTTATTCCTTAAAGTGCACCATTCAACCTTCATAGGCCATAAACTTCAGGACAGCTGGCAGAGTTCAACCTGCCTCAGAGTCTGCTCTTGTAGTGCAGGCAGAAGTAACCAAATGTGAGTGACTGCTTCTGTGTGCTTGCTTTGTTTGGTTTGGTTTGAACTCAAAGATGTAATCAAAAAGAAGCCCCAAGGACTTTAGGAATCACTGAAGAAACCAGAATAGGCGCTTACTAGCAGAAAAATTAACCATGTGTAACAAGTTTCTTTTAGGAAGTCTATAACAAGGTATTACTTGTGAATGAATGTGTTCTTGATTAGCAAAATACCCCATAATCACAAGAAAGTTAGTGGGACACATGGGTTTAGCCTTTCTCCCAGAGTCTCTTTTTAAGCACCTGATACTATTCTCTGAAAGCATGTAAGATAAAATATAATCCAAAAATTTACATGGTAACCATTAAAAATCTTTCACAGGAACACTGCTAGTTTTCATACTGATTTCATAATTTGGGGGTGGGGAAAGGGCGGAACAGGGAGTAGGTAGAAAATGTTATTAGAAAGCCAGCTATATTGTGCTGTTCAACTCGTCCAAAACATGTTGATGTCTTGATCATGCGACAAATTTCAAAGGTAACCAGTACTAGTTAGCACTAATCATCTTGGTAATGGTGTTCTGAAATGTAAGTGAAAACAGACATTATGAAGATTTGGTAAATTTGAAAGTCTTTTTAGTTGGTACATAATTTTATGACCCAGACTACCAGAATTAATAAGGTCAGGCTTTCACACTTGATCTTTAATACACTGAGTAGCCTATAGTTTGGAAGACATAATTGTAAGTCTTCCAGTTTTGCACATTTATATCTTATTTTCATGCTATTGAAAAGGCAATTACTTCTTTTCTTCCATTATTTTTATTATCAGTTTTACTATATATGTCTTGTTTAAACTGTCTCTTTTTGAACGGTGAATTTGCAGTTTAGAAGAAAAGGAGTCAGGAGAACTAGAAAATTTTGCTAAAACAGGGTTTGATGTAGCTCAATAAAATACAATTGTCGAGGTTTGTGGGAGACTCAGAGCCAGCCATCACAAGAGTCCATAGTCAATATTTTGTACTGCTGATCTCTTTAGAGGCCTTGAGGGACACAAATTAAGTCTTATGTGATTAATCTTTATACTGCCTACATATGGAGGGAAAACCACTGAAAATGTGTAAACATTAACCTAGATTTTCCATGTGATGGGCTCATGTCCTTCTTTCCACTCAACATGGTCCAAGTACAAGTTATATGGCTCTTGATTTCATTTTCTCTCTAACATTTCTAATGTTTCTTTGGCTGACTAAAATACTCCACAGTACTAAATCTTCTTGACCTCAGTTACATACACTGGTGAAGGGGGATGAAGCAGACAGTGGACTTTTGTGCTAAGGAGCATGAAGGATACTGTTCCTTCACTCAGTGATCTTTCCTGAGCTGTTGCTGTCTTCCAACATATAGTGTCAACATCTGTAAAATATCACAAGCTTGTAATTGATGGGTGGGACAAGTGCTGATGAGACAGTCCCAAGATGCAAATCAAGAGCCTGTTGCCTATAGCAGGAATCAAATATGGTAAAACAGTGCTCCATTCAGCTTTGACATTAATACTTTCATTTCCAGCACCATCCAAACAGCAACCTTATTTGGTAAACCCTGGCTAACACGAAGTAGTTGTCATTTTTTCATTGAAGAATTATGAATGCTTTGATGATTGTGAAGAAAAGCTAAATATACTTCTTCTTAAGCTACTTATTTCTAAAATTAGAATCCTTCTCTAATGGATATTTTCACCTAATGGTAGACTTTAATCATTTGACACTGCTTGTTTCTTTTTTATGTAGGGTTTAGATCAGGAACAGATAGAGATAGTTTAAATGTGTTCACAAAATGGAGCATATTTAGAGTCAGATACTTCAATCTGCATTAAAAAAAAAAAAAAAAAAACAACACACACACACAGAAAACCCAACAACAAACCAAGAAGCAAAACCCACTGGAATTCAGGAAGCCATGCTTCATTGACAGGTTCTTCTCCTTTCCCTTCTCCTGTGGATGCAGATGTGTTATTCTTAGGAAAACTCGAGATTGTGTGATTTAACCAGTTATTTGTGTTTAACACTGCTGCATTTTCAAACTAGAAGATGTTTGATGCATCAGGCCGATACTCAACACAAGAGTGACAACTGTCCCTGCTGCTGTTCCATCACAGCGCGATTGGAAAAGAAACCCTGAGAGACAGAGGCTGCTGGGCCTCTGGGTAACTCTGCTTTTATCTTTCTTCCAGTCTGCAGATTTGCTTTGCAGAAGTATTTTGCTTTACTTAGTATTTTCTCCTCAGTATATGCAAAAGACTTCTCTCAAATGAAACAATTCAGTAGGAATGCAGAGGAATTATGCACTGTGCACAGAGATGAGATGCTGCCCACCACAAAGCTGGAGACAACACTTCCTAGACAGTCTTGTGCATTTTGCACTTCCAAATTGAGAGCAATCTATTCTCTTGAAAATGGAGGAAGTTTTTTTTTAAATGCAAGCAGTACTTTTGAGTATAGTCCTCTCTATCTTTCTGCAAGCACAGTGGGAAGGCCCATGGAAAGAGCCACCTCTACTTACTGTTCCTTAACATGCAATTTCTTCTTGTTACCTAAATCACCATCTATCTCACTGGTGAAATAAAGTGACAAAAATCCCATGCCATGGCTTCCAAGATGGAACTTCTTTTCTTGGTGACAAAGGCAGTTTAAAGTGCATCTAACAGCACTCTGCTGTAAAGTTTTATTGTCTCTGCTGTCACCACTGAGGAGTTACTCCCCTGACTAATTCATCAAGGCAGCAAACTTTGATAAGTCATCACACAACTGTTTCTTTAAGGTACCAAAATATATCTGCCATTAATAAAAAATAAGTATATAATTTTTCAGTGTACCAGTGTTTTAATTTTGATAAGCAAATAATTGTGATGGCTTCTGGAGCAGCAGACAGAAGTAATTCTCATTTAACTTAGATGGGGCAAGGTGGGGCGTACTCCACTAAGCAATCTGAGGTTTGTATTTCCATGTGGGAAATATATCTTTTTGTTCCAACCCCTGATGTTTAACCATAAACCTGTCAACTTTCCTTTAAAACACTCCATTTGTACCATTTTGGTTGCAGTCCTGGAAGTGGGTGGTTGTGACTCTCCTTGTTCTGAGCAGAACCCAGAGCAGTCATATCATCATTAGGTAATGACACCCTAGAGTTGACAGGCTTCCAAAATCTTTTTGGTCTCACAACTGATACAAATCTTCATAATTGATTTGGATTGTGGGGCTGGTAATACAGCACTGAGTAGCAATTAATGCTAACATTTTAGTTTCATTTCAGTCTGTCAAATATACTTGACATTCTTTTTATGTGTGAGATTGCCAGGTATAAAGCCATGTGTCTCATTATATGCCTATTTGTCACCTCCCTTCAGATCGCTGACACAAGTGATGCAGGTAAAACCTCCCTATTCTAAATTGTTTTAACTCACTGGTTTTGCAAGAAGAATTTATAAAAGATGTGCCTATATTTTCCAGTAAATCAGATAAATTGCTACTACTGCCTCATTAGGAGTAAACACATGGTAAAAAAAATTATTCTTCCATTTAAAATAAAAATAATTTTTGATAAAGATATTTCCATTGTTGCAGCACCACTTGGAAACAGAATCATATTTCATTGTGAATTATAGGTTCTTCTGCTGTTACAAAATTCAACAGAGTTATATCTGTGCAAATCAGGCATTGGTGCCTGGAATCCCAGCAAGCCAAGACTCCCGTACCAGCAGCACCAACAGATGTGCCACATGGCAGTTTACATTTTCCTCTGTTTTTAAGCTAGGCTGAGGTTATTTTGGCAACTCATTAAGCAGATTCACAGAGCACCAATTTAATAAAAAAATATTATAGAAATTTCTCATCTTTCATCTCTTCCATTATTTAGTGAACATATACTGTGTTTGATTAAGATTTGGTCCTGGTGGCCCATAATGTACTAAAAGGCTTCTTTTAGGACTGCTGGGTAGACACTGTAATTATTTGATTACTGTGATACTGCTGATTCACTAGCAAGAGTTTCCAGTTTGAAGGGGAAAAAATTAATGGCTTCTTCAGGATGTTAATACATGTGTTGTCTTTTCTCTTTTTGCCAGTGCTGGGAATTTTTATGCATATGATAAAAAATACAGCTCTTGCTATCTACTCATCTTATGCACATTGACTTGGGGATGCATCAGTGTCAAATAGCACATGACAGTTTCAAAGAGCTCTTAAAAGGTGAACCTGTGACATGACAAGTAGTGTAAGAATGCCTGATCCAGGAGGGATCATGAAAGCCTCTAACAAGTGTAGGAATCCCCTCCATCCAGATTTCTGTCTCTGCACTATAGGGGGTTGCACACAAACTGGAAGGCAACTAAGAGGACAAATCCCACCTGTGTTTAAAGGTTCATAGCTGCCAGTCCAACAGACCCTGATATGGTTTTATTGAGGAACTCCTCTAGCCTCAGAGGAGACTCGGGTGCTGCATGCAGAGCCCCCTCTCCTCCTCTGAATACACTCGGCACCCTTTGCTGAGGGCTCAAAGGGAAGGGGGCAGGAGAGCTGCTGAGGCTGGGCCGCCTTCCCTCACCCCGTGCTTCTTCCTTTGAGTCAGCACATGGGCTGGGCCAGCAGGACTGACACTGCTGACACTGGGGTTCAGGGCACTGCTTACCCAAATAATCTGAACAGGGTCACCTGAACAATGGAGGAAATAGCTAGGAAGGTTTCCCAGGAAATCTTGGGAAATTTCTATCTCAATTTCCATTTTTATTTCAATTTTTGGGAGCTGAGCAAGTTTCAATAGGTTTCATCATTTATTCAACTGTGAAATGCAGCCAGGATGGAGTGAGCTTTGGGATCCCTTAGTCCTCTCTTTGTCCATTCAATCGTTCACTCCTTTGTCAAAAAAGAAGGCATAAATTGAAGCCCCACCATAGTGTATTGGAACATTTGAAAATCCAGAATCTGAAATTAAAGAACTAAAAGCCTTTTTCTTTCTTTTTTTGTTTGTTTTTGTTTAAAGCACACAAGCTGTTTTTTGAAATATTAGTTAGCACTGTTGCCTTGTGCACTTTGAGAGCCTCCAAACCGCAAAAAACATTAACGTGCATTAAATAGTTAATTAAAAGTTAGTCTTGACCCATTGGCTAGGTAGTTTCAGTCTTTCAGTAATTCATAATTCTGTTTCCTCGGGATATGTCAATTCCCTAAACTTTTCAGCCTAGCCTGCTTTGTGCCATTTTGCTTTTCACTGTCTTCAAGAAGGAAAATGTTTCTTTCAGTGTTACCAAATAAATGACTGTTAGTGGTGGGTCACTAAAGGGAGACCATGAATATGAAGGTCACTGCTGTAGAGCTTTTTGTACTCTGTATTTGCCAGGGTGGTCTGTGCAGTATCTTTGGCAAGGTGATCACAGCTTCATTACGACTTCTTGAAGTGTATTGTGCAACATGAATGAGTCTTTTGCAAATGTACACAGGCTGTGGTGGAAGGGGGGGGAGTGAATAAATACATTATTACATAATTTTTAAGTCTCTCTAATCTCTTTCCTCTTTACGCAAGTTTAGCAATTTTACAAAATCCCATTTGAGCTAAATCATGTTAGAAAGAGCCTAGTAACAGCTTTATTTCTTGTTATTAAATCATATTTCATTTAAAAATCAAAAGCACCACAAAAACATTATTAAATACCATTGTGATACAACTGTTTGGAACTCTCTGGGCTCTTTCTGTGTAGCGTACAATTGGTACCTGCCATCAGAACTAATCGAATACAAAAGAGATAATAGAGGTCACAGCACCAGTGTGTGTGCACAGCTCTCTGTGTACATATCTATAGATGTATGCACACTGATGTTATAAGCATACATACATGGTGCATTACTGTTATAGTACAATCCTCTTAAAAGCAAGATTCTTTTCCCAAATGATCTCTCTTGGTAGCATTTATCAGTTTTATTCTTTTAATGATTGCTACTGTTTCTACAATGTGCTCTTTGGTACATAGGACTTTATGGATTTAACAGTTTTATTAATTTGAGAGGTTTCCTCTGCACAATAAAATACCTCAGTATTACAAAGGAAGTATCATAAATGAATTGATTTGTCACCTATCAGAATGTAATCCAGCAGCGATTTCATTATTGTGGTTATTTCCCTTCAATTATCTGCAAACTTAAAATGTGACATAACATCCCTGTACCAATTGACAGAGGAAAAAATGCAAATGTGACTTTGTTTCACAATTAACCTCCAGATTAGTGAACTTCATATTAATTTTTATTCCTTAAGGAACAATATTCCTTGAGATAAATATTTGTTGGAGTTTTGTAAGTGAGCTTTGTCTCCCTGGAAAACAACAGAGAAGTTGTGATAAAATTTCAGTATTTGAACACATAATACTGATGTTATGGAGGGCTGCATGCATCCAACATGATGTGGTTTCTCTTCCTCATACCTATCACAAAGTGGGTGCAATATGTACCTACATATTGTACAAATACAAACTCTTCTTATCACTGTGAGTATCTAAAAGGATATAGGATGAGTTTTTCAGCACACACGACTGAAGTTTTCAAGGCCTGTAGAACTGACATAAAATCAAAATGCTGAATTCTCCCAGGTGTCTTTGAAAGTCCCAAAGTCTATGGCTTTATTCACATGTTTACCCTGGAACAGGTGTAGCTGCTAAAAAAGTGATTCTATTTTGACCCATTGTGTAAAGGTAATTTTCACCAAAAAAAAACCTGAGACAGACCTGGAACACTCATGTGATTTGTTACCACAGTCCAGGGTAGTGACTTCTTGAATGGTGAATTTTCAAATGTTGCAATCAAGTGAGCGTTTTGAGATGCACTGAATACTCTGGGGTTTTGTTGCCTGTAGGTCTGGTGGAAAGTACAAGCCATGCTGTTGCTTGGGATGCTGCAGCTGAACCTTCAAAGTAAAAATATCTGATTGTGCCCTATTAAATGAAAGTTCTGTCTCTCTACACTGAATGTTGTGTTTCACATAATATTAGTTATTGGCACTCCTCTAGAACTGCTCCATTTTCTGGTGAAAAAAAAATCCCAGGAGTGGTCATCAGTATTTGTTGCTTGTTTTATACTGCACTTTTGCCTGGATGTTGGGAACCGGTTCTGCTGGTCCCTGCCTGATGATACACAAAGAGTTTGTGGCTTCTTGTATGAGTAATGGAATAGATATTAGATGGACACAGTTTTCAGACAGATAAAGAATTACATCAATTCATACCCAGAGGGACAACACAGTTCTACATTTTGAGTCCCATTTATTAAATCTCACTTATTGGTGCAATAAGTTCCATTTAATCTCTTGGACATCTCTTATCAAAAAACCGAATATGGATTTATGGGTTTCGAATACTTGGACATCTATCGCCTTCCCAAGTAAATCAATCCAATTGTTCATTATCCTGTAAGTTTAAAAACTTTACTTTTTGTTAGTCTGAATTAGGCAGATTTCAGTTTCTAACTGCTGAACTCACTGGAAGGCAGGCAAATCATTCTAGTATCTCTTTTTCACATGGTTTCCACTGGTTTTCAGCATTCTTTTCGAAATGCAGATGCTTGAACAACATGCCTAGCAGGTTTCCATACAGAGTTCATCAATACTTCAATAAAAGATAAATAGAAGTTGGTGGAGTTTACCAAATTCTGGTCTGAGGAGTAGAGGAGTATTTGTCCTGGTCACTTCTAGATTTCTTCCTGTTTGGCGGTTTCTTTAATCCAGAGACCTTAGAAAGTGTATTTTCTTCATTTATCAAATAATTTATAAAATTACTGTCTAGCTATAAAAAAATTATAGGATCATAAGATCATGTCTCAGTAGAGGCCGTGATTAAACAAATACAATTATATGATGTAAAACTGAATAGACAGTAACTGAACTAACTTCCTACTGCCACAGTCCCAAGACAAAGCACTCAGTGAAGGGAGGCTATTCCTAATGATATAAAGAGTTTGAAATGCTGCAAGGGCAGGGGAAATGGAGATTTGCATTTTTTCCTTCTCCAGGAATGTAGCTTTTCTGCCTTTCACCAGCTGTCTTAAACTAGAGAGCAAAGCAGTGTCACAGCAAATAGTAAAAAACCAAATTGTCCTAAATTATGGTACCAGTTTATTGATATCACACATTTTAATTTTTAAAAGCATTGAAAATAACTAAAAGTAAATAAAATATCTCAAGTAAAATATGAGAAAGAAAGGATCAGGTTTATTCTTTGAGGTTGAGAAATTGGATCGAATTATATAGAACATGCTACTGGAACACTGCACTGCAAATATAGAAATATAACCATTATCAGGCCACAAAAACTGTCAGAAAAACAGGTGTATTCATGTCAAGTGATTCTTTCTTCATGAGCTTTGCTTTCACATACTGCATGTGGTTGCACCAAATTATTCATGTGCACTAATTCTAGGTTTCATTCGTGAGTTTGAAAGATAAATGAGAGACAGGCTCAAACATGGAAAAAATGAACAAACCTGAAATAAATTCAAGGTGAACAAGTATTCCTACTTTCTACATTGATTGTTTCGTTACCACTCTGACCCATGACCACTAATAAAGGTTTACAATATGTTTGGCATTAAAATAGGCTAATATGTGCAAAGCATATCTTTCAAAGTAATTCTGTGGCAAGACTGTTTCCATTAGGCTGTGTTTGCATAGGGGGAGGTTTCTTCAAGTGTACCTGCAGCAGGCCAATATATCTGAAAGCTTACAATTAGTGAAAAAATCAGGAAAATATGAAAGTGCCTGGAATTTTCCTAGTATCCTCAAAATGTGTTCATAATCACATGCTCAAAATTTTTCAAAAGGTTGATTACCTTCTGGTCCAGTATTTCAATTTTTGCTATAAAGAAGACATCTCTGGTCACTCATTTTGCTTCTATTTATGTAATACTGTAGTATGGAAACCCAATGGCACAAAAAATTAAGATATCCACTGTATCTAAGTGATCATAACACATCAGGTCAGTATCACCTAAGAACACACACCTCCTTTTCATTTTCTTTCTTTCTTTCTTTCTTTCTTTCTTTCTTTCTTTCTTTCTTTCTTTCTTTCTTTCTTTCTTTCTTTCTTTCTTTCTTTCTTTCTTTCTTTCTTTCTTTCTTTCTTTCTTTCTTTCTTTCTTTCTTTCTTTCTTCCTTCCTTCCTTCCTT